>PDLM01000005.1:1876991-1977393 GCA_003369665.1 Coleophoma cylindrospora | reverse complement strand
TYCCSKKRAAMMARSYTTWAMCCCCCCCCCCCTTTTGCTTCTCTAATAAGCTCTGTACCTTATTCTTTACTACTTTACTATTATTGCTAGATATAGAACATACATCGTCACGCAAAGAATATTTGGGCATGGAGAAGCCATTCTAGCACGCTCTTCTGACACTTCAGTGTGTTTAATTCAAAATAATTTCATGGCCGTCGGATAAAAAGCTCGGGTTGATTTTGATCAGTGTCAACTATACATATTTGTAGAACTTTCCTCCGGGTGAAGGCTGAAATTTTTTTGCTGTGCTGGGCTGAGGCCTGGAGATATTACAAGCTGTTGAGGTGAACCTGACACATCAGAACGTTTCTAGACACGGTAATTCATCTTGGCCACTCGCGCTTTCGTTGGTATCGGCTATAAGCGACGAGTATATAACTAGCAATTACGCAATCTACGTTACTTAGTCTAACTTCTGGGTTTGCAACGATGTGAGGATTCAGAAGAGGTGTGAGTCATTTCATATCCAAGGTCGTGTAGGAAGGCAGCTAGACGATAAGGCAAGAAACGAGCCATAGCATCCGGTGTTGCGGGCTAGAAGAGGAAAAAGGCTTTCGAGTTTCAGATTGCCGGCTGCACGACTTGCAAGACGGCTTATCATCTTACTGGAAGCCAAGATTGGCGTGGTGGTTCTTTCTTGCGCCTTAGTGTGATCGTACAACGTGGGAGACATTGTAGTGTACATATTTAACCATGGTTTGTTAAGGAATTTAATTACAAGAATACGCTCAGAGTAGTGTGGCTTCAGCGCTCTAGGAGGAATTACCTACTCAAGTTGAGCCTCTAGCAGAAGATCTTGCTTTGTTAATGCCTTGAGCAGAAGGCCATGAACAAACACGGCAAGCAAAACAAGAAACCGGAACTGGGGTCAGCACCACCCCTCAAAGGTAAGGGGCTGGCTTCCTCGGGAGTGGCTTGTACGCCACCCTACAGCTGTTTGGTCTGGAAGAAGGATGATTGGAGAATGTTAGAGAAAAGCGGCCGAGGATCTATGGTTGCTGTGAGTCTTAACGCCGAAGTTGAGCGCTGTATGTCTACTATGACACGTTATTGACCCCAATCAAAGCCCAAATAATGAGATCTTTAAGAAACCTAGTGATATTTAAGTAGACAGTGCCTTGGATATTCTTGCTAACACAATATGCTGTATCATATATTCCTGCCCCGATATTAGCACATGCCATGAGCCGTGACTTCTGCATGATATCGTCTATGACTGGCTGAACAAATAGGACTGATCATGGAACGGGGGGACGATGCAGTGGGCCAGAGATCTGTGCTGATGGTGTAGGAGGACATGTTACCTAAATTAGGTGTGTCTCTGCACGCTGCACGCGGGGATATTATCATGGCAGGTAGGAAACATGTCTCGCCAAATCCATCAACATGCACGAGCGAGCGAGCAAGCAAGCAAGCAAGCAAGCAAGCAGGCAAACCAGAAACTCCCAGTGGTAGTATTCCTCATCGCCATCAAAATACACGGGAGGCTCTCAAGATCATTTCTTGGAATGAGTCCTAATCAACCGCCCCTCAAACCTATCAAGCTCGCAATGCCGTGGCTTCGGTAGCAATGAGGGCATCTGGTAAGCGGAGTGATTTAGCTCCAATGGTCATAGAGAGGCTTCAGATAACTGGTGGATTGATTCGTCACAACTTGCTACTATCCCGTACAGTAACATAGCTGGGAGAAACTGATCCGACCGATACATGCCCTACTCGCCTGTGATGAATGGTATTGTGTGACTGGCCCAAAATCCTGGAGGTGAAATAGCAGGAAGGCATTTGTATTTCTTTATCGTGTTGTAAGATATATACCACCAGTTACAGTTGTAACGCAAGGACAAGGAGTGATGGATTACCGATCTGCAACCATGCTAAGGCATATGTACAGTTCTTCATTTACATGTCTTATTAACGTTATTGAACAAAGCTCTCCACTCGAGCTTTGTGAGCATTACTATCATCCCCAACCCCATCCCTATCATAACCTGGCAAAGCACCAAATAACGCAGACCAAAACTATTGCTGCCGATATACAAACGCCCCCCAGTCATGCAGCAGCATTTCAAAAATAGAGCAAATTCCACCGCGATGGTAGGTAATTATACAGAACGTTCCTTCGTATTTCCTCGTCTAGCACCCACAGACCGAGAAGCAAATTCGTCGGGAGCTAATTATGTCCAATATTCCATCTTCCACACCAGTGGGAAGATCTCATCTATGAGTACTCCTCCTTGACGACGCGACGGCTGCTGTCATTATCGACAAAGGATCCGCGGGCAGATCTGCGGCTTCGCTGTCTGCGGAAAAATGTGCGGTTGGTGGTTGGCGCAGCGCTCTCCCTGCGACTTCCGCCGAGGCCACAGCCAAGGAATAGTAGGATAACGCTCAAGAACATGGCTGCCCATGCACCCCAAGTAAATCCAAAGGCATATTGTCCGATGTGGCTGGTGATGCCGGCACGGTTGAGCTGGTCGCGCATCTTGACGAACGTCACACTGGAGCAAGTTAGCGAAAATAGGCAAATAAAAAGCTTGGCCAACATACGTCATGAGCGAAGCCGCAAGACTCATCCAAAAAAGTGCGATGCAGAGGACGAAGCCAGAGAATCCGGCCGCAAGTCGGCTAACGGGTGCCAACAAGCTGGTGAAGAAGGCCAATACATCAAAGAAGAGGGCCATCAGGTAAAAGACCCAGCCGAAGCGCCACATGTAGAAATAGTACGTGCTGGTGGTTCCCTTCCCATGCTTCCTGTTGCTGGTTAGGAAAATTGCACTCATGCGATTGCAGCAGGACTCACCCGAGGAGCTGGGATGGAACACCCGTGCTGTCGGCCTGCCACGCATATCCCACTGGCAGATCAGGAACTGGCTTTCCGCAGTTCTGGTTGTCGGCGCCGCAGATGTAGAAGTACGTCCATTGCGAAACTGAGCGACCGGTCGCACCAAAGCCCGAGTCGGCTTGGAGGAACCAGGTCTTGTTCAAGGGTGTCGTGTTCTTGACTCCGCTAAGGACGACAAAGAAGAGTAGAACGATCGATCCAGCTATGAGGATCATGGACGCAATGCCCGCACCAGCACCTGCGCAGCACCCGCGTTAGTTTCGTTATGCGCAGCTTCGTCGTTGATTGGATCTGCATGGAGGAGCGCTTACGGATTCCTGTTGCCATTGTATACTGTACTTCGGAGTTGCTGGCGATTGATTGATTGGATTCGACACGGCGAAGGGATGTAAATATCGAAAGAATGAAGAGGAGGTTGGGACGCTGGACCTAGAAGAAAAATCCATTTAGCTAAATGTCAATGACCGGTGGTGCATTCCCGAAACCAAAGCTTCGGCACAGCTCAGACCATGTCCCTCCACCGTGCCCACCGACAAGCACCGACAGGGCCGGCATAAACAAAGCAGAAGCGCGACGACATACCTCGACTTGGCAGGCTCTTTGTTCTGCGACTGACGTTTCGAAGATGAATCAAAAACTGGGAGGACAGACGAGGGGGAGGGATGGGACAGTTAAGACGGAAAAGCAGGGCACGCTGAGCTTGCTGGACGAATGCCCTAAGGCAACTGGCACAAGCGCAAAGACTGTCGCACGGCAAAAGCAGAGCTGTGTTGTGATGGGGTTTAGCGGGCCCTGCGCCGGTATGACGCTGATGGGTCTCGCGCTAGAGCACCACCAGCCGTTGGTGGTGCGCCGGAATCACGTGAACGCCGCCCCGCTCCGCTTGTTGCGCTGGACGACGAGACAATAAAAAAGACAACGAGGTGCGCTACGTCATCATGCAACCATCGATGCCTACGTCGGGTCGGGACTATGACGACAAGCATCTTCAAGCGCCGCGTTGAATCGACATCATGGGCATGATGTGAAGATTGGCAGCAGACCATCCGAGCCTCAACCACCAGCACTATAACCTTAGACTGGGGACGCGAAGGATTTGCTGCAGGGAAGTCCTTTGGATACCCAACCCTCGACCCCCGATTTTCGTCTGTTGATGGTAAGTACACGACGTGTGAGAGGACCTGTGAGGTTAGACTGTCCCAAGCAGCGCGGTAGCGCCTCATGAGAAGGTTTCAATGATGGTCTGGCCTACTCGTACACGGGTGACGTCCTGTGCTAAAGTGAGTGAGGTCAACCATCTTAAACATCGCTCTAAGCCTTCTTCCATCTTGATCCATCGCCTGCTAGTCTTTTCCTCCCGAGCGTCCACAGACTTACGCACCAGTTTCTATTAACCACTCGCCCCTCATGACCGAGTCTTTGCGCCCTTGAATCACCACTGATGCTTCAAAGCACCTGCCTGAGCTTTCAGAACCTTCAAAACACCCCTCAAATGCCCCCCTCTGACACTGTCTTGTAACGGTCATCTGACGATTGTCGTGTGTGAATTTTGTCCCTGATTCGCTGATGTGCAACAAAAACCACGACACGATCACGTGAGACTAATTATGCCCCAAGTTGCTTGTGATGCAAGTGTACCGCAGGTCTTAATTCATATCACATGTTCGCTGCAATAGGCACAAGGACTGCAATAGCAGCAGCATCAGCCTGTCTTCGAGATTGTAACATGAGAATCCATTTCTACTTGCACAATGTATATTCATACACAACTATTTGAACATGATATATAGCACCCTTTCCAACTGTGCAAACAAACGTACATACAGACACAAATACAACCACGTAGAGATATATAGTTTTCCTTCTGTTGCATCAGTAGATTGACTTGTTATATTTCAAGCCGTCTACTGAGTCTGTCTCGAAATTCGGAACGATTTCGGGGATGTGTACTGCTTCTCTCCAAGGACGTATACCACTATCACGTATCGGCGTTTAAGGCAGATTCCGCCGGGTGATTCGTGGAAAGGGTGTATTTGGGGGCGGGACTTCAACGCCAGGCCATTGGTGATTATTCAACATACAATGGTATACATTTTGGCTTGCGCGTCCGGCCCTGGATTGCGCAATAACCACGTGTGCGCGACGATCCGGTCTACCCGGGGCTGTGCTCACTGGCACCCAAAGCTCATAGACGCTTGGTCGATTTCTCATTCTCTTCCTCTATAGCGTGAACTTGGGTTTCTGGCCCGCCTCATCCTACTGGAAAGGTTGTGAAGTGGGCGGTCCCGGCACTTCCATCCCTCAAGGCCCTTGTTTTCCCTTTGGACCCCGATATGTCCCCGACATGTTCCAAGAAGTGTTGGTAGGACTGACACTCCTACTTCGAGGCGGACTTCTAGTCGAAGCCGTGGGGCTTTCGATCTTGAGGTCCGTTATCGACTTGACAAGGGATGCAACAACATAGCCCTGTAATTCCCCCTGTTCACGACCGTCTTCTTTCTCAAGCTGGAAGCGCTCTTCCGTTGACATCTCCTGGCGCCGAATCGTACGAATCTCATCGAGGATGTGTAAAAGCACGTTCTCAGGACAGCGATTGCGTTCTAAGGCGTGGGCCTCGTTGCGGACATATCGTCGCGTAACATCGGTTGCACCATCGATCGAGAACCCAATGCAGTAGGACATTTTCTTTTTCCATCCTTCAGCATAGAGTCGTGGATTATCCCATGATTCTTCACAGACATCGACGTGGACCCATCTTTTCTGGTATTCCGAATACACTTCGGTCCAGACGTAATCCTCAGCATTCCAGATCCAGCGCACACGACTACCAAATGCGCGACATAGCATGGCAAAACAACTCGTCCATTCTCCGGTTCGGCCCCGCCGTGTTCGTAGGATCTTCCACACATCGGAATACCGTGGGAATCTCTCTTTGCCTCGACAATTCGCATCGTTGCATCGATATACCTCTACGCGGCGTGCACCGTGGGCTGCTTCGGTTACGGTGGGTGCTGCCATACCAGCAGGGCTGGTCGTCGCCCCACATTTGGAGCACATTGGGTTATTGACCCATTCAAAAAAGGTACGTTTAAACCATCTGTGTTCCGTCAGTGCCAGCCCTTTGGTGTGAATTTCTCGGGTTTGGAGCCTACTTTTGCAACGCCCGAATGACGCAGTCTTGATACCCCCACTGTGCCTTCCTTCCGTCTGCCATACTTTCAGCCTGCAGTAAGAAAAACTGGTTTTCCTCTTCTGCATCAGCGTAGATTTTGTCCAATGGAACGGATTGCAATGCTTCATCCAAGAGCCCGGGATTCTCGAACTGCAGAGGCATCTTGCTCAGGTTCATCATGATCGATCGAACTCTTTGCGAGTTCTGATCCGTTGGAGACGTCGGGGTCATCGGTGGGTTATGCTGGGAGTTTGATGGAGACGTATTTGTCGGCGAGAAGAATGTTGAAGCGGACCGTGTGGGCTGCTTCGTATCGGCTACAAATTACTGAGTCAGAAAACACAACTCAAGATTCTTTCCTGCTATGGCATACCTGATATCTTCAACCGGGTGGTCCTCCAGCTTTCTTGAAATCTTGTACTCAGGGCTCTGCTGAGGTGCTTAAAATCTACTTTGGCAGCAGGTGCATTTCCAGGGATCGATCCGGGGACATTTTCTAAAGTTCTACTGAGCGTTTCAGTTTGGGACGGTAAAAGACTGCCACTGGGTTCCGTATCGGTTCCGGCACGATCCAGAGGCTCAGAGTTGGTTGAAGGATAGCGCGAGTATTCCGGAGGGGGCACGGGCATGACCTTCTCATCCTTTGGGTACTCGGAAGGTGCTGCCGAAAGCTCTCTGTAAGTCCGATCCATGGACGGAACCAAGTTCATCAGGAGATCTAGGTAGAACTCGATGGATTCACTGACATCATTCTCCAAGTCGCCGGCATTGGCGGAAAGCTGACCATCAGCGCGCGGAAGTTGCTGGAATGTCTGCTCCTTGGAAAGAAGTGGTTTGGCTTCGGCTACACAGAATTTCACTCTTTGCACGGTTGCCACCAGCTCTTTATCGGATTCTATCGGCGATGTGGTGCTGGTTGGAAGATCTGAGATGTTGGGGTTAGCCAAGCTTCCCGCAGCTCAGAAGCTCCGGATCAAACCTTTGATAAGAAACCCCGCCATGGCGACCAGGAACTTGAGCACCGTGACTCCGACCACCGAGGAGCTCTTGACAATGACTTCCAGCTTGCCATTGCTGAAGCCTTTGCCCCAGGCGGAAAAGCGCGCAGCTTGCTCTGTAAAGCGAGCCTTCTCGTCGACGGGCAAGTCGGCGATCTCAGGTTGTTTCAGGAGCGAGTTGAACAGGCCCAGGCAGTTGGTGTGCAGAGCGGTTGCGATGTTGATCTCATCCTGTGCTTCAGGACTCAGAGGCGCGCCATGATCGGGGTCTGATGCAGACATCGCGAGCCATTGGGGAGTGAGCAAGAGGTGGAGGGCTGGTGGGAGCACGCAGCAGCTGACCGTTGACGTTTTGAAGGCGCGGAATTCTGAAGGATGGGCGCCAGAGCCTGGGCCCGCACAAGGTTATCGTCGTCGTTACGCTGCACGTCCCACTTCGCGTGCCCGTCCGGAGACAGCTTAGCTCGGGGCGACCAGGACGACGGCGTGGATTACGAGTAAGCGTTAAGTTAGAAGCATGGAAGCGGAGTTCCGAGGCAGCGTCTCAGGCCGGCCTCGTGCTCTCGTGCCCTCGTGCTCGTCGTCCCGGTCGAGGTCGTGGTTGCTGGCGACGACGAATTGACTTCTCAGCTGGTCGGCCCCCGTGTTGAGGCTGCGCTCCAAGGCCGAGTCTGCCCTGCTGGCTGCGTGCGCACCGTGGCTGAAATGACGACAACGCTCGCGCTCGTCGGGGCCAGCGGTGCGGCCGGCACCTGCCCCAGAGCCAGGACAGTCCATGAGCCGCACCGGGGTCCAAGTCGGTATGAAACGGATGCACTGCCCGATCGAGTCTAGCGCCAGCTGCCATGGCTGGACGCAAGCGGCACTGGGCCGTTTGAGGTATTAGCCGATGGCGGAAGGTGGATTGGCAGGGGGCGGGGAGGGATGGAGCCAGCACTTTGGGTTCTGACAGCTGTCTGCCCGTATCTCCACAGCCATCATCATAACAGGCCTCGATATCAAATGCATGTCGTTTCCGCTCCGCCCTTCCAGAACGATGACAGAACATTGGGCTCCAGTGGCGGAGTCGTTTCGTGTGGTGGAAGCTCGCGCTGGAACAGTCTCTTGCGATCCTTACCGTCATAGCCCTGCTCTGACACGCTTGAATCGGACCCAATTCACCACCAAAATAACTTTGATCTCTGTTTGACGCCCGTCAATCTCGCTGATCATGCAGTGCAATATCATTCTTGTGCTGATTCGTTTCAGACCCTGGGATTGGCTGCAAGTTAAGCTTACCTTGTGGCTCAGGGGACAAGAAGGTTTAGGGAGAGCAGAACTGATTTAAATTGCCATCTAGCTTGGTGCGTGCAGATTGGGCTGGAGAGCAGTGCCATAAGAATGAAAGGAACAAATCTAATCAAATCACCAAGCCACCATATCCCCGAGCACACCTTGCTCTCATCTATCTTCTCAAAAGGCTGGCAAGCGCTCCAGATGTTCTTCAAGTGGACACAACCCCTTTTCCTCCATGGCTTTACAGCAGGCTAAGCTCCGATGGCACCAGCGTACCATTCTCGAGAGCATCACCATGGGCACGAGCAACCAGAGAGTAAGGCGTCAGGTATCTGCACCCCGTTAGAAGGCTGCAATGGATACATGGAAGGGGACTTACTGGTCCAAGTATGGAAGAACCTCAGCGGTACCCGGGGTGTTTCTCCAGTCTCGCATCAAGTCCATGGTAATAGCGAAGCCACCAAGGAGATGGACGCCAGCTTGTTCCATCTTACGGTTGGCATCAGCGGCAAGTTTGTCGGTGAAAGTGCCCGAGGCGTCAGTGTTGGCCCAGACCGAGTAGCCGGCCTCACGGAGCGACATGGCCAAGAAAGAAGTGCCTTTCTCATTAGTAAATTGCCACCGAGGGGGACGGGCGGTACTCACAAACATCAGTGGTGATACCACCAAGAATAATTTGAGTCTTGTTCGTCGCTTCGACGGCAGCACGGAAATCCGCGTTGTCCCAAGCATCAACCTCGCCGTTTCTCTTGATGAATGGGGCATTGGGGTGCATCTCGATAATCTCCTTGGGAAGCTCTCCATTGGGTCCAGTCTGAGCAGAGGTGGTCAAGATCGTGGGGAGGCTGAAGAGCTTTCCAAGAGCAGCGTGGCCAAGAATGTTGTTGCGGAACTCAGTTGGGGTGTAGTCTCGCACGAGCTGCGATAGACCGATCTGGTGATCAACAACCAAGAGAGCCTTGCTGCTTTAGCACCATTTTCGTTGAATTCTCTCGCATCTATAGCAAACTTACAGCGTTGTTCTTGTCAAGTCTCTCAAACTTGAAACCATCTAATTCATCGTTAGTCTTATATTTTCCAAGACCTATCTCAACACTTACCAGCAGTAACGACCGAAGCCAAAGTGGCAACGGCGGTGGCAATAGCTTGGAACTTCATTGTCAAAGTTGGAAATCTCGGTATCAGATATATCGATGAGAGAGGGCAATGATACTGAAGCGGATTCAGAGAGATGATTGAGAAGCTGAGGATGAGGATGAGGAAACAACTGACCTCCAAGATCTCACCTAGCTTTATAGATTTGCAACTCCCAGAACATGCTTCAACCATCCCATGTATCGCAACCGGTTGACATAATCATGCAATCAAAGTAGCAAAGCAGATGCAAGGTTGTAATCAACATACTCCTGGTACGGACTCCGTCGAGCTTGGCTGGGAAATGATCGCGCCGCATAGGCATTTCGAAGCCGCATGGCACATCTGGCAGTTCTTCCGAACCAGCAGCTCCGCTCCAGTTCATCTAAACGCAATCCTATCTCGGTGCTTTCCAATACACTACTGATGCACACTACCGACGCACTGTGGATGAATACGGCTCTTGGCCTATACGTGCGGTCACAATTGGTAAGCTATTGGTAGCTTATTACCTGAAGCTCAAAAATCCTGCATACAAGCTGCTCGGCGGGTTTTCGCTTCGTCCCTGCCTGGGTTCTGCAACCATGGAAATCAGGGTCTTTGGCCGGCTTAGTAAGGATGGATTCATCTCCATTGATTAGGTTTTTGTTACTCATCACAGATCGCCGCATCGGGGCGTCCGTGTAGGCCGAATTTGAGTTTGGCAATACCGCTCAACTGCCAGCATAGAGGCGCTGCCATGCCATGTTCGGAGACCGGGTGCCTGCTCAAGCGGCCATCGGGCCAATCCGTTCCTTGTCTTAGCAGTTCTCCGCCTCGGCCCCTGAACCGAAGCATTTTCCGACGGTTTCTGGGGCGCATTTTCACGAAGTCTACCGCCAAAATTCAATGCCATAATGGCAGCGCCATATTAGAAATGTGCCGCCTCAAGAGACTCATGGCTTTCGCCGTTGCCCAAGCATATGTAGAGACCAGCACCAGTTTCTCAAAAATCGCTCAGAAAACATAGGCAAGCAGCATCAAACCGCCTTGGCGTGGCCTTACTCATCACCTTACTTATGGTGGTCTAAGCGGAATTCTTCATGTTCATCACCCCGGCGGCTTCTGCACGGCAGATCAGCCGAGTATGGGGCGTATGCTCGGTTACGTGCTGGCTTTGTCAGTTTGGTCATCAAGGAATTTTGCTCGGAAAGCACCCGACCCCCGGTCCAAGGCAACGACGGCTGCCGAGTACGGATGACCTACACTTACCTACCTGCTTGAAATCAATTAGCAACCCCCCACCAGTGCCCCCATCTACGGCGACGAGGCTCCGTTGATGGCTGTACGACTGCCCTTTACGCGGGAACGCCCTTCTCGCTACATGCGCTAGTGGTAATTTTGTGCCTCGGAGCGTGGCTTGCCTCTCAATCCCTGCTGGGATGAATGTTACCTGCATCTGAGATGACTCTGACAAAGGGCGTGCAACTCCGATCTGAAGGCTCTTGATCGAGTCGCCGGGAACACGTGGCCGTCGAGTATGTCTAGCTGGAAAACCATGGCAGTTTCCGTGACAGTTATACAGTGGTTACCGGCTACAAGGTTTGTGCTGCTCCAAGCCTTGGCACCACACAGAATGAACTTCAACCCTAATGGCTGTTGCTTTTCCTGATATGGGCTTAGTCTTTGTACCTGCAGGCTTTGTCTTGTGGTTGGTATATGCCAGTTGGCTTAGTTAAAAGTCCAATAATGCATATACTGAGCCTGAAGAATTGCCACAACACTATAATTGGTTTCTCTTTTCATACATTTGCCACCTGGTTCTTCCTCAGTGCAGATAAGCCACCAGCTCAACGATCTGGAAGTGAACTTTGGCGTTCTCTAAGGCGAGTCAGGCAGGGGGGGGGGTGGGGATTGTGGTGTAACACATGGAGATAGGGGAATGATTATACCGAACCCTTGGTTAAGGTATCCCACCGTGAGATTGACTTTCGTCAGAAGTGAGGCGAACAAAGCAAGTTTGAGAGAACAAATTAAACATTCAGCGACTCCTGACCGTTATCTGCCAAGATGAGCATTTCCACGGACGAATAAGAAGCACGTAAGGCAACATTCCAAATGCTACCATATCCCAAAGCCCAACGAGAGAGACCTCCATCCGCACAATAACCCAGAACCCCGTCCACAACCACAGCCCTCGAAGAAAAATTCAAGCAGCCAAAATTCCCCAAAGCTCAAAACACCTAATACGCCACACGCATGCTCACCCAAGCCCAACACCCAAAAACCCAAACCCTCTCCAACCCAAGAAAGAAAAAAGAAAAAAAAAAAAAACACCAACCCATCCTCAACCCTCCCCTCTCAACCCCAACCCCCTAAACTCACCCACCCCACCAACCCCCCGCCGCGACCCAATCTGCAAATCCCTTACCTCAGCACGCAAGCTCTCCTCCTCCTCGTCCCTCTCGGGCGTCACGCGTCCTGTGGCCCGAGCACAGCGCATGCGCTTCAGGCGGCGCAGATAGCAGCCGAGGAAAGCGAGGGCGCAGATGGTGAAGAGGAAGGCGACGAAGTTGATGACGATGGCGACTTTTAAGATGGTCGGGAGAGTGGAGAGGAGGTGCGTGAGGGATGGGGCTGGCTGGGAGGGCGGAGGAGAGGCGGTGGGCATGGCTTTTCGTGTTGTTGTTGCTGTTGCGTGAGGCTTGGAGGCGTGCTTGATGGTGCGCAGGGCTTGCTTGCCTCTGAGTGGGTTGCTGGCTTGAAGGAAGGACTAAGTGCTCATGGCAACTTTTGAACTTAGTTGAAAGATCTACCGTGCCAAGTCGGTGGAATAGGACAGATGGTAGGTACAGTATGGTGTATTGGGGGGAGTTCGCCGTCGCTTAATATAGGAGAGCGAGGAATCTGATGTCTCGCAAACAAGCGCGTTTAAGAATGAAGGGAGCTTACATTAGGATTCACGAAGATATTTTGCGAGCTCATATCTGCCTATGAGCCACGATCGAAGGGTTTATTGGTAATGCTTGTTTTGATTAAAGTTGTGATTCGTTGCCGTCCTCGCCGTCTCGTTATAATACACTGCTGCCCAGCTGAGAGAGGAGCCAAGACCTTACCATATACACCATATCCGCCCCTGTCCATGTTTTTAGAGCCAACTTGCCAATAACCATCCAAATAGTTTTACAAATCATCTTCAGTGATCGGCTTATCAGCCTTGGGTGTTCTTCCACCCTTAGTTCTTTTCTCGGACTTCGCATACTTCGATTTGACCTCCTTCAAACCAACCATACCCTCTCTGCCCATCAAGATTTCGAAGTTATTCTTCTTCACCTTCTTACCTCCCTTGCCCATCTTGCCGTCTCTGATGCCCTTCAAGTGGGTACCTGTGGTGCCATTGTTTTGGAACGCTGTACCTTTGCCCAATCGAGGGCTACGTGGAACTCTGGTCTTGGCACCGAGAGCCCATAGATCACCCCAGTTCGCTTTGCGTGCATCACGATATGCTTGTTTGCTAAAACTTTTGGGTACTGTCCATCGCTCGAGTTTGCCGGCGGGGGTGCACACATCCATAGTGACGTGGCCTCTACGCTTAAGTGCTGGGAGAAGCAGACGAGGGAGAGCGAGTGGGTTGAATTTGATGTCACTTGATACGTTCGCATCTCCTGACTCGAGAGCTTCGGACTCGGCTGGCAGGTCAATGTCTTCGAACCCAGCAAAGGATTGATCAGCAGCTACATCACCTTGTACCAGTGGCAAAGGTGATTTTCGCTCATCAACTCCACGACGGACAATGAGATAGCTATATTTGACGTCTTCGTGATTGCGAGAAGAGGCTCCAAGAACCTGCTGCAGATACCTGGGCCTGATATATCTTTGCTCAAAGTGGCAGAAATCTTTCCTATTAGGGGTCAAGCCAGGGACCGGATACATTGGGCATTTCGAGTGGTTGGTGCAGGGAGCAATAATCATGCCCGCTTCCTTCTTGATAGAATCTGCTGTCTCTTGTATAGATTGCGTCTCCACTGCGATCGACTCTGCTTCTGGTGATGAGATGTGTTTGTCGAGAAGAAGTGAGCGAGCACCAGCGACTGCCTCAAACCCACGGGGTATTCCTTTCTCGATGATGATCATGATGCCGCCATTTGGATCGAGCATCGACCAAAGATTCTCAACCATATGCTTACGTCGCCAATCTTCTTTGAGTGGGAAGAGTGTATGCGGGGCAATAATGATATCGTACATTTTTCGTCCTTGAGCTGGAGCGCCATCAAGGTGAGCCTCAGAATTCGACGCATTTACATAGTTGGGCAGCCGAGGCAAAAATGTCGTGTTTTCAAGTAACCGTGACATCCGGTGCCGGAGCGCATCAGATCCTGTTAGGACAGTGGTCTTGCCTGTAGGGGGAGCTTTTCCGAAAACCAGGTTCTCGTCCTTTGCAACTTCCCACTCAGCGCGAACCATTTCACGCCAAGCCATGATTCCAACGCCAGCAGCACCGGCGTCCAAGACTCTAGGGCCCTCCCCTCCTTCTCTAAACATGAGCTTGCGGATCCACTCACTGCCAAGTCTCCTTCGAGTCTCAACCAGCGTGCTGACGATAGTGGCATACAAACCTGGCGAAACAGCTGCCATGTAAGCATCGGCTTCAATCTCGCTCATCCTATGCTGCCCGGCTTCCAAGCCGATGTGTTTCTGAGGTTTAGATTTAAGGGAGTGTGGTGTGGCAACTGAATTTGGAAGACCTGGACCGCCGAATGCCTTTTGTGCAGCCTCAGTCAAATGAGCTTTATTTGTCCTCTCTAGAAGCTCCGAAAATGGTGTGATAAACTGTTCCTGTGGCAAATAGATGGTGGTAGGAGTCGTCCCTGACCGAGCTGTCAATGTGTGAGGATGACTTCGAGACTCGTCTGAACTGATATAAGGTTCGAGGTTTTCTTCTTCCTCTTCCTGCTCTTCCTGTTCTTCCTCGGCGAGCTCTTCTTCCTCATATTCTTCATCAATTTCCTCCTCTTTCGGCTGTGCCATAGCAGTTTCAAGATCGTTGCGTAGTCTCTGAATGGCATCAAACTCTCTCTGATCCGCCACAGAATACTCAGTAGTTGACAAGCCCTCCAGACCCTGTTCTTCCAAATTACCACTCAAACGCTGCCCTGTTTCTGCTTCCGACAACTGTAGTTCATCCTCCTCCTCCAACTCCTGTGCTTCTTCGGTGGCTGCCATCTCTACCAGTTCGCGCATCTTGGAAGCAAACAGCTCTGCAAGTTCGGGGCTTTCGGCTAGAGCCTGCTTAAGCTCAGGATCATTCTCGATTGCATGCGCGACTTCAGCATCAACCCGATCTGAGACACTAAATCCAAGTTCATCGTCATATTCTACCTCTTCAAGATTGCCATCTTCGTCCTCTCTCATTAAAACATTGCGTGCAGGGCTTTCAGCAGCGCCATCCTCCCACTTCAAGTCTTGTATCTCCAAGTCATCCGGTCGTGTCTCGCGCAAAGGTGGTCCGTAAAGCCGTTCGTAGAGTATATATTCTTCGTCCGATAGGTAGTCCTTCGGTAATGTCTGTCCAAACGTCCGCCTTGCTCGTCTCACTATAGATTCGATTTCTGCCGCCTTTGTTGGGGCAGATTCTGGAGAGGTAGCTTCGGGAGAGGCAGCTTCGTGTCGGAAAGTAGTCGACGAGAATGATCGTAATGTATGTTGCCGAGACTGGAAAGCTTGACTCCGGAGCCGTGTGCTTGGAAAGGGTCGTCGTGGCAAAGGAAGCGCAGAGCTGGCAAAGCCATGTTCAAATAGAGTCTGAAGATGCAAACGGCATGAGCTGCATGCTCTGGTGGCTTTGTGGGCACTCAGCATGATGTTGTGAATGCCAGATTTGTAGAAGACCAAAACGTACTGCTCTGCGAAAAGAAGCTCATAGTTTTGGGTTTGGCTGTCTTCATTTGGCTAGATCAAAGTCGTTATCACCACGTGATAAAATGCTCCTTTGGCCAATGAAAGTCGCTCGATTTTTCATCGGTCTTATTTCCCGGATCTCCATCTGCATATGAAGTCTCTTGCATTGTATAAAGTACTGGCGTAGAAAACCCAGAAAGATGAATTCAACTACGGATATTGATATCCTCCTTTTATCTTACTTGAGTGGAGCATTATCAGTAATACACCCGTCAATGGCAAGCCGACCTAGTCTAATGGCCTTCCTCAAGCCTCGAATCTAGGTTTATGGCCTTCCATTGTAGCTGTCTCTAACTGCTCATGGTATTACTCCCTATCTCATACCTTCGCCGTTGCGTCTATTTAGGCTTGAGATTGTGCCCGGCTGCCACCACCAATATCCATGGCGTTGAATCATCTTGATCGGGACTAGACATTCAAAGGCGATATTGTCTAGCTTCTCTACGACATCTTTCAATAGAAGTGATTATTCCGATGAGCTGTTTATCACTTAAGCATTTGGAATTAGCTATTAGACATTGCTCTTTAATTTATTTCCTGGTCGTTGAGAGAGTGGCTGCGTTTCATGGAGAATAACTATGAAGCACTTCAGTCTCATGTTGCTGTTAAGAGTTGTTGAGTTGTTGAAAGGTGGGTCCTTAAACTGATTCGTTGGTGTGGGTAGGAGAAATCCTATCTGAAGAATCTCCTCTGTTTTGTGATAGTAAGACATTCAAGTCTGCTGCCAACTGTGATGCTCTTTCCAAAAGTCTATCAGCCATTGCTGACTTCAATGGGATCTCAGACCACAGAGCAGTCAAGTCAGTTAGCTTTTGAATGACTTGGTCCTCCAGAAGCAGTTTGATAGCGTTGATTTCCGAGACTCGCTGATCAGGCGGAATATTCTGCAAATTATCGAACCGTGTACGGACTTCGTACCTGAAGTACTCGTCAATTTTTAGAATCTCTGCAGTCCGGTCCGAAGACATATTGGCCACTAATCTGGACAAACTTTTCCCAGTCCTCCTCTCCTCCTTGGGCAACAGCCGTTCCCATTGCGGCTCATGAGAGTTTATACGCATCCTATCGTATTGCCTGACGGCGTTTTCAATGGCCATCTGTCGATCCTCCTCGGAATCATAATCAAAATTCCAAACATCTAGGTTATTCCAATAAATCGACTTGAGCTTCCATTCCCCGCTCACTTCATCTGCAACCTTTCGTAACGCCTCGCAAGCGGCTTGACCTGGAGTTCCGACAAGTTTTGTCATGATTTCCGATTCCGAAAGGGGACGAAGAGCGAGGTAGTGAGTGATGCGCCGACACAAGTTGGAGAAACTGATATCTTCTCGATTATTTGAATTAGTTGAGACTCCAGTTGGACCTGCCAAGCTCAGATCTGCAAGTTCTTCCATACTCTTCTTGCTGTGACCTAGCTCGTATGATGACTCAATAGCTGGAGGTTGCTGTAAATGCTCCGCCGGAAGTGGTGTCTCATTTGTAAGTGCTTCATCAACTGGCTTGAAGTGCCGCTCTATCGCTTGGTAAAGGGCAATCGGGTCGATATCTTCAATGGGAGTACGTTTGAGATAAACCATAATAATTGTGGTTTCCTTCTTCTTCGAATCCTCGAATCGTCTCTCTTCGCGATTCAGTTGGGCTAAGGACCATTCAAAGTTTGGGTCCTTGCCAATGTTTCTCAGATGGTCTAGTACCTTGGTCACCTGGCTTTGTTGGAAAGGAAACAGTTTCCCCATTTTCTCAGCAGCCGAAGGACCTTTTTCGTTCAACTGCTTAATCACTTTCACAATCTCCTCCTCTGTGACCACTTCTTGAATAAACTCTGCCCTTGCCCATGTTTCACTATTCGCATCGCTAGTGGCCTGTTTGCGGATTAAAAACGCAGCGTAAGTAGTGAGCTTTTCCCGACAGTCATCAGCTGTTACAGGTTTGAGAGGCGTAATGTCGGAGACCTGAACATAATTATCCAAAGCGCGAGTAGGGTCACGGTGAGGAACGAGCAATTCCTCAATCTTATTCTCGCTTGACTCGCCTTCAGCTCTCATCTTTCCGTTCGTCAAAGAGTCCGTATCAGTGTCGTTTTTAATACCTCCGGATGCGTCTTCATCAGGGTCTTCATCAGCGCTATCATCGTCCATATCATTATCTTCGGTCCGAGGCAATGCGAAAAGAGCAAGTTGCTCAAGATGTCTCCCGAGATGCGAACGAAATTGCTTCACTGTAATATATTGGCGACTGGGTTTGGCCATATCATCTGTGCCGTCATCCAATGCTCCTGGACTGCTGCTATCTTTGGATTCATGGTTATTTTTCTGTAAATCGTCGCATAATGGACATGCACTTATCGGTATCCTATTAACAGGCTCTTCGCTTTGCAAAATATAGGCTTCTAGATGAGATTCATTGCCATCGAATTTGTGGCTGGATATCAAATGTTTGAGGAACTCTGCTTGCGTAGAGAATGCTTTGTGTGAGCATTCTTGGCAGGTCCACTCTCTCCTGTGCAGCTGTAATTCGTGCATGAACCATTCGCGACGACTTTTGAACATCTTGAGATCACACTTTTCAAAAGTGCAGACGTACGGTTTGAGGTCTTGGAAGACGTGTTTCTTCCAGGCTGCTCTATTCTGCACGACTTCCTCCGTCCAGCAATAAGGACACATGAAAGGCTCCCCAAACTCGAATAGAACTCCTGGAAAAGCATATTGTGGTTGAGGAGGAGGCCTAAGCTCGCCCTGGCTCGTCTCTCCTCTTGTTGTTACATCGTATGATGTCTGAGTGGCAAAAGAGCCCGTATCCATATCCATATCTATATCCTGCCCTGTATTAACGAACGAAGCCTCGTTTTGTATGAACGTTGTTGCTTTTGTTAAAGCTAAAGTTCTGGGAGCCTGAGAATTTGTTGTCGTTTGAGTTTCCGGGGCAAGGGGACCTTCATCATCTTTTGAAAGCTTATCATAATGTTCTTGGCGAAATTTCAGGTATTGGCGTCGACGAGTTATTGCTCTTCCAAGTCTTTGCAGGAGCCATTCGCTGCTCCCCCTAGAATTTCCATGTTTCTCCTTAACGTGACCTATATCCCATATCGGGTCAAAATTGTACCGGGTAGCTGCCTTTAGATAGTCGTCCCGACCAGGAGATTTTCGAATGACCATTGACATTTTCATGAGACTTGAATTAGAGAGCTTCATAGCAGCAAAGAGTTCCTGCAGGTATGATGTCTGTTCCCCAATGGCCAATCTATCAACAGGGAACTCTTCGTCCTCCGAGTCACTAATAGCACCAATTTGCCATTTCTCATTTGGGATCTTGCCAAAGACGATATCGGTCGCTTCATGTCATTAATAAACCAACATAACCCATCGTATTCAGAATACTGACCAGTAAGCAAAGATTCGCGGAGGTCTAAAAGAATATTCAGGATCCTCTTTCGGATATCTACAGCATCCTTGAGCCTATAATCAAGAGAAGATCGAAGATGACCGCTCTGAGTGGCAGCAATGCTTCCAGCCCAGCCATTGAACTTAGCCCGGGACTCTTTAACAAGTGAAAGTGCTCTATCGCGATCAAAACCAATATCAAAACAGTCATGGGGCAGCGAGTCATGTAATGCGACGCTGAGTCTTGAATAGAAAGTCATACAGTCGTTGCATTGTACTGAGATGGGCGACGTTGCTGCTGCTTTATATTTGAGCTCCTCTTGAACCAACGCAGCTACTTTGGTCTCTTTTGCACGAGAATCCTGGGGCTTGAAGTCCGGCTCTGAAGCATTCGATGGTCTTTCTGCTGCTTCCATTTGATAGCTTTGCCGTGATAGCAGCACCGTAATTTCCCAAATTGAACCAGCGACTGAAACGGCTGTATTTCCAAAACCGAGACAGGTTCGGTGATCGTAAACGATATGGCCAGGACGTGTCACGCAGACTCGAGATTCAATTATTATAGAAGGTGATGGTCTTTAAATCTTGATTCTCACAGGTACGAGGTTTGCTAATGCAGACCCCTGTCGGAAGGGATCTAATCCCATTTATCAGCCTGACCCCGCCAATCTGTAGCCAGCTGTGCCGCATTTCAAAAAGCCCGGATACCATTGCAACTATTTGCTACTCTGACATCATTCATCAGGATGCAGATTCGCACACGGCCCCGATAACTGTCCAATATAAAGCTTATGTTTTCCGGAGATAGCCTGCGCCGTCATGCTCAGTGGTGTTGAGATTGCCGGCCTGATCTTGGGAGCTTTCCCTCTGGTGATATCAGCTGCGGAGCACTATCGAGAGGGCTTCGAGCCTCTGTCGAAATGGAAACGATTTCGGACGGACTTCATCGGATTTCTAGACGCGATTGATATCGAAAAGCAGCTGTTTGAACAAGTGTTGGAACGATTCTTGATATCTGCAGATGTACCCCAGGAAGAGCTGCAGAGATTCTTGACGCAGCCAAACCATAGTGGCTGGGAACGAAAGGATCTTGTTGAGCGTCTGGAGGCACGGCTCGGCCCGTCCTTTCCCGCGTATGTTAGCACCATCAAGACAATGAATGGCCTTATGAAAGAACTGGAAGCGCTTCTGTTGATAAGGGATGGAGAGGTAAGTGGAGCACCTCACAAGACTTTGTAGGTGGAAGTCGTGCAAGATAGCTACTGACTCTTATGGCAGATTGAATGGGCAAGCGAAGGTGCAAGCAAGTGGGACTACCAATTGAAGCGCATACGCCTGAGCTTTAGTAAGAAAGGGGCACGAACACTGTTGGCACTCGAAACGCATAACAGGAAGCTCAGGGAGCTGTTGGATTCGAATGACAAGCTGGAAAGCGTAAAAGCTACGCGGAAAGACACAGCATGGACGAACATATTTGAATGCATTAAGGTGCACGCAGGCCACCTTCACTCGGCGATCAGCAATAGCTGGCGATGTGGTTGCACGTCTCCACATATGACAGCTCTCCGACTCCAGACGTGTACAACGGGCGAATGGTCCTCACAATTCCACATTAGTTTTCCAGATTCACGAGAGAGCCCGTTGTATCGTAAGGAAGCAGTAGTCACCATCAACAGTGGCCAGCAGCATATGCCGCATGATAAAAAACAAGCATTACACTCTCCTAGCATTCAAGATCATACGTTGAGACTGAGAAAAGACTTCGGACCAAGGTCATCGTCACAATTGCCTTTGCCCGAACATCCAAACTTGCGAAGTTCTAGGTGAGCCTCTTTCTCTCTCGCTTGATTTAGCTTCTGCTAGATCACCCCTTGATAAAGTTCAGGTCGCACTACCACGAATGCAATAACTGCATTGGCTTCTACTTTTCGTTGTTATATGCACGAATCACTGTATAGGGTCCAATCGTTCAAGCGAATTAAATACAAATAAACCCATAGTTTTCATTCAGTCGTGTTTATTCTGGTTCAATAGGAGTTCAATCTACTATATAGAGACTGACGAACTGATCTAAATGTTTTATTGCAGTACAGTGGAAAGCACAGCCCAGTCCGTGCCATCAATTCCGTCCCGTCCCAGCTTTAGAGGATTTCTCGCAAGCAAAACCGAGTCGTTTTCGAGTATGACCAGTATGCGTAATACGAACGGAACCCAGTCGTTAATCGCAAGCCACAGTATCAAACCCAAGAAGTCAGTTCGCTTAGAAGGCTGGCCAGAATCACAGAATCACGAATATACTCTGTATAAGGCTCCGATTGAAACCTTAGATACTACAAGAGAGACAGAGAAGGTTCCTATGATTGAAGATCTTTGCTCCACTCTATGCGCCGACGTTGCTGCATCCCGCTTTGGATATCTTCTTGATGAAGAGAACAGAAAGCATAAACTTCAGATTCTCAAGACGTGGCCCGAGTCACTCGACTCCGAGCAGTTCACACACGGCGCATCTAAGTGTCAATTGATTAGCTTGGAGAAACTTCTCGACGGACAATCTCGATTTCGAATGAGCCGTCAAGATCGATACAAGATAGCGAATGTTCTTGCATCCTCATTGCTTCAGTTGCAGACTACTCCTTGGATCGCAAACCAGCTAGAGAAGCAAAACATTATGTTCTACCACAACGAAGGCAAGGTATTCCTCGAGCACCCTTACATCCGCCATGACTTTTCATCCGTGGGACTCTGTCCGAAGTCGCAATCCACTGATCCAAGAGATCGCTTTATAGTGCGCAATAGCCTTAACGGGCTTGGGATCCTTCTGCTGGAGCTCTGCTTTGGCCAATCAATCGAGACCCAGGAAGTCTGGAAAGAACATCTCGGTTCAGATGGCCATGCGCATCCGGGGACAAGGTATTTGGCTGCACGAGACTGGGCGGAATTGGTATACGGCGAAGACCCAGCTTTACAGCATATTATCAAACGTTGTGTACTTTGTCTGTTTGAAGAAAAGGCTGATTGGGGGAGCAAGAAATTCGTGCAAGCCGTATATGCAAGTATTGTCTCGCCACTGGACAAGATAGTAAAGAAATGGCCAGAATAGTTTTAAGCCTCGTAGAGGCATATATAAAAATAGATACGCATGCGACTTGCATATACATTATCACTTTGCACTCCCGATGTAATTAATGATTTCGTACATTGAGCCTTGAAATTTCGTCCATTAAAAGTTCTGTAACATCTAAAAATAAATGATGCGACAGGAATATGTACTGCTTAGAATATTTTCTATAGATAGATATTATTCTATCCAAAAGTATATTGTCTGTAGATCTAACTTTGTCTCTCACCAAAAACTTTACTCTCGATACATTCTTCAAAGACAGCGATAAGGACTAAATAACACACGTGACTTAGATCAACATGGCATCACTCGCGTCAAGGAGTGACGCGACGGGCATGGTCCAACCCAACCCCTTAATCCAGATGGAAGAATAGCCAGTTTACAGCACCTTTGATGGCTAAAGGCCGGAAGAAAAAGGCATACGTCGTCTTTTGCGGCAGGACGACAGGTATCTACTCCACGTGGGCCGAGTGCGAAGCTCAGGTTATGAAATTCCCTAGCAACAAACATCAGGGATTTTCCAGCTTGCAAGAAGCTGAGAGTGCTTGGGCAAAATGGAAAGAAACCCAACCAATTGCGAAAAGGATACACAGTGAAGTTACAAAGCAAAATATGGACGAATCATATGACAAAAAGAATCAAAGTCCGAATACTGAATGTGTCGATATCCTTGACCCATGGTTCTCAATTCAGGAGAACTTTCCATTACCCAAAGGTTGGGAGATCCGGAGCACGGACGAAGGCATACCTTATTATGTTGACCACAACACCGAATCAACATCCTGGAGCGATCCCCGGCTACCACAAGATAATGGTCTAAATACGAAGTCCGCCCAACCTGAGCTCAATCTAAACGAGAAGAGACCAGTCCCTTTCATCGACCTAACTGAACCAGAAATGCATATTCAGCCACCCAAGAAGTCAAGGTTAGATAAGGATATAAGCCTTCATTGCCTCCAAAGCGATACTGATGAGTGCCCCGACTCGGACGAGGAAGAAGCATTTGATGTAAAAGAGCAACTTGTGAAGCTTACACCAGCGCAAGAAGCTGTGGTTAACATGGCATTGGAAGGACATAATATATTTCTTACAGGAGCTGCGGGGTGTGGCAAGACTGTCACACTGAAAGCGATGCTTACTCGTTTGCGGAAGAAGTTTAGCAGACACACTTCAAGCTCATTAGCAGTTCAGGTTGCTGCACCAACAGGCATTGCTGCGCTACCACTAAATGGAAGAACGACTTACTCATTCGCTGGATGGAACCCCGATTCATTTAGGACTCCAATCCGAGAACTCATTTCGTGGCCAAAACCTTCCACAAAAGCTTCTATACAAGCATTGGAGGTTCTTATTATTGAGGAAATATCAATGGTGGAGAATCAATTCCTGCAGCGGCTCGATTTACTTATACAAGAGATTACAGGTTCTACAAAACCATTTGGAGGAAAACAAGTCATCTTTTTGGGAGATTTTCATCAGCTCCCTCCTGTGAAACCATTTCAGTTTTGCCTCGAATGTGGTGAAGAGATGGCATTGCAGCGGGTTGCTGGTGTAGTATCCCACCATGTCTGTACTGCGAAGAAATGCTCGCTTTCCGCACTTCCATTCAACGTCTCAGAGAAATGGGCTTTCAAGGCCCCTGTATGGAAACAGCTTAATTTGAAGCATTTCAAACTGGAACAAATCCATCGGCAGAAGGATACCCAGTTTCAGGATATTCTCAACAAAGTCCGCAATGGGAGTTTGCTCACGGATGATGAATGGCGCCGCCTCGAGGGTAAAAAGGAGTTGCCGCAACAGGCTGTTTCAACCCGACTGATGTCTAGAGTCAATCAAGTGAAAGCTTTCAACGACCGGAAACTTGCAGTAATTGAACGACCTGCGATCACGTTTAGTGCGTATGACACTTGCCGGAAACTCGTAAAGAATGAGCATGACAAGACAGCTGGTGCTTTTAAAGTGGCACAAAAGGAGAGAGAGTATAAGGAGTCACTGAAAGATCACCGTCTTCCAACTGATCTCGTCTTGAAGATTGGTGCAAAGGTTGTGCTTTTGCACAATCTGTGTCCAGAGAAAGGACTGGTGAACGGGTCCCAAGGAGAGGTTATTAGCTTTGTTGACACAACAAGTTGGTCGAAATCTGATTGGGATAGTGATGACCACAGAGGTGAATGGAATCGATTCGTCACAGCGGAATATGTAAAAACCAACGGATACCATAGACCTATCGTCCGTTTCGCCAATGGAGCTCAAAAAGCGATTCGTCCGGAACCGATGACGTCTCAAAGAGGAGCAAAGGATGACCAGTATCTACTATGCAGGACACAAATTCCCCTTCAGTTGGCATGGGCTCTCTCCATCCACAAAAGCCAAGGTATGACCTTGGAGTACGTTGATGTATCTTCTAAAGATATCTTCGAGTCGGGCCAATTATATGTTGGCTTATCACGGGCTACCAAGCTGGAAGGCCTCACAGTCTCGGTTTCAAAGAGAGAGCAGTTAGCCGTGGATAAAGATGTGATGGATTTCTACAAAAGCGTCCAATGGGAACGGGGGCAAATGTGCCACAAGAAAGAGGAATCAGAAGGGCTCATCGAGTATCACGTCGCTGAGGAGGACGATACCGTAAAAAACAACAGGCATGTCAAATCTGGCTCGTTAATCTCCACCGAATATAACCAGCTGCTTGCCGAATGACGGAAACCAGAACGTTGCCCAACTTGCAACCGTTAAAATTTCATGCCAACTCACCCAATCTCGAATATGGCCTTTTGTTCGGCGTATATGTAAATGGTCACGTGCGAGTTCGTACACTTTCTAGCCTCACTTTCAATGGATCCTTCCCCCTTCTCTGATTTCATGCAACATTCTCCACTCGCCACTGCCAAGACACTGAGGATAACGGAAGCACTATATGCACGAAATATAGATGACATCGCCATTCATTCGCAGCACAGAAGCCAACAGTAAATATCCTCGATTTGCCATACGAGACCACAATATCAACTTATTCCAGAGAGAGGGGATCGAAGATGAGAAAATCGAAATACGACTTGATTGAAGAAATGGCGAAATTCATTGCCACAAAGAAACTGGATTCCCACAATTCTTCAGATACTAAAAGATCGCATCGTCCTGATGTCCAGAGAACAGCCAGGGAAGAGTCTCCAGCTTCCTCCAGGACATGTGGCCGACACTCGGAGGCAAGTAATGAGAACTTGACTCCAGACTCAGCTTGTTCAGACAAAGGCGATGTGCCAGGCACTCTTCGCTATTTGTCCGAACATGATATTTCTATCAAGCTTCCAGATGGTACTTCAATCTTCTATGAAAAGCTCAACAATATTGGTGGATTTTTGGTCTTCGATGATGCCAAAGGTCTTCAGGTCTGGCAAAGAGCAGATACAAAGGTTGCTACAAAACCTGTGGTAGTTGTCAAGGACCACGGAAGTGAAGCTGAGCACCTGCTGCCACCAACAATCAGAAAGGCGAAGCAGCAATGCTTTGCTAACCTTCCTTTGGAAGTGAAGCGGGTTCTGGATCATCCAGATTGCCCCGATGACCTTAGTCTGAAGGTGAGTTGTTATGGCCCAAGGTTTCCGTGGTAGGCTTTCGTGTTAACATCTAAACAGCAAGTTTCTACTCTCACAAATTACCGACACCAGATCGAAAAAATCCGTCGCAAGAAATGGAGGAGGTACATCGTTGCTGCAAAGGCTATGCAGAAGATCAGCCTAGTCAGGACGAAGCTCCGACACCAATATGATGATGAGCTTGAGGCATATCGGAAGAAAGTCCAACAGAAGATTCGCAAAAGCACTCTCATGAGGATGAAAGATCTAATTGCTATCACGGCAAAAGTGGAGAAATTCGAAGACGTACTCCAGAAATGCTTTAAAGTGGAATGGTCAGAGTTTGCAAAAGATCTATGATAACTCTTGAGGTACGCCTTACATGCGATAACGAGAGGCCTTCTAGGAACGACAGAGACCTTTCCGGTTAGCCTAGTCCATTTTGTGGGATGGAAAGGTTATTTTTCAATAGTAAAGGTTTCAGCGTTGTTCTGAAAGGGCCAATAAAAGATGTTCTGATAAAGAATATCAAGTTCAGATTGAACAGAGATCTCTTAGATCTTTCTTATTGGATCAATGGTGAAACATGCTTCGTGACAACTAACTGAGGAGAGCGGCTTTTTCTCTCTTTACTTCGCTGCTTTGTATTTGCAGTTTTATAAGAGCAAGGTTTATCTCAAACAGTTTTGATATTTCTTTCGCGTCCCGAAAGTTGTTCCCAAGTTTCTAATTGACCAAGCTCTTTTCGTACTTGTCCTTACCACTTGAACAGATTCGAGTACAGCCCAAACCATTTATTGGGTCAACTTTGAAAGACATCATGACATCGACAATGGAAGCTCTTTGTTATATCAACTCGAGTTAATAATTCCTTACGATTCCATTATGTTCGTCAATCCAGCTGATCCACAGTACACAATCCGATTGCTCCTTTTGAACGAATGTTGAACTCATGCCCGCAAATAAAAGAGCCCGTAAATAATCCAACTCAAAAACTCCGACCGTACATTTCCTAACTTCATAGCCTCTGGGGAGGTAAAGGACTAAACCTCTGTCCTCGATCACGCTTGTCCCAAGACTGGTGGCTTGCTCACACTGCTTCCATGCTTCCATGCTGCGGGTTCCTTCAGGTAATGGCGCGCGAAGTGTCTAGCCACCAACTTTAATAGCTGCTCGCGTAGGGGTTCAAATTCGTGCTCCCATTCTTCTGTGCCTCAATTGCTTTCTTGGCCTTGCGACGTCTCAAGCTATTTGCGCAATCAGCATAGACTCTTTTGGCACTCCTCTTAAAGACGAGACAAGTACTTACAACCACCAAAGACCAACAAGCTGGAACGGCATTGCGATGGCTCCTCCGATGATCAGCCACTTGTACTTATCCCAAAAGCTCTTGTTGTCGCGGGCTTCTAGGACGGCTCGTGCGAAATACTCTGTTAAGTGAGTTGGTGCCATTTTGACAGAATGCAAGTATGTTTTCTCGATGGGGATGAGATGCGTGGAGGTGTCTGGATGGCTTTATGTATTATGGTGCTCGATGTGATGACTATGATGCTGTTCAAATATTGACAATTAAGAGGGGCTACCACGAAGTCTTTATATCACGATCATCATCCGTCCATCCAAGAGCCGGAGTAGCGAGTACGTCGTACAACAAACTGTGGGCGAGAGTTGGACTAAAGCTTCCAAGAATACCAATAAGGTTCCTCGCACCACAATACTGTTTCATGAGGCACACAGGGAAGAAAGGATAACGACTTTGGTGGACCAGGATCTCTTTATCAGCGGCATCGTTCCATACTGGTCACATACCACCCTAAGTCCCGCACCATCCTGCCCAGGGCCAGGCGAAGGATCCGATTCCCACTACATTAGAGATATACAAGGTACCCCGAGCGTTATGATTAGAAGGCTATTTTTGAACTAAGGACTGAAGTTGCATGTCGATCTGCAATTGGCAGGATTGGAGAAAGTCTCTTCGAAATAGCGACTTCGGATTGCTCGCTAGTTCATTGCCGAATACGACCTCCACATTCGTATCTCGCTCTTCGCTCGACACTCTTAACTGTAATCTTTCGTTCTTATCCCGAACTTTATCTCAGAGATGTTGAAGATATTTTGAAAACAAGATGACATTGTGTCTAGGGCGAAATATACGAATTGGCTTAGGTCTACTTAGTCTCGACCCCGCGGTTTCTTACCAAGTTTACCTCACCTTTCTCGCTGAGTTGTTACTCAGATTTGGTGTTTACATGAAACACAAGTACTCAATTGTCTTTTATGATAAGAACTGATAAGCCAAATTTAGCACATCTGATATCCCATAGTCCAAAGTACCTTGTATCTACCGGAATGATCATTGCTATTTCAAGATTGATGTACCACAACAGCTGCTCCAGAGCACTCGGATCTGCTGGACACTATATCCCAAGTATTTATGTCTACTTAGTTTTATTTTGTTCTTGGATTATTGTTTTTGGGTATCAAGATCAAGTTTACTGTCTGAAACGTCTGCCTTTCGTCTCATCTCGTGTTTGCAATTCAGGGATTTCTCGGACGAACATTACAAAGGTATCTGTCTCATGAGCATATATCCCTGTCAGGCACGGCATTCAAACAGTATCTATGCGATTCAAATACACCTGCTTAGCAAGCATATTTTGATCGAAAAAGGTTCGCTACCAAGCATGGACTAAACTCTGGCCGTATTCACATCTTGTTATAGTCGCGCAATCTGCCATGCTCCATAATTGCAGAGGCGGGAAAGGATCGGAATAGATTCTCTGTCAAACACCTCAGCGTTTGTTCGAGAAGCCAACTGAGAACAAGCCGAGTGGATATCAATCGACAGTACGCAAAGTAGTGTCTCATACTTGAATAAATGCAAGTGATAAATCATCCACTTGATTGTATATAGCAGGAAATTCGGTCTCCATAATCTCTACCACCACTGCTCCTCGGCGATGTTCTACAAAGACTTTGGTAGGACGAAAGTCTCTTATATCTGACTGATGCATATGGTGCAATCATGTTGCGGGCGGGTTGATCCGGGCACCATCGGCTATCCTTGGTTGGGGTAGTTTTATGTCAACCTATGACATCGAGCCTCTTCCCCTCTTTCACAGGCTCAGGTTTATTTACAGCTTCAGTTAATATATCAACTTCTAGCAAAGTCTTTCGATGTGGCTTCCCTGAGCGACTTTCGCAATCATACCATTATCGGATAGAATGACAACCTATGCAAGGCGTCAATCACCATTGTAGCATGAGTTGCAAGACCAAAAGCTCTCAGGAAACACCGCCTTACCAACTTGCTCGCCTACAAGTACCAATATTGATTTCTAAACTAATTGTGCTGTTGCTTGACTTCAAATCTCATTTCAAATTAAAAGCAGCATATATAGCAAAATGAGTTCTATTCCGACTATTCCGGGAAGCCATCCCAAAAAGGGGGCTTATGGTCAAAGACTTGGAGGCCCTGAGGTACTTACCAAAGATCTCTTCAATCTGGAAGGCCGAACCATAATCAGTAAAGTGCCAGCCCCTAGGATTCGATCATTTTGTTGATAAAGCCATAGTCACTGGAGGTGCTGGGGCCCTAGGGATCAGTGTAGCAGGTTCCATCCTCGAGAGTGGCGGAGATGTCATCTGTTTCGATCGAGCCGTAGAATTTCCTGCTGAAGATTGGGGTAAGGAAATTTCACCGAACTCCACAACTAGTGGATACAAAAAGTCTTTGCTAACAACATCTTCTCTTTCGGGGAGCAGCACGCCTTCAGTCAATCGCAAAAGGCCATGGCACACAGGTTGCGTATCATATCGGCAATGTTACAGATTCTCGAACAGTTAATAAGATATTTGACGTAGCTGTTTCTGAAATGCGATTTCCACTGCGCGGTTTGGTGGCTTGCGCAGGTATTTCCCATGGCTCCTCGGCTCTAGACTATGATATAAATGACTTTCGACGCGTCATTGAGATAAACCTGAACGGCACATTTATCTGTGCTCAGGCTGCAGCACGGATCATTGCCAAACAACAGGTACCTGGAAGTGTAGTTCTTATTGCAAGTATGAGCGGCAGCGTATCTAATAAAGTAAGAAAAGTCTTTCGTTTTAGGTTTCCTCAAGCAGTATATATGTACCTTCAGGCTACTCGTACAAGCTGATACTTTCACAAGGGAGTTGATACAGCTGCGTATAATTCTTCCAAATCAGCCGTCCTGCAACTTGGTCGCTCTCTTGCAGCAGAATGGGGTTGCCGAGAAGGGTTCCCCCAAATCCGTGTCAATACTCTCAGTCCTGGCTATATCAAAACTGCACTCACAGCAAAGGATATGCTTATTCCTGGGCGTGAAGCTGAATGGTCTGCGGATAATATGCTCAATCGAATGTCGTACGCTGATGAGTATCGCGGGCCGGTGATATTCCTGCTTGGAGACGCAAGCAGTTTCATGACGGGTGCTGACCTGAAGGTTGACGGTGGACATACTGCTTGGTGAAGGATTTCCGTACTGCTCCCGGAAGCCTAGAATGAATACCAAATGTCATTGTGGTTAACAAAACTTGGAACATATCATGTCATGTAAAAGCTAATAAAATATCTTTATAGGAGTCACTGTATACAGTGACAATACTGCTTGTGTTGGAGCTAGGTTCTAACGTTGACCGCACTGAGTCTGGACAGCTTTCAATCCCAAACATTAAATTGACAAGACTTCCAGGAGAATGCCGTTATGTTTCTAGCACTTTATACCATAAAATATAGTGTCTAACTTCAAAACCTCATTCCATGCGCATCAACTTCCAATCCGGTTTCTAACCTTATTTGTCGCTTCACATATACTCTTCCTGATTGCAATACCAGTTGTCAGATCACGTTCAGCTAGAAATACATTGTACAAAAGGAACTCGTCCTTGTGGTCGTAAGTGAACTGCCTCTAGTTCAGTTCAAAGTTCTTGGCCTGTTGTGCCTCGGAGATCACAATCCTTACTATAACCCTTCTCAATCTTGGTATCCGCGTGACTGTCCCTCCGTCAAACGCCAAGTTGCCAAACACAGCTCCTGATCTGCCAGCGATTTACATTGAAGCACAGTTGGGAGACCCTCGTGATAGGATATGCCGCGAGTACAAAAGTCAGTGGCAGGCATACTCCAAGGCTGTTGTCGCCAATGATACGGTCGAATAGAATCATCTGTCTTAATTCAATCGCCATTATTGACAGGCTTTCCCTACCGACCATCCTTGGCAGCTTTAAACCACGTCACATATGGTCTTATTCTCTCGGAATGCTGTGTTGTGCTTGTGTCTAGTCTTTTATCCTTGCCAAAAAAAAAACTTCATTGTCGGATCATAAAAATATATCCTTGGTAGAAGCTGCTCAAGACCAGCTTGGCATACCGACGCGGGCGAGATCCAGCGATCTGGACCTTTAACAAGAATGCGGTGTTGTGTAGACATTCCAGCAAGTCATAAACGCATCTCGGTTCCGAACTCTGTCGCAAGTACGGACAGAGAGCCTTGTGTGGCAAAAGCCACCGCATCACGGATAACTTACCGATCCCGTGCCAAAGACAACCCCACGCCAAGATGCGGCTGAGCATCGACAACATCGTAAGGCAGTTGCTGTTGTCACGCAAATATACTGCACAACCGAACTCAGTGCGGTGCAGTGCAGTGCCTTCTGGACTTCGGTATTTGAGCGACTGGCGATACGAGGCATGATCCTGCTGTTCATTTGACTGGTTGAGCACTGCCATGTTTGTAATATTCCAGAGCTTACACGGAATACTCTCCACCTACCTAAGTTATCAGTGCTCCTGGATTTGAGTACCACAATATGAGTGTTTGGATTCACGAAGAGCCTCAAAATAAATCACAGAGGCCCGTTGGCTCTCTCGGCCACGTCCCCCTGAATAAGGCGCCGAATCTATCAACGCCAACCTCGTCGGACACGGCTTTGACGTCTAAGATTGAGCTGCCGAGGAGGACCTTAGTGCCAAAGAAAGGGCACTCGAAGTCTCGGCGCGGCTGTTACAATTGTAAGACGAGAAGAATTAAGGTGACTTCCAATTTACATTCACGAGACTCTCTCTAACGCCCAAAAGTGCAATGAGAACCATCCCGTCTGCGCGAGCTGCACGACTAAGAGTCTGGTTTGTGAATGGCCAGATATTCAAATCCGGCGAATAGGCTCGGACCAGAGGATTCTCGTGCCCCGAACAACTGAAATCTCTCCCAAGATTATAGAACTTCCTCAGATATCGCGACTGAAGTTCGATGTGCAGGACTTCCGTCTCTTCCACCATTTCATAGAATCTGCTTATCCGCATCAACCAATTGGGAACCAGTCGGTATGGACTCACGAGATGCCGATAATTGCTTCGGAGGTAAGATCAAATCATCAGAAGTGTTCCTTGTGCTAATGGACCTTCAAGCACGAATACCTGTTGCATTCTATGCTCGCTTTAGCTGCATCAGATTTGATGTCCTCAGCCCATGATACTTCCGCGCCGCCTCCCAACCTAATGTCCACTGCGATAGCCCACCGAGTGAAAGCCATCAACTCTTTGAATCAAGCCCTGTCAACGACAACGCTATCATTCGCTCAAGGCAACGCCATGATAGGGACTTGCTATGCCCTTGTTTTTCAGTCAACGCTCATGGATGATGGGCTCTCCGAGTACATGACGTTCATCCGAGGGATCGTTCTCGTTTCTATCCAACTTGCGGTTCGAAATTTGCGCTTCATGTTTGAGAATATGCTCGATAATGATTCTCTCGCGGCTGCAGAGCCGATGCTCGAGAAAGCCCCAGAGCTAGACAACGAGCCTGCGCGAGCTGCTTGTGAGTCTCTAACGAAATTTCTGCCCCTTTGTCAGCACGAATCCGATAAAAGGTTCCATAAACTCCTGTTTGAGATGGCCAGTGGAATCTTCATATCTTCCAGACAAGGCGAGTTCCTAGCTTCCAGTCCGCAAACCATCTTTGCTGACCTTAATGCCAGCATATATGAACCTCCGCAAAGTCTATGGATATTTCTCGTACGCAATGTGCAACGCGGACTTTCAATCCCTTCTCAATCCCAGCAACGTAGTTGGGAAGCTTTTACAAGCACATTTCGTTGCGATCCAATTGCTAATGTCTGATATATTCAAAGAAGAGAACGCGAAAAATCCGAGCACGGAGAACTATACTGCTCGGTGGATTGGGCCGGTGTGTAGAGATGTACCGGAGGAAATGATGGGTTACTTTGAATGGCCTTTGAGTGTTGCTAATTCTTTCAAAAAAGAGATCTGTGATAGAAATCAGAGCTCAAACAGTAATTGAGCCGACACGCAAGAGTTCTTGTCCATGTGTACTTGTTAACTCCGACTTGTTTGATAGTTCTTGGGAGTCCATTTTGGACCGCCAATTTATTGATTAAACTAAATTCAATCCGAGATAATGGCTGGCGCTATAATGATAATATGATCGTGCTTACAGATGTGAGATTTTGTTATATGGCGACGGTGGCGATCCTACAAGAGACTCAAATGGTGAAATGTTCGAGGGCGCCAAAGCGACTGCTAAACAGAACACTACTTACACGCTCATCAGAAACGCGCTCAGAATACCATTATTAAGCTTTCTAAGTATCATATTTCATGGCCGATGTGACATTTCTTGGAACTGTTCCTGCATGTTACAAAGCTCCCCGCATTGAACCTCATCTCCCCACTTTCCAAAACCATAGGCAAGATCTCCCGTATCCACTTCTTACCATGTTTATCGTAACGTTACACGGTATCAGGAACGCTTTGAGCTCGAGCTATTTGTGTTAACATAATCTCCAAAAAATTATTCTTACCGCTACCATTGATCGGTCGCCCTAGCAGTCGCCGACCATCCCTTCCATCCCTTCTAAATTGATCGACCGATTCATCCACGACCACTTGTCATCTCAAGGAAACCGCATATAGGATGGGCGCAAGACCAAACAATCCAGTTTCCTTCTAATTCTGCGTGCCGGTAAACAAATCATGGTTCGTACCACTGTAGTCCGATGGCTAGCAGCCAGCAGTCTGCTCAGCTCGACATATGCCTTTCTGGAGCCTCAGTCAGTATTCCAGGAGGAGCCCAATAGTTACGCTCCGCGCCCGAAGAATTCCATCGCCAAAGACTCGTTCCTCGATAATATCGTCGCAAACATGACCATACCAGAGCTCGGTTCGTGGTTTTCTGCTTTGAATCAAATGAGATGCTAATGCCCAAGGCTTAGCAATGCAGCTTCATCTCATGTTCGCGGGGAACATAATTGGCCCCAATGCAGACAACGAGATGTATGACTTCGCAACACGCTTTGCGCCCGAAGCCGGCGTGGGAGTATTGCATGATCTGTATGCGACAAACTCATCGCAGTACAATTCGCTGCAAAAGCTCAGCATTGAGAAGTCGCGCCTGGATGTTCCGTTCTTGCAGTTCGGTGAGTGCCTGCATGGGGTGGGCTCTTATAAGCAGTCTATGTTTCCTCAGAACATCGGCATGGCTGCCAGTTTCGATACGGATTTGGTGCACCGTGTGGGTAGGGCGATTGGAAGTGAGGCCAGGAGTATTGGCATTCATGCTTGTCTTGCTCCAGTCCTTGATCTGGGTTTGGAGCCGAGATGGGGGCGTGGTGAGTTTTCAAGTGATCGGAATTGTCGGAAGTGATTGACTAAATTTGTTCTAGTACAGGAAGCTTGGGGTGAGGTGAGGATCCTACGCACTTCATTTTGAGTGAATCAGCACCGCATTTGTAGCTTGAGAAGCCGAACTGGGGACCAAGCAAATCAAATGACTAATTGTCTACTAGGATATGCTTCTAACCTCCAAAATGGGTGTAGCCATGGCATCAGGTTTGTTCAGCACTGAAATACAACAAGATAGAATCTAACAAGGTTCAGGAATGTCAAAAAATGGGTCGTGGGCCGATCCAGATGCAGTGGCCCCAGTAGTTAAGCATTTTGCAGCACATGGAAGTTTGCAAGGCGGGATTAACGGAGCACCTTCCATGGTTCTCGGTACGCGTCAGGTCATGGAAAACATGCTACGGCCATTCAAAGCAGTGATGGATCTTGGTGGCGTTAGAGGAGTCATGATGGCATACTCTGAGCTGGATGGCAGTCCCTCGCACATCAATCCGATGCTATACGAGGCATTGGAAGAATGGGGATTTGATGGTTTTGTGACAGCTGATGATACAGGAATTGCTATGCTCGAGTACAGACATGCTACTGCTGCCTCACCTGGTGAAGCGATCAAGCAGTGGTTCAATGCAGGTATGCTTTGCAGTTCTCGATGGAATGATTCTCAACTGACAAGATTGTAGGCGGGATGATTCAGTATTACGACTACTCTGTTGACACTTTCCTCAACGCAACCATCGACCTTGTCAACAACGGATCTGTAGCAATATCAACATTGCAGTCTCACGTCCGCAAAATTTTAGATGCCAAGTATGATTTGGGCCTCTTCGAAAGCCCTTACATCCCAGATGCAATTGATTCCCAATCACTTACGGCAACCAATGCCCCATTAACACTTGAGGCTGCCCAGAAAAGTATTGTGCTCCTTGAAAACCGGAACCAGACACTTCCGATAAAGCCAACCGCTCAGGGAATTAGAAAACTTGCGTTAATTGGTCCATTTGGGGACGCGCTGAACTATGTATGGTGTCCAACACTAAATGCTACGCTTTACTGATTTCATATCTAGGGTGACTACTCTGGAGCATTCGGAGCCTACCCAGTTTCAAAATCGAGCACGATCCGCCAAGCCATATCAGAATATCTCAAGGCCAATGCGTCAGGAGTTGAGCTGGTATCCAGCTGGGGTGTAAACGACTGGTACTTTAACGCTCAGCGCAACATCCCTGGGTACCTCCTCTCAACGCCAGATGGTGAAATTGGAGGCCTTCTTGGGACATACTTTACCGATACAGAATTCAAGGAAGCCATCTTCCAAAAAGTTGAGGCTCCTAACCGTGATTGGGGATTGTTTCCTCCAAATGGACTACCATCTACTAATTTCAGTGTGGTCTGGGAAGGACTTTTGACTGTACCGGTCGATGGAGAAGTAGAAGGCTGGATTGGTGTAGCACTAAGTGCAAATACCACTGCGAAGCTATACATAGATGGCGAGCTTGTTCAACATACAGAGATGAGCATGGAGAGCTATATCCAGTCCAACATTCCTGGAATAGACTTCACCGCAGTCAACTCGACCTCAGCACCTGCTGGCGGAACAGCATTTACATACTCACCAGGAAAGGTGCACAAGATACGCCTGGAGTACCAAGTTTATAATCTTGCTCAAAAGAAGGAAAATAGCTTTTCACTGAACGCTGAAATTGAGTTATTCTGGAACTTGGTAGATCAAAAGAATCCCATTCAGAAGGTATATCACCTCCTATCTCATGATTGAACATATTTTAACGTATTGAATAGGCAGTTGATATCGCAGCCGATGCCGATGTCATTATCCTAGCCGTGGGAGCAAACTGGGATTCCGACGGCGAAGGAGGTGATCGCGCCACGCTGGACCTATCCAAGAATCAAACCGAACTCAGCGACGCGATTTTCGCACTCGGAAAGCCTGTCGTCATGGTTCTACAGGGTGGGCGCCCCTTTGCAATTCCAGAGTACTACGCCCAAGCCTCCGCCGTACTGAATGCCTACTTCCCCGGGCAATCAGGCGGCCAGGCTATCTCAGATGTGCTGTTCGGGGTCTTCAACCCCGGAGCTCGCGTTCCTGTCAGTGTTCCACGGTCCGTGGGAACCCTGCCTGTTTTCTATAACTATAAACCCACGGCGAGGTTTAGGGTTTATACCGATGAGCCATGGGCGCCGGTATATAGCTTCGGGTACGGCCTTTCATATACCACCTTCCGGACATCTGCCCTCAGCATCTCGTCGTCAAGTGATACTACGACCTTCAGCGACGGCGATACGCTATTCTTCTCGGTTGATGTCACGAATACGGGCGAGCTTGCGGGCTCGTATCTGGCACAGGTTTACCTCCTGGGTCGAACATCGACTACAACGCGACCGGTTAAGCAACTGATGGCCTTTGAGAGGGTTTATCTCGAGCCGGGTGAAGAAAGGACTGTGGTCATGGAGTTGGAGGTTGATAGGTACATGCCAGTTGTGAATCTGGCCTGGCAGTGGGAATTGGAGAAGGGAGAGTACGTCTTTGCGCTCTTAGAGCACTCTGGATTTGATGCGGATACTGGAATCAACGCCACCATGGTTTGTATCTGAACAGTAGACAGCGAGAGATAGATTAAACAAGGACATCCTGTTTTTGCTAGTGAAAGCCAATCATGCTGCCAACCATCACGGCAGATAGAATGCCTAGCCAATATCGACAACTAATCAATCTTCTGGTATCTTCCAACGAAGAGTCACGGATCTGGCTTATAGAGCGCGTGGATACTTTTCAGCCTCAGCGTACCCTGAACTCTCCTTGGTGGGCCAATAATGGAGCAAGTTTTACATTGTGTTCATAGCTAGCGGCATTACTGACAACACTGATGAGAAATCCAATTCAAATATCATACCCTCCCTCTCCAGCCCATCCTAGAAATCCAGGCTGCCATTCCATCTGCCTTAAAAGTTGCCTGCACTGGTTAGGCATCAGTGCCCCGCTACAGAGCTCATTTACAGCCCCCTAGCAGAGAAGGAGTTAGAGGATCGGCGGCCCCCAATATGGGAAAATTGAAAAAGAGAACGGATCGAGGCTTTGCTGCTGGTCCATTGTCTCGGTGTGTGAATTCAGACGTAGACAACAAGGACCTGGGCGTGAACCAGTGTTGCTACATCAACCCGTGTATTGTCTAGAATTCAACTAGCAGGTCGCACTTCCTAAAGACAACAGTTCCATGAGGGAATATCAGCGAGGCTATTTGTGGCGGAGCAGGGCGCAGCAGATATGACTTCATTGGCTAGCAAACATTGGTCACGTGCCTGAACGGTCAGCAGGCCTAGGAAATCCTATTCAAATGGCCCTAGTTCTAGGTTGAGCGCCTAGATCATGTCACTTGACCATGCTAGGCTGCGACATAGACTGTCCCATTACGGCAGTCTTAGGCATGGTGTGCAAGCAAAATTAAGAGTATTGGCATTGCTTTCTAAACCAAGACTACCATACGAAGAGATGCCAAAAGCCAGAGGAGCCGCCAACCAATATCCTTGTGAAGCAAGATTTTCCACAGAACGCCAATGCCCGTCCTGGCATGTATTCCAACCCAGCTTGCTCCAAGCCTCTCAATCCCAAAAATCGTGAAGTCATTTTTATATCGCCGTTCAAGTCTGCCATCATCTATCCCCATTTAAAATCTTCACAATACAGCTGCATCATGTCGTCTCCATGAACTTGAAACAGCTTAGGACGCCGCAGAGCACTTTCTAGCCGCCCCAGAGAGAGATGTTTTCGCGGTCTAGATAATCGCCCCTAGGAACGAACCCTCCCTGGCGTAAATGTAGCTTGTAAGGCGAGGGACAAAGCACCTCGTCTAGTGTCCAGTGCAAAGTCTAGGCAGATAATGAGCGTCATTGAGAACTCGCCCTAAGTTCACGACGGTGATACTCGGGTTCGCAATAACGCACCCTTGATCAAGGCTTTGATGACCAAAATCATTTTGTCACCGTGGACGCCAGAGTTGCGAGGTTCTTTATCGCTTGCCTCTATACCATAGATACGGTGCTTTGGATCCTCGTTCGGAACATCCCGAAGAACTTGTAGCTTCTTGAGCGCATCGTCGCCAATGGTTCCCACAGCTGCAATGGCGTCGTAAATAATGACTTTAGTGAGATATGGAATGATCTCGTCTCCAACCGGCTTGGTGTCTTCTGGTCCGTGGCTATCATACCATGACGACTTCTCCTTTAAAAACCACTCGGTATCCATGTACTTTGCAAACCTCTTTGACTCATCGGGGCTTGAAGCGGCCTCCCAGAACTTTCTATCTTGCATTAATTGAACGCCTCGAAGATATCTTCCAATTGGGTGTCCGGTCTCTTCGAGCTCATGGAAGAAATCTGATGTCAATGGCGTCTCGTATGCTGCAATTTTGGTGAAAACAGTTGAATGTATATCATTGTCTTGCATCCAAGTATGGAAATTTCGTGACGATATTGAGTCCCATTTATTATTTGCAACGTTTGGTGTTGCCGTCAGTTTGTCCCCGTCCATGAAGTAGCCGCCTTGGATGACGATTTCTTTAGTTACTTTCTTCAGAAGATCCTCGCATGTCCTAGAGAAGAAGTGAATATCTCTGAGCGATGAGATAAGTAATAACTTGATTTCCTGGTCCTCTTTGGCAGCGTCCTTGTACAAACGGGGAAGCAAGTCGTACCAATTCTCGGAAACGTCCTTGTCTGCCATGAAATCGCACTTAAATTCGTATTCATGCTCTTCGAAGAATTCAAGAGATCCTTCTGTTCCTCTGGCAATTGGAATATTCTGAAGGCCGAGAAGGTCCAGCGCTCCTCTGCCGAATCGTGCGCGCTTCTCAGCTGGCATGAGGTTGGCCACAAACCCCTTGAGCTCAATAATGCGCAAATAGTGGAGCTCACTCAAAACCAACATCGCAACCAGATCATCTAGATCTTTGGCAAGATCCGTAATAACCACAATCTGCGGTGGAGCTATGTTGCTCTCTTTGCGCGATTTTACAACCTCGGCAAGTTCGTGGTATATGCTGCCTTGTTCATCGCTGAGTCCCTTTGGAGGTGCTAAAGAATGAGGCTCGGCTGGACTAGAGGCCCCATTCAGAAAGTCTTTCATTTTGTTGGCCATGGCGGAGATAGTGCGATGTCCGCGAAGATTGTATCTGTTGTTATTTGATGTGGCGGTATAGTCGACCAGCCCCTCTTTACGACCAATACTGCTTTTAGACTTCGAGGAAGCGTTGCTGTTCACTCTTGCCATAGCAGGGGTGAATGGGAGGTTATATGAAGAAGATGAAACCGTACTCCGTGCTTATCGGGCCTGATGATACTGATGAAGTATGAAGCTCGTGCCTTGTGGGCTCGTGACGTTGTCGTAGAGGTCCCGTGGTAATCACAGGAACGGGCAGCGAAGCAAATGTATGGCCCGAGGGAAATACAAAAAAGCAAAGTCAATCTTATAACGACAATGGAGGCTATTTAATGTTAGAGTGTGGGCAAATCTGCCTGAAAGCACTGTTCAATGTGGAGAGGCTGAGAGCTGGGAACGTATCGTGAAAGAATAAAGAGCGAGCTAGCTCCATCAGCTTACGGCGTACCTTTAGACAAGGCTGAGCCAGCTTAGCGGGGCGGCCACGTGAGATGCTGTAGGGCCGCCTACGCTTCTCTTCCTCCCCAATAAATAATTAGAGAATTTATCGTGGATGCTATCGGCACTGATACTAGCTACGTCGTGATACCCTTTGTAGGAGTCTCTCAAGAGGAAAATATCAGTGTGCTTTGCTATGGCTTTGAGCACCTATGCACACCGTGTAGCCGAGCATCCAAATCCTATCCACAACTTCGGAGACCCATTATCCAGAACATTGGAAATGTTATGATGGCCTGAGCACGGACATTGACGTTACCAAACTGTGCCTGGCTGCCTAGATTTCGTTAATTGGGCACTTTAAGCGCTCTCAGTCCTCTTCTGCCTTATATCGCTAAGCCTCCTTGATTGGAGGGAGGTTCCCTGTGACTCCGGCTTCATAGCTTCTTACCATCAACTCAAGAGCCAACAGCTTAGCGCTTCGCAGTTGATCCGACTTTGTGTATCGCGATCGGAACCGGGTTCTTGTATTTCATTGAGGTCAAATGGTCTTCAAATCAAAGTCAGTATGGCCTACCGCCATTATGCAATTTGTGACATGCAATCCTAATACTGGAGAAAGGCAGACAATAATCTGATTACCGCAAACATCTCCTTGGTGGTTTGAGACGATAGAATCTGCATGCTAGTCATGGTAGAACGTAGGAAACAGGCATTCTCCTTTCGGAAGTGACATAGACCACTAATGATGGTGGGTACTTCTTCTAAAGTCTGTGAAGTCGAGAACATCCCACTAACTATCATGGACCAGTCCCATCGCACTGACAAGGCAGTTTTCCACAAAAGCTAGAATCGGAACGAATGTCAACTCTTAAGGGTCATGCCAAAGACCTGGGATAGTCCATGTTTCAAAAGAGTTCCGCACCCACAGCTTCAGCCGCGCTCTGAGAAAGCCTGATAGTTACATAAATTGTTACCCACTGCTCAGTTTCGCTGCTATCACGACTGCCCAGATGTTGGTGGGCTTCAAGGCTAGGCATGGATATAGAAACATCGGTGGCCACCCAGTAACTTGTCAAGCGAAGGCAGTGCTCAAGGCATAATGATGAAGAAGCTCTTGAGTCTTTCTCTAACGGTTGATTTATGGAGCGTTAGTAGGTGGGTTGCTATGACAGGCTAGACATCGTTTGCGGTCGTATCAAATCTAAGAACACCAAGCATGAATAAGTCACCGAGGCCACCTTGAAATTTTTGCAAGGCTGTGCATATGGAAGTGCAATCATATCCTTAGTATGTAAAGGTAGTACCGATGCGAAATCTCAGCCCTAAGAGCTGCAGCTGAGGTGATAGTTTAGAACCATGAAACGCGGCTATACACGGAAATTCGGTATAGGCTTCAGCAATCAGCTAAAGTGCGTTCGAGTATAGATTCCGTACCTACATTTGATAGATCTCGATGTAACACACCCGAGACCCCTCGAAAATCACTTGTAGATGATCTCCGGATGTAGTAAAAGCTTTCATCTTCTTTGTTGATATGTCCACGATATTTCAAAGACGTCATGACCTTCAACCGAACCAGAAAGGAACAAAGACCATCTTTAGCACGTTGCCTTCCCTTCAGAGTGCGCCCACCCCAACGAGGACCTGAACCCTAACTTCAATAGCATCATACTCTTTGATGACCTCAATTGCCACCAAGTACATCGCCCGCAAGCGACCCAACACGACGATCGCTCGCTTACGACCAGACAAAGTCAACGCTTTAGACCACCAAGCCCGGTGGGGAATCACAATCGCAAGTTGCTATGACGCATTACCGTCCATTGAAAATCGCTCAAGAATGCCTTACGCTTTGATAATGATGAAAAAAACGTGCTTCTTTTAGCCTACCATTGTGCTCTATCGCGAGGTACCAGTGACAAGGTCCTGGATTCGCTTACTCGTTAGTACCGTGGCTGTGTCAGCTGTATCCGGGCTCCGCACAACCGCCAGTTCAAAGCCGAACTGTGGCCTTGCTCGACGGTGGCCTGGTTAGGATAATGGCTCTCAGGCAGCAGGAGGCTCAGCAGTATGATGGTTGCGATCCTGAATGTTAAGTGGGAAATTCTCGCCCGGACTGACTCGGACTTGCAAGGTTTTGTGGCTATACATCTCAGACCGCAGACGCTCAACTAGAATGATTGCTCGGTGAATATCTTGCCTAGGAGTGTGGAAGAACTGTACATGTGGTACTTTTCAGAAAACGCCCATCGATTGATAGCCCTAGTAGACTGTCTCCATGCCTAGGCCGGGTTGCCGGATGATTAAGTCTTCAATGACTCACTGACCTGAACGTCTAGACCATCGGACAATTTGTGTATACACCGAGTGGAGAGCGATCGTAGAAATCATCATGACGTTGGAGTTAACACTTGGTACGTGATATGAGACTGGGCTATAGCAAGAGAGCGTTGCAACAGCCGCTTTAGTTACTTTATATATCTGAACCTCACTCTCAACATGGATTTTACACAATGTTTCACCCAACCTTACAATGTTATTAGGGGCCTGCTGCTTAGCTTTCTAGCACAAAAGCGCGTACACTCAACCTTTGATAAGCCAGCCATACTACTTCTGAAATATTTAGGATTCAACAGTCAGTAATATGTTTGGGATGTAAAGTAGTCATCTTGACCACGACTAGCTCGTACGGTATGACTTAGACTTTGTAACTGACAGTTCTGCTTGCAACCTTGTTTTGACGATAATGGCTGGGTACTTGTAGGTTTTTACCACATTTGTTCTAAGATCTAACAGTTGTTTTCAATCTTCCGCTATTAATTGATTGATGGTTAGAACCAACGGATTTGAAGCAATAAGCGCCAGCCTTTTACCTTCTGGCGAGAAGGATTTAGACTCCATGTTGAGCTTTTACCCCAGATTGGTTGATTCAAGTAGAGTAGTATCGCTACCCAATTACAACAACTCACGTCCATCTACATATTTTAATTACCAAGGACTAGAAATAACTAGGAGAGGCCTGCAAGTATCTCGAAGCAGATCATTTTCGTGTCAGAAGAAATAGGAAGATGCTTGATCCTCCCTGAATTAACTGCAGTTTCAGAACAACTCATATTTCCATAGCTTTGCATTCTGTTATTGCCTGAAGTAATAATGAACCGGCGCAGAAAAATGTAGATACGACGGGAACGACAATGACATTCACATCGGAATTCGCATTGCCAGCGATATACGACATCTTCATTACATCTTCATCCTTTGATTCAAAACCGGAAGCTTCCTGGCCCGATAAAGTTATGGATATTTGATGGTGATGGAGTTCTAACTGTTGGCAACAGCGTGAGTAGCCAAGATGGAACTCCCGAGCACTTTATTACAAAAGTCACCTGACAACCACGCATGACGGTATAGGCCCAAGTTCATATACCGAAAACGCAGGGGCACTTTACTCACTCCTGCTTATCATGAACTTGATAAGCTTGAACTGGAGAGAGAACCCATATAGGAAGAAGGACGCTTGATTGGTGCGTGCATGATCAAATCAGCTCGGCATTGGGGTTGCCGAGGAACGGAGTGACTTTCGATGACTTCCTGTTTTACCTGAAGGGTCCAGCCCACACCATCTCCACATCGAATTATCCACTCTCCCTCTCACACTCACAATAGATAGCTTGACGTGTCGTTCCAGAATAATCAGAAACGCGCACTAACCCGCCCCCAACGAGACGAAGGACTGTTACAGATGTGAAGTGGGCGATGGAAATGAGAATGGAGGATCGCACTTGATATAAGGATGTTGCGCCCATATTATTGCCGTCCTGCATTGATGCCGCCGGACGCTTCGACCAATCTTTGAGTACAGTGGCATGGTTTCCTTCCCACCGAGCAGGATGATTCTGGCCTCGAACGAGGTCCTGATCCTAGCGCAGATGGAACCAGCCCATTCTCATCTAGGTGACATACTCAGGGTTGGGTGATTTCCACCGCGCCGGGTATAGTGACGCTTTTGTCCCGAGGTGCCCTGCGATAGATTACATCGGGCTGGTGATTTTTGCAGGGAGGGGTGATCAGCTTTCGCGAGATGCAGTATGATGCATTCATGGCCTTGGGAATTTGAAAAGGCCATCCGGCGACGGTAAATTAACCCACTGGCGGTGCGGACGGAACACGTAAGGACTTCGACGACCCGTTAAGGCGCTGGCATGATCGTGGAAGAGCCGTCGAGAGGCAGTGCAATCTATCTGAAAAGCGTCCACACAGTAAACCCCGATTCCGATGGCTCCACTCCGAGCGACACAGGTTCGCCAGCTGGCACTGGCCGGCGATGAGCATCCACATTTCATCCACTCTCCCTTGTAGTAGTAGTAGTAGCATTGTAGCCTACAGTCCGGTGGCAGCACCGCGTGCTGTAGCAGCGCAACAATGCAAGCTGAGGCTTCGGCAGACTGCCCTGATCGGACGCATGGATTCCAGGGGGGCCAGCACGATGCGGCCTATCAGCGCCGGCCAGCGACAGGGCCCGGAAGACGCCTTCCACCAGCTCAGGGACACTCCAATCGCATGGCTGCTGCCGTCCATTCCTCAGTATTATTATTATTATTATACGGGTATGGTATTGTGTTACGGTCAGGGACGTGGCCCGTGATCGATGCGCCAGACAAGCGTGATCGATCTTTTTCATCGGATCGACTCCACACACAGTTTTGCATCTGTTTGCCGCCCGAGGGCCCCCCATCGAATCTTCTCCAGAGCTGGGGTGTCATCATGCCTCGTGGACATGTCAGGTCCCGGTTAGTGGGAAAGCATGGCGAGAGCGAAATACGAGTGGAAATGTTTCAGCCCTCGTCGCCACGGCCGGCGCAGGCACAGTATAATTGTAGGCACACTTTGCACGTTGGTGACAGTGGCGCTGGTGCTGACTGCAGCGACACCTGTCAGGGGACGGCTATGACGCTGTCACGGCCTGAATAGTAACGGGCGGCCGGATTCGGCGCCATGGAGGGAGTGACTGCTGTACTGGGGGCTGCTGCTCTGGTGGTCGAGCGGTGATGCACTGCACTCCCAACACCTCGGGCACCTCCCTACCCACATCCCCATCTTGCCACGCTACAACCCTCGCCGTCTGATCTGATGCTTGCGCGGATTCCTGGCCGGGTGTTACAGAGTCAGGCGAGATCCCCAACCTCATGGCTCCCTGGTCGACGCCGTGTCCACAATGGTATGCAGCACGCCTTCTAGCCTCCGTCGACTGCACCAGGGATGGGTGATGGCCGGTCCGCGGGCCTCGGTTTCCCTGCGCTGCCATCTGGCAGACCTGCATCTCCTGGCCAGGGCCAGACACGCGAACCTCAAACATCATCTCGACCTGGGCGGGGTGGTGAGCTGCTGGTCTCCCGGTCTCGTCTCCCATAACTGCTTTCAAGAACGCCATGCATCCCAGCACCCTTCCACGCCGAATTAGTTCCTCCATATTAACCCTGGAGCTGCCTTTCCCATCGCGGTCCTGGTTGCCGCGTACTGACCTATTACTTTAGCTCGCAGAGCGCAAACAATCTCGTCTGCTTGCTTTTCCACTCGTTTCTTGGTGACAGAACTCTACAAATTTGTAATTCAATTCTGGGCATACGTCTCTTTCCACACATTCACTTGCATATGGCCAGCCCAGCCGTTCTGCCTTCAGAACATCGACCATTACGCCCGGAGCAATGCTGGCGTGACTGATCGACTTCCTGCTTCTACGTACTAGAAATGCCACCCAGTAGTATGGTATCCGAAGCCGTAAACTCTACTGTCACGGTCGTCATACCGGCTTCGACTAGTATACCGCTCGGTGCACTTCCAGTGTCGATAGTCGTCCTTCTCTACACGGCCATATCTTTGTCGGCAGGCCTCTTACTAATCTACCTCCTCTGGTCACACGAGAGACGATTTACCTGTCCGTAGCTCTATGTTCGTTGCTATCAGCCGTAAGCCTCGTGCTAACATCCTCTCCAGATGTCGCAATACTTGCAGTACTGGTGTCATTATCGACAGCCGTATCCATGACTCAACAAATCCATTTTGCAGTTGACTGGAAGAATATCAAAGCTGGGCAGTATGCGATGCGAGGAAAGCTTGACATCAATGCCAGCCGAGCAATCAGCAATGGCTCACATGGGCTGGACCTTGGGCTTTTTGTATGCTTCCCCTCTATTTAGACAATTGATGTCCGAAAGACGTGTTTACTGACCTTGATTTTCTAGTGGATTCGTAAGACTGGGGCAATCTTGGCTCACCTGTGACTTACTGACATAGCCCCAGAATTCTACACATACAATGCGGATGCCCTTTTAGTCCTTTTCTGGTAAGAGGTCATCTTCAAAAGTCCAATTGCAAAGCTGACATCGGTTAGGGCAACATCGCTCTTCCTGGGCACCTGGAGAATCAATCCCAAAATGGCCTGGCTTGGACCACTAGAGAACCATATAGAGACCTGCTCCAAGGTTTTCGGACTCGTCTTCCCAGCTGTGCTTCTCAGTGTCGCACAAATCAATCCTATTGCGGGAAGACAAATTATCTTCGCCATTGTGTGTAACGCCTGCCGTAAGTACCCAGCCACGGAGGCCCCAAATAATTACTATGCAGTGCTGAATCGCAGTGTAGTGGTACTTAGTGCAACCATCGGAGCAGTTCTCATTATCCTCACCCTTTTCAAATTCATTCAATCGCGCCGATTGCTCAACGGCTCTACATTCTCCAGCAACGGTCGTTCCCAAGGGAACAACTACGGCACCGGCACTGGCACTGGCACTGGCACCGGCGAGCATGCCGCCCGAGCTAAGAAAGCTCAAAGAGCCATCGACCGATCCATCATCATGCGCTTCACTGTCGCTTTCGTGCTCCTCTCGTAGGTTTTTCTAAGAAACCGTCCGCTTAGACCAGACTAACAAGTGTATCAGTATCTTCGAAGTCGTCGATATAGTCCTCGAAATCCTATCCTTCCGCAATGCCCAAGTACCAGCCGGCAGTCTTGTGTCAGACTACCAAGCCTCGAGCGCAATAGCCGATGTGGTGGCATTTATTCCCGGCGTAACCTGCTCACTCGTGGCCTGGGCGATTTGGGGCACCACACGCAAATATTTGAAGCAAACCCGCGAGCTATTCGCCTCAATATTCTGTTGTTGCTGCAATGGTAGACGTGCAACTAGACGTTCTGACTCGGCGAACATGTTTGAAATGGGCTTGGGGAAGAGCATGACCCGGAGCCTATCGATGGGCACACCAAATGATCATTTCTGCCGGCTGAGCGAAGGGAAGGATGGTGCCCAAGTTACGGTCACGGGGGGCGGCAGACATGCAATCCGGAACTCACTGAAGGAGATGGACATTAGGGTTGAGACAGAGCTGACGGTTATGGAGTCGGCATCAGAAAGTGATGAGGAAGCTTATGCTAATGAGGACGGGAAGGGATCAAATGGGCTGCGTCCGTATCCCCAGAGGCCGCAGAGGTGACCGTTTTTGTTTATATTTAAATACCACAATGCAGCAACTATTTCTACAGTTCATCTCTGTCCTTCACCCCCAGCCTCGCTCGCTCCTGGTGGTTCGCTGCTGCATTGAAGCGAGCTTGGCGGCAGACTGGAGATGCTATCACTCTATCTCGGCTATCATCTCTTCATTCCTTCCCGTCCCAGGCCGTCTGCAAATCTATCTATTACGGTTATTGAAAATGGTACAGGGGCTGCCTTCCAAACCTAGTGGATCAGGGTAAGCATACCATCAAATCCTTTTCGCCGCTCGGCCGGCTAGGAAAGAACCCCTGTTTTTCTCTTGTTCCACGTCAAGAAGGACGGCTCGGGCGAGATGGGTGTTAGTCAAGAGAACAGAAGGAAAAAAGAAAACGAGAGAGAAAGAGCCTTGCTAAATGTTATATCCACATGGATTCGAAATCAACGGCAAACTGCGGTTTAGGCATAGTATATTTCCGAACTGCAGCAGCGATCACCAGGGCGTAGGGTAGCTAGACAGAAAAAGCAAAACACCTCCCCGCCTCCCTTCCGCCCCACCACGTCCTCTATCAAAAAAAAAAAGAAATTTAAAAAATTTAAGCATGCCAAAAACCACAAGAAAAAGAAAACTTTGGCCCTCAGCCTGTCTGCTTCTCTCCCACCACCTTCCCCCCCATTAAGATGTGTTTTCCAAAAGAAAAAAAAAAATTAATAGAAACTTTACGGTATCATAAAGTTCAAACCTCCCAGAAGCCAAAAGAAAAACCACAAAAAAGGATAGATCCTTGGAAAGGTCGTACCCGGGCTCGAACCGGGGATTCGGGAAAATTCTGTAGAACAGATGATCTTGATATTATCAAAATCCCACGTGCTAACCGCTACACTATACAACCGATGGAGGTCCCTTGGCCTAATGTTGGTTTATCAAGCACAGGTGCGGGTGGGTACCAAGACTTTTTTTTTTCTTCTGGAAGAGAAGGGGGGGGGGGGAAGGTTGGTATGGAGTTCCTCGGCACTCGAGTGGAGACTTGGTTTAGCCGTGAAGGTACTGGCGGAGGGGCGGTGGGAAGTAGTTCTCGGGAGGAAGAAGACTCTAGGTGTGAATGAGTTTGATACTGAGATCTTAAACTTTCTCATTCGTCAGGTTGGGGGGGTTTGGAGGGACGTCAGTTCCGCTGAATTGCCACAACTCAACCTGACTTGTGGTCCTGTTATACACTTCATAACAAGAATAAACACTGTCAACAGACGAGGCCTTTAAGAAAAAGTAAAGCCGGGAGCTTGTGTCAAAGTCTAGTTTATGATTAGATTCATGCTTCATGGGCTAGACTGATATTTGAATATATACATCCTCAAGCCCAGCGTTGAGCAAAGCAGGGAAGGCCGCTCTCCCGTTTCCAATCACGTCTATATCACCAATTAAACCAGGATGCAGCCCGCACAACGCCGATCATACAGACAATAGCAACCTTAACAACACCTGACTAGCCAGCCGACTAGTTCTAATAATGTTCATGTCGGTACGTTGAGTACCCCAGTGAATACATAATACAAAAGTTTTATACAACAGCCTTTTGCATGCCCGTCGCTTCGTCGCGTAAGATGGTCATACCCTTGCGTTTCTTGAGCACGTTCTCGATAAATGCTTCTCCAGCTTTGTAAGAGCTTCGCACCAGAGGTCCACTGGCACAGTATAGGAAGCCCATATCCAGAGCCCTTTGGCGCCAGAGTTCGAAGCGCTCGGGTGTGACGTATTCTTCGACTTTCATGTGTCGCTTGGTGGGGCGCATGTATTGACCAAATGTTACGACGTCGACGTCAACCTTGCGAAGTTCTGCATTTATGGATTAGTACATATAGGTCGGAGAGAGAGAAACAAGCTTACCGCGTAGAGCTTCCCAGAGCTGCTCGTCTGTCTCACCAAGACCAAGCATTATACTTGTCTTAGTGATCAGAGTTGGAACCTCTTTCTTCGCAGCTTCGAGGACGGCCAAACTCTGCCTGAACGTCGCTCTTCTATCACGCACAAAAGGAGTCAACTCCTCGACTGTCTCCACGTTGTGTGCATACACATCCAAACCGCTTTTAGCAACCATAGCGACCATCTCCAAATCACCCTGGTAATCTCCCGTAAGAGCCTCGACCAGTATATCCGACTTCTTCTGCTTGATCTTCATAATGGTCTCCGTGAAATGGCGCGCACCACCATCAACCAAATCGTCTCTGTCGACCGACGTCAAAACAACGTACCCAAGACCCCAACGCGCCAAAGCCTCCGCTGTATGCTCAGGCTCATGGGGATCTAACGGCGCAGGCGCTCTGTTGGTCTTCACACTACAGAATCTGCAACCTCGCGTGCACGTATCACCCATCAACATAATCGTCGCCGTCGCAGCACTCTTGTCGCCGCCACCCCAGCAATCGGAGATATTCGGACACCTTGCCTCTTCACAAACGGTATGCAGGTTCAAGCCGCGCAAGTCCTTCTTGATCTTCTTGTAGTTCGAGTTATCAGGAATGGGCGTCTTCAACCACTCGGGCAGTCGTGTGATCTGCCGCTTCTTGCCAGCAGGGCCAACCATAGCGGTGCGCAATTCGAGCGCATCTTCGTTCGACAGAGGCTCCTCCTGCATGCCCATGAACTCGGTAAAGGAAGGCACAGCATTGAGCTTATCCTTGAAGTAGGTCGGGCGACGTTTGGGGGTGAGATCCGTCGCGGAGGTTTCGGTGGCAAGGCATCGTGAAGCTGCTGGGGATGCTGCGAGCAATTGTCGAGAGGCCTGCCGCAACGGTGGTGTGTTCAGGCACCGGAACCTGCTCAAATTGGCTGCCATCGTCGCTGCGGAGCTACCGGAGGGAAGGGGAGAGTGAGTGGGAGAAGGGAGATGGTGGATGAGTGTTGGGATTACTCAGGAAGTTATCGACTGGTCAGCAGAAAATGTCAAGAGCAGGGGCGCTTATCGGAGAGACACGTGATATGATAAACTCCGACGGAGAACTCCCCCTCGCTTAGTGCTTGCTATTTCCCCATAGACGCGAGCAAGTCTTGAATGCAATCCATGGTTAAGATTATACGTTTGTAAGTCTATTGCATGAGCATCTACCGTGGTTGCAATTGATACGATTACAGCCCCAGGTTCTCACGTGGTATGATAACAATGAAAGTTCACACTCGAGACAATGACGCCGATTCTTATCATGAAGTAAGTGCTATTCCTGGTCCACCTAACTCCGCTTCTAATGCACAATAGACTATTTACATGTTTTGAAATCCATACATTGATATGTCCCCATCTCCGTTTTCCTTATCCAGATTTTTCGACTCTCTTTCCTGATTGTGCCCTCTAACCCAATGTCTAGAATAATCTAAACCCCGCCTCTAAAATGCTTCCAGATTCCGAATCGAGCGGTGCACTGGTTGATTGCAGCCTTTGTAGCCTTTAAATATATCAGCTGCACCCTGAATACGCTGATTTGGTTCTTCTTTGGTTCATAAATCTGCCTCTTCAAGTTGGTTCAAGGTTCTACTATTCCCGGTGTACTCTCTCGTGTCGAGGCAAGAGAGGAATGTAGAGAGATCTGCTGTAGTCTTGAAGCATAATCATCGTCGGGCTCTGCGTCAAAGCCTGCATCTTCATTCTGAGTCTCGACGTGACCTCTCGGTCTGGCTGGTGGCAAACTATCCAGATCCGAATGTGTAAAGTCTAATCCTTCATCGAAATCCTCCTTCTCATCCTCGCCCTCTGCCAATGCGCTGGCGTTGAGCACCATCGGCATCTCCTCCTCGTCATCCCTCTCTTCACTCACATTCCTAAGGCCCCAGACTCCAACACGTCGAACAATTTTCCTCCCCCTCTCGCCCTCCATCATCTCACCTTCAGGCACTATCACCTCTGCATTAACCTCCCCTTTGATCTTCTTGCCAACTAGTGAAGTCGTGAACCACGCGAACGAATCTGAGATCCTCCTGATAGGCGAGATTGGGGTAGGTGGCGTAATAATTATTCTTGTTTGCGTGGGATGCAGCGGGGTGGGAGGGTTTGAAGAGCGCCAGGTATTGAGGCTTGGGTATTGAGAGTGCCTTGTATTTGCGCTACTGTGAGGAGGGTAAGCACGGGGGTGATAAGATGATCCAGCTGCTGAAGAAGGTGGTTCGATGTCGAGTTCGTAGACACCGTGACTCTGACTCACATCGTTCGCAAACGAATGAGACGCAGACACGAGATCGAAGGTATTTGTATGTATAGATGAAGGTAAGGAGAAGTGTTCTCTAGAATATATTTCCTGGACCTCGTGCAAAGAAAGAGCAGGAGGGGCGTTCCTAGACGGAAGCGCCATCAGTGGCGATTCTGCTGAGATAGCATTGCGGCGACCTTGATGATATTGCCTCTTGCTTTGCCTGCGCCTCCGATAAATAAATAGAGCCAAGGCAGTGATGATGGAGAGGAGAATCACACTGCTAGCTATGATCGCAGCTATGACGGCTGGCGAGATCGAAGCTGGGAGGGATCTGAGCGCATGAGAGCTGATAGACGGCATATTTCGGCTGTGGGTCTCAATGTTCCTCGATAATAGTGGGAACAGGTCAAGTGATTGGAGTTCCAAAGATGGTATACCATTTCGCAGGTCTGGTGAGTGACAAAAGTAACAGCAAACTTCCAGAGAGAAGGTAGGCAAGATAATATATCGTGAAACAGTACCACTTCCCACTGCATTGCTTATGCTGTCTAAGCAACAAAAACATACCATGTTGTAATTGTAATCGTATTACCATATGCTATAATTCTCTTGGCCTTGTAAGGCTGAGCTGCTGACAGCTTGCCTCCTGCCGCATATTGTTTGCCCACAGCTTTAACCTCGCCAATCATGCGTGCTGACTGCCGGACCATGCATGGCATTAGAAGGCCAACCACTCGGCAACTCCGTCGGATGTACCAATTAAATTGATATCGGAAGCCACCGAATAACGTTCAACGCTCGGGAGCTATAGCACTGCAACGATATAGAGCGCCTCCACGATCTTGCATCTTGCAGACTAACTTGCTCATGTTACGTGATCTTGAGTTCTGTGAATGGTCATACTTAGGGGGGCTGATGCCTTGAGTCGGACCTTCAACCACGCTTTCTGCATAGATACCTGAGGAATACCCTCATATTGTGTTGTGTTCTGATGTTTTCCAAGTGATGTAATACACCACGGATCTTATCATCTCAGCACTGAGAGGCTGAGTTACACGAACGCTCGTGGCTGTTCCGCTAGCCTCTGCATGCTGAACGCTGATAAGATTAATGATGCCGTAGTGATTGGTGATACACTCACCACGAGCACCTACGGCCGTACAGCGCTATTTTACAGCCCTGGCTGGCGTTGTGTGGCTTGGAGATACCAAGATGCTATCTAGCCCCTAGAGCTGAAGCGCAACCACCGCTAAATTCTGAGTGATCCGCATGACGCTGCCTTCTGGCGAGGCCTGCTTATCGACCATTTATGTATTTCTGCCAAAAACCTGCAAGCGCTATTCAAACTCCGCCATTTGCAGCACCATAAAATCCGTGCCGAGACATGAGATGCTCGGTGTTCTCTCTGGTGGCGATAGCTGTTTCTTTGACACTCTGAATAGCAGCTAAGAGAGCCTTGCCATCAACTGGGTCTGCATCTCGATCGAGATAAATTAAGACTGAATTTAAAAAAGGCAGGAGGACCTCTCGTGGAATCTGCGATCCAGGTGCTGTGCCCTCAAACATGAGGCGAATATCCATCTTGATATGGGCCTTATGTTCACGGTGATTCTCCGACTGTCGCCCCAAGCTTGGCCAGTTCTTGTTTGGTACAGGTTGTGAGAATGCTTGCGGATTGCCGTTTACAGGTACATCATAGACCTGTGTTGGTATCATCGCCGTAGTGTCCTGCATTTGATTTGGCTGTTGCAGAGTACCAGGAACAGGTGTATCTCCATTCGCATATGGACTTGAGTACGTGTTCACAGGAGAAGTGCTAACTGGCCCAGCAACCCTACTCCACGCCGCCGAGGTAGCCGCAGAGTCAGCCTTGTCTGTTGTTGACGGCCGTTCCAAAGACTGCTTTGCATTTCCAACATGTTGTCTGGTCATATATTTCCCACCCGCAGCAGCAAGTGCACTTCCTCGTGGCTCATTTACCAGTGCCACTTCGCGCAAGGCTTTAAATACCTCAGCCGGCATTTGCCCCTTGGCAATCTCCTCAGCAGCCGCAGTCTTGAGGAAAGAATTGATCTTGTACGAATCGGACTCGTCCAGCGTATGCGAGTGTTCCCAGTCCGACTCCTTCTGGCTCGAGTGATCGAAGAGGTAATGATCAGGAATACCGGCGATGTTGCGAAATAGCTTTGCCTTGACCCGACAGCTACACGTTCCGCCCTCTCTCCTCTTGCGTTTTGTAACGGGCGGCCCCGTTCTCGTTTGCGCATTTTCGTAGGTACTGCGTGCGAACCGGCATGGGAGGCGGATACTTTCGAAAGTGACCTTTGGACCTCCCACAATGTTGCCCCCGACGATGCCCTGGTACTGTTTGCACCATACATTATCCACCAACAGCCAATAGCGATCAAAGACCTCGGCGCGCATGGAGAAAGGAACGGGCATTTCAAAGAGCAACTTGCGCATGCGCTCGCAATCGGGGGGGAGTTGCTGCAGCGCCCGTATCCCTTGTCCAGCACCAGCAAGGGCCGGCGCTGGTGAGGACTCCATCGAGCAACTGTGCACGCGCTCGAAGACCCGCGAAGGGGCCTGGGTAGAATGCGCGCAACGAGAAGGATTGGGACCAAGTCCCGAAGAACAACTGCCGATAAGACACGAGTATCGCGACTATGACGAGGATGAGGTCGCGTCTACGAGACAACGAGAAGAAAAGTGGAGGTTGATGATGGGATGAAATTGAAAGCTCGGGGAAGAAGCATGGAGAGAGGGCTTCGCTTAGCCCGTACGGTAGCCGGCCCGGATGGTCACCGAACTATGGAGCATATGGCTTGCGGAGTGAGCTTCATACCTCCCCTACCCTACCTCACCTTAGATGCCTCATGCACCGGCGGGCGGCTGTCTTCAGATGAACTGAGGCATATGGGTCGCTCAATATGAGAGTATGTGTTGGGGAAGCTGATTAGTCAGGCAGGGTCCAAGATCCCATGCGAACGGGCAGGCATTTCCTCAAGCTTGTGATACACCAAACCAACGTATGAGGTACATACCCAGTTCAGCGACAGAGTTATATTGGAAACCTTAAAAGATTCCATCGATGGAGAAGGAACCTTCTCACTCGCGCTTTCGTAATCAGGGCTGCGAGCTATACTGCATCCAAGCAGCCGCTGAGTAACTTTGAGGCTTCGTCCGCATCGTTCAGCGTGAGCATGGGCTTCTCGGCCGACAGCCCAAAGCACATACCCGAAGCCGAAACCACCGTCCAAGCAAAGATCTGACATAGCCACCCAACCGCACGAAAGGCTGGTCACGGTGAGAAACAAGCAATGCCACGACCGTATGTAGATAATGCTCACAGGATTTCTAATCCACCCACGACAAGGATCCGAAGCCGAAGCCAACCCGGGGGCAATCTCAAGTGTAGTAGTGCTCGTACGTGACAGCCACCCGGAGCCCCTGGCCTGGTCTCGCTTAACGGACTTTTGGAGAAGCCAACAAGTCCAGCGCTGGATCGACACAGGGGGTGCTAGTGGTACCTTGAAAGTCCGGGAAAGCAATAGGCGTCTGCTAATGTCAGCTTGCTCACTAAGTTATGGGCGATCTAAGGAATGTCCAGGTTTCAGGAAGCCTATTGGTGATTGCCGGATGAGAAATCCAGTCCTAGCGGCAGCAGTGTCACCCAAGCTCATTTCGCATGGGGGAAGGGAGCTTTGTTAGACGCGCCCAAAGCAAACGCGCATGGTCTGAGGATCCTGCATGATGAGAAATACGAAATACGAATGCAGATAGCTCGAGAAACTTATAAGAGAACGGCAATCTCCACGCCAGAAGACCCCTTCTTCCCGGTTTCATATCCAGATCCGAGCAAGTCTTATCGTCAATCGATAAATATCAAGCAACGCCCTTCCCCCAACAACAGCATCACAAGCAAGAAAGTCAATCAGACCAGAACCCGCCATCGCCTCACCACCAACCACGAACCAACCTTCCCTTCGCAAGAAGCTCAGCAAAATGTCGAAGACACACGAGATCCTCATTCTGGGTGGTCACTTCGCTGGCCTTGGAATGGCGCACTACCTCCTGCGACACACCATCCCCGTGCTGGAGAAGGCATCGCCCAGCTCCAAGTACCACGTCACCATTGTAGCACCTCACAGCGAGTTCTTCTTTGACATCGCCGCGCCGCGATTCTTGGTTGGCAAAGACCTTATACCAGCCGACAAGATATTTATCCCGATCTCACAAGGCCTCCGGGAATACGGCGCAGATAGATACTCGTTGGTGCAGGGCAAGGCCGTCTCCATGAGCGCGGAGAAGAAGGTTGTCACCGTGGGTTTGCAGGGGGGAGTCTCGCAAGAGCTGAGTTATGATACCTTGATTATCGCGACGGGCACGACTTCCAACTCTGCGCTGTGGCAAATGAACGACAAGGAAGATCTCACCAAGAGCCTCTATGCTTCGGTACAGGCTTCTCTGGCCAAAGCCAAGCGGGTTTTGATTGGAGGTGGTGGAGCAGTTGGTGTTGAGACAGCAGGGGAGATCGGCAACTCGTACCCCGCGATCAACCTCACGATTCTCTCTGGTGCCGACCGCCTGCTACCTCGACTTTCTACTGGCAATAGCAAGAAGGCCGAGGGGAAATTGGCTAAGATGGGTGTTTCGGTTGTCCACAAACTCCGAGTCACTTCGAGCAAGGAAGAGGCTAATGGCACAACAACTGTGGTCTTGAGTGACGGTTCAACACGTGAGGTGGATCTCTACATCGATGCTACTGGTGGCAAGCCAAACTCTTCTTTCCTGCCTGCTGCTTGGCTCAACGAAAAGGGATATGTGGTGGTCAGCGATGAAAAGACACTCCGCACGTCCACCCCCGGCGTTTATGCGATTGGCGATGTCGCTTCATACAGCTCGGGTTCATTCATGGACGTCAACTTCTCCGTCCCACCTCTGGGAACGAGTATCAGCATCGATCTTGCCGAGAAGATTGGCAAGAAGGATCTCTTCACGCAGAAGCTTTTCAAGCCGCTCAAGGACAGTCAATTCGTCCCTATCGGCCCCAAAGGCGGTGTTGCGCAGGTCATGGGTTGGAGTCTTCCAAGTTTCTTTGTCTGGCTGATCAAGGCTCGCACGTTCTTCATCGAGAAAGCCGAGCCAACGGTGAAGGGAGCAGATTATGTTAAGCCTTGATCAAGTTGTGTGAGATGGATTCTGCTTGTTTAGCGTGCTTTTGTTGTACTGTCTTAAAATAGATAGCTCTTAATTCTCTGGTTTGGCCTGCAGCCCATACGGCAATAGATCTCTTAATTTTATAGTATATTCCCCCACATTTGATCGCCGGGGTCTGCCATGTCAACATTTGTATCCAAGATGAATTGATTCCAGTCAGCCCAATTCGCTGGGTCACCAGAAATATCGAAATCCATATCCATGTTTGGTGTGCCCATATATGGCATTGTCGGATCTGGCGCACTCATGTCTATCGTTGGGAGAATACCGTATTTCGCTGGCGCCGGAGGGGTGTTGGTAGGTAGGAACATGTTAACAAGTCGGTCTCCATTAGGCACAGTGTATGTGCTCGTAGCTTCACTCAGGTTGAGATTGGGTAGTTCGGGGAGAACATCTAGGCTTCTTTGGCTTGAGATGCTACTGGTGGTATCCCCTCCAGGAGTCATCGGCGGTAGCCTCTGCTGTTGCCTCGCTGCCCCAGCTTTCTGAAACAATATCTTCATCGGTCCCCAAGGCATTCCATCCTTTGCACCCGCCACGCGCTCAGCCCATTTTGCAAAGTTCCTCTCGATGACAGCCCATGCCTGATCAGTCAATGGTCCTTGGGGCTGCCTAATAATCATAGCTAGCGAGACAGCTACGGCGTGAAATGGGACCTGAGACTTGAAGAACCATTGCATCCCTGAGCCTTCGCTGTGCTCGTCCAAGACTTCCATGAGTGTGAGGTACGATATTGCATTTTGGAGTCCGGAGCTTGACAATAACGACGCTCTACCTGATTCCACGCTGTGAAGGGGGAATTGCACAGCGAGCCATAATTTGAGGATAAGGGATCGCCCAAACATATAAGTAATCCAAACGTTCTTGTCTGTAGGGTCGCAACCTGCAAGATACTTGTTCTCGATCTTGTCCACACACTCCTTCACCAATATCTCTTTTTGGTTAGGTGTAAGCATAGTCTGGCTTCCAGGGGGAATAAAATTGATCTTTCGATATACCACCGCGGTCTCCATACTCAACAAATTAAAGGTCATTTCGGTGATGCCAATTTTATTTTTCAAAGGTTTATCACTGGCATAGCTACGCCCAGTTTGATCCCCTGAACATAGCTTCACTGTGAGGCTGGGATCAGGCTGTGCATATTTTGGTTTAGATGAAGAGAATTGATAATCGGCGTCGTCTGCATTGCAAGGCATTCGGGTATTGTATGAGGTCTCCAGAATCATAGGGTCGGAACCACGGTCCTCAGCAGCTCTGACATCAAGGACAATAATTTGCCACCAGAGACGCCGTCGGATCTCATTTTCGAAGGTGCTAAGGGGCCGGCCATCATTTTCCCTGTGAAGGCGTTGCCCATGTGCAATTCGTATAGCAAGGCCGATAAGAGACCAGCTTGACCGGCTTTTATTGTGAGCGCGCAGTGCCATCTGGATATGTCAACATGTACTCAAATGGGGATTGTCTATGCCAGCAGCCTATGGCTGTAGTAAAAGCACTTACAATGTATAAAACCAGAGCTTGTAATGTCACAATTTCAACAGTATTTGAAAAATCTGCCTTCAGCAATCCCACCTCAGTTGCGTGTTGATACTTGCACAGCAACACATTGCGATCTTCCTGAAAGTTATCCCAACATTCATTAGGAGTCATACTGACGATTGCTGCAAAGTAGATTGCGAAAGAACTGGCTTCCATACTCGGGAACTTGTATATGCCATCCTCGTTGAGGAATTCTTTCGCGGACTCCGCATGAAGCGCAAAGGTTGGTTTATGCAAGATCCTGCACACGGGATGAACATTGACAAAGAAGGTCCTGAAAAGACGATCCCGATGTTCGTCAGAAGGATAAAAGCCTTCTGTACTTAGGCTGCTATTTGGACTGCCAAAAATCATATTCGGTGGCGAATCTTTGGCACTTGTTGAGTTGAAACTTAGCTGCTCGTCCCCGTCTTCGTCCTCATCGAGACTTTGTAGAAGAAAACGCCGGAGTCCACACAGTTCTGATCCAATGCTTTTTATGAAGTCTCCACTCTGCAATTTGATTTCGTTTCTCTGTTGCTTAATGAAGTGAGCATATTGCTCATCCATGCGTACTCCTGACGGGCGGACGTCAGATATTTCATCCGCAACGGACGGGATTGGAGCTGCCGACTCTGGCGGTAGTTCTGTCTTAGCATTTGGAGAATTGGTGTCTTCGCTCAACAATGTTCTCGCAATATCAGACTTGCTCAACAGGCTTTCTAGACGGTTGACTCTCCTTAAGAGCTCAGAATCACGTGCATCGATCCTCGACTGTCTGCTCGACCTTGGAGCGCGGACTCGCGTCGGAGTGACACACTCGATTCCAACTGATTGACACTGTTGGCATGGATTTGTCCTGTCGCATTTGATCTTGCGTTGGCGGCAATTTGTGCAGCTCAGTGGTTTTGAGGCTGTCGTGCCACTGCGTGGAGCGCCGCCGCTCATGGCTATGTTGAATCCCACAAAGATTCTTGGGAACTTTCACCAAATTCGGTACATCAAAGTGCAGTCATCCTCGCAGTGTAAGGCTCGTTTCGGAAGAGAAAACTTTGGCATAATTTGCTGAGGCGCCGAGGATGTTCGGGAAATGATGTTATTGTCAGCATTGAGCTTACGTCAAGTACGTTCTTGGTCTAGATGGACACCCCTAGCACATGAACCAGATCGTCAATTCAGCTAGCTTGTACTTAAAGATCAACGAGCACTGTCATTTGGCAGCCCCTATTCCAGGCACTGAAGATGCCTTGTTTCTGATATATAGATGTTTCATTCCAGCAAAGAATTGATACTTTCATTAATCAAGATTACCTCTTTGGAAGTCCGTATGTTATTGATATAAGTTTGGATCCAAAGACTAAGTTAGTTGTTATGGGCATTCACGAACCTTTGGTATTTGTCTAAAACACCATCTGCCCCATGGAAAAGCAACGACCGTGACTCCCCGTTGCATGATGGTCTCGGTCTTCAACCGAAGCTATACATGAGTGTTTTATTAAAAGTCCATACCAGCGGTCTTAGCGATACGTTCCTACATCTCTACAAAGTGCCCATTGCATGTTACCTATCAACGAGCCCAGAAAGGAATGGAAAGGAAAGTGCTTTCCAAGTCATGACCTTTTATTTTTCTTGTTGCGTGTATCTCGGTCTGCATCAAACCCGGCTCATACCATAGATATGGTGATGGTTCTCTACGAGACGATCTGGATGAGAAACCGAGGCTTGTTTGCTTTAGATGCTGAGGGATATCAAGACATATTCCTTGTATGGGCTGGAACAATGCTTGTTTTGTTACCATAATAAATTTACTGTGGCTTTGAAGAGAGGCAACAACTTGGTACGAACCAATAAACAAAGAGTTTGCCTTTTTGTGAGACATTGTTCGTGCAGAAAACTCCTAGATGATACGAAGATATTTGTTAATACTAAACAAACGCCACAAAGGGAATACTTTAGTTGGTGGAGAGAACTCCCGTTCATTCTTCCGCCATTCACGTGTGACCATGTCGAACCTTAAGTATGTGCTACTGCTTGACTTCGTTGAACTCCTCTGGCATCTCATTTTCTTCCAACCAGGCTCTGATACCGTCAGCAAAAAGCCGAGGCTCTTGGAGATTCCAGGCATGATGCATCCCCGCGATTCGATAACCTCTGTTTCTGCTTCTCGCAGCCCGTAATGTCGTGACCCTATCCCCAAACTGTGCTAACTGTACCTCGACATCTCCAGCAACAAGACATGTTCGCGTCTCTACCTTCGTCCAAACATCAAGGGAAAAGCCACCAAGCGCCTGTCCAACCGCAAGGCCAAGGGTATATTTTTGGCACTTCATCATATCCTGGAACAACTCCTCGGAAACTTTGAGCCCGTAACGTCCATGCATTCACGAGAAGAACATCCGAGGAAGGAGTGCTTGAATAGGTGCACCCACTGCAAAGGTATACTTGATAAGGACTGACTGACGACTACCAGACCAATCCGGATGACAGCCTGATACAAAGAGATTGTCCACCAAGTCTGGGTAATTCGCTGCAACGTACAACCCCAAATAGCCACCAAGACTCAGTCCCACGACAGAGGCATGTCCGTTGTGCGCATACTTTTTGATTAGCGCAGCAACCCTATTCGCCGCGTCTGGGATAGAGAATGAGATTGTGGCCGAAGAGCCACTGCCATGACCTGGAAGGTCCGGTATCAGAAGATGGTATGACGATAGGTGAGGGGCTACCAGGTCCCATTCGCGATGGGAGGAGAAGCCGCCGTGGAGGAAGACGATGCTCCCCGATGCTTCTTCATGCAGCGAAACAAAATGCATTGACTCTTCCATCGTTATTTCTGGGATTGCGCAAGGCAAGCTCGGCAGCATTTCTCAAGTTGTTGGTGAGGCACAGCAAGCAGCACATAAGGTTGGTGCCTAGATACCTCATGCGGGCCCAGATTCGCGGTCGTTCATACTACAAACCATCGTGACTGGGATGGCCAAGGGAGCCGATTTGGTCCTCTGTCTTGACAGAGGGCCCGAGTCCTCTCATCGGATCGCATCTGTAGCATATCACGTGGGATGATAGCTGCTTCGCGGCCTCCTGCTCGTTCGAACGTCACCATCGCTCTCATGACCGGGTTGTCCTCATGCCAGCACTGGCTCCACAATATATGAGATGAGACAGAGCAACCCGAGGGTTCGTGTGGATTATCGCACGCGCTGGTCCAAGGCGAGCGAGCAACCCTCTGACACTTGCCATCCTGAATCAAGGTGAGCATTGGACCGAATTGATCTTACCCTCGCATCGTCAAACGACCGAAGTCCGCTAACGTCAAAGAAACGCACAAGTATAGGTGAAGCGAGACCATGTATTCTGGTGACCGTTTCTCTTAAGGGATGGGACGAACAATGTCTACGACTGTCAAATGTGTCCATGGCTCGCATCGGGACGTGGATTGTTTCGCTTGCATAGCCATTCGCATATACATTCTCATCGATTGACTGAACAAGACTATTGACAGTCTGGAAAAGCTCTTGTCAAATGTTTGAACCACAGTTTGAAATATGATTGGCCTGATGACCACGAATGTGTGTTTGGAAACGGATGGGCAGACAGCTTTCATCGTCACGGCATATCTCGCTTCCCATCCAAGAGTTTTCAGAAGTTCAGACCAACTCGGTCGCATCGCAATGTATGGATGTCGTTGTTGATCTGGATACGGAATACGTGGAATAGGAGGATCTGTGCTAGATTCCGAGGAGTATTTATGAACTGGGAGAAACAAAACATGAGCATTCGAGATCCGTGCAAGAGCCTCCATCTGAGGAAGTTGTCAAGTCCCGGAGTATAAATACAAAGATGCATGGCACTTAGTCTATATCTTCAGGTAGCACCTTCACATTCATCTAACACACAATAAAAACTCACTCAATAGCTTGCCATTAGCACCGGTGTACCTTTTGCTACTTCACGGGCTATATAAACTCAGCAAACCGACCGACCAGAACATAACGATCTCAAAATGTATATCAATTTCGCTGCCACCATTGTTATCCTTGCTGCAACCGTACAAGCACTTCCAATCCTTTCACCGTAAGTTTCTTTTCTCATAATCTCCAAGGTGGTCCTGTACTGACAGACCTATAGATCTACCACAGCCAGCCTCAAAAACCGTGCCCAAGCTGGTGATATTGTTGGATCCGTCGCTACAGGGTTAGGCAGGGACACACTCGCGGGTGGCATCGTTGGCCAAGTTGCCGACGGCCTTAAAGCAGGAGGTTTGACAGATGAGCCAGCTGCTAAGGCCAGTGCACCGGCTGGAGCCAATGCTGGAGCTGGGGCCAAACCTGAAGCCGCAAATGCTACTGCTCCTGCTGGGAACGGAGCCTGGGCTAACATCAGAACCCGTGCTCAAGCCGGTGATATTGTTGGATCCGTTGCTACAGGATTGGGCGCAGACACACTCGCTGGTGGCATCGTTGGACAAGTTGCCGACGGCCTCAAAGCAGGGGGTTTGACAGATAAGCCAGCCGCTGCAACCACTGCTGGAACTGGAGCCATAGCCGAAGCTGGAGCCAAACCTGGAGCTGGAACCGCAACTGGAGCCACTACTGGAAAGGATGCTAAGTCTGCCGGAAAGGCTGCCAAGGCAAACTAGATGGTGTGCAAGACAAAACCTATCAGTTACGGTGGCCAGGCATTGATGGGGGTCAAAATACTTGCGGGTTATCAAGTCAGAGTATATGAGCCGGAGTTATACCCGTGTTGAGAGACTTCCTCCATACATTGCGATTTTCAGTTATATTTTGGATTTATTAGCAGAAAACTAGCAAGAAGAGTAGTAATTGCTTTCATAGAGTACTGTACCTATTCTAGATGCCCTCTTGTAAAAAGGACGTAAAACCTAAAGTTAACCCGGTGTGTGGTATCTGTGCGTTCATCCCAGATTGCTTATGTTGTCTCTCGGATATCCTCGGAATGGACTCCAATTTTCCTTATCTTCATCTTATTACAAAGCATTTGATATGCCTCAAACTATTGGAAATCGATTCACTACTTTGGATTCCCTTGACTGTCCATACTGAATTTAATTCATTCAGTCTACACCTGAAAATTCAATTCTATAGGGTGTTATATAGGAGCGGTTAACACCATGGGAGACCTGTTCCAGACGCCACGCTTATGCACCAACGCGTGACAACATCAGATCAGGTCGCAACATAGCCGTATCTGCTATGGCTACTTTATTGCTAGATGCCTTTCTAACATGCTACCCTTGGGCTACTTTTCCAAGTTCCCTAACTACAGAGGCCCAGTAGCTTGGAGTGCTAATATCTTCAAGTCGCAAATCTTTCTTTCTCATTCACATGCTGCATTTTTATCTTTTGGTCTGGGATCAAGATTGTAGAGTGATTATACTCCCTGGTTCAAACCACGTGAATAATGACACACGTGATAAGGGTTCTTTTTTCTACAAAATTGTCTCCTATATTTATCATCAAATTCATGTATCTCCTCGATATTAAAATCTGCTCTTGAGTTGTTCTAATTGACTTTTCTAACTTCGCAGTTTCTAAAGCTCTGAGCTTAGAGATGTTGGATTTGTCCCGATGCAGCTGTATCCTATCCATGTAGAGCGGGGCTATCCAAACATGGCAGGTGATTTGATCTATCTTGTATGATAAATAGCAGCGCCACTTGTAACCCATAAGGCCATTTTTGTTACGTCGATTCTCTTGATCATTACAAGCGTATTGTTTTTTACTACTAAGCAAGCGGAGCTATTCTCATATCCGCTGGAACACAAACTCGAAGTGCTACCTAACCATGCATCCAGAAGCCCAAAATCAGGATACTTCTGTGACAGATGAAAAGCCAGAATCCGAGATTCTCAACAAACAAACTCCCGGCACCTCAGCAGATATAGACAGACATGATGTACAAAGCAAGAATTCGAGTTCTCCCAGCAGGACACCTGTAGACAGAGCAAGCCCCGAGGATGTCGTAAGCACTGGAGCCTACCTAAATTCGAGCTTCCTCTAAATGGCCACAGGATAATATGTTAGACACCGATAATGATTCTGCTATTGGTGATCTTGGTAGCTATGCGTGCGCCTTTTGTGGATTGCCTTTGGTGCCTTGTAGTTTTTGACTGACATATCTTAGCACGTCTACATACACCGTGGGTTCAGGGCTTGAAGATAATATCAAGGAGAATGGAAGAACATATCATGTTTACAAAGACGGGAGTATGTTTAAATAAGCTGTTATATTGGTCAATGTACTCACGAACACGAACAGGCTATTTTTTGCCAAACGACGAGGCAAGTTTACTATCATCCAATTGAGTACCTTCTGAAATGGACACTCGTTAACTAAGCAATCCCAAAATAGATAGAGTTGAACAGGCTAGGTACAGTTGATCTCATCAAAATAAAACTCTATATCGTAGTGTTTAGCTAACGGCGCTTCTGAGAAAAGACATACAGCATAAGATGTGGCTCATCACATTGGAAAACAAGTTGCATCTTGCGCCAATCTCAGCTACGCCACACAATGTGCTTGATCTGGCTACTGGCACTGGTATCTGGGCAATTGAATTTGCTGATGCTTTCCCCACCGCGAATGTTACGGGAACTGATCTATCTTTGATCCAGCCGTCCTAGTATGTGGCTTCTCTGTTCCCTCGGGATGGCAATCGGTGTGCCCTGCTAAATATAGTGATAAGTGTGCCTCCCAACTGTCGTTTCGAGATAGACGACGTGGAAGATGAATGGCTGTTCAGCAACAAATTCGATTATATCCATGGTAGGTGGTGACAAGCACGAGCGAGGCTGGCCATTTATGGCCGAGTAAATTCAAACCAAGCTCCAGCTCGGACTAGTCCACGAAGATATCTTTGTATCGGTTTGGGCTGACTTTGCAATTTCACTAATACGTTATTTATCCTAGGCCGGGCACTTGCAACCTGTTTCAACGACGGCGCGAGCGTAGTACGGAAAGCCTACGACGCACTTGAGCCAGGCGGCTGGTTCGAGCTGCAAGACTTTGAACTCCAGAAAAGCGAGGATGACAGTATGAAAGGAACTAACTTTGAGGCGATGGAAGAGCACATCAGCGAGGCCATGAAGAAACTCGGTCGCACGACCTGGGGCGGTAACGTCCCTAACTATGCACGCTGGTTTCGTGAGGCGGGCTTCGAAGGTGTCACCGAGACGCAATTTCGCTGGCCGAGTAATCCCCATTGGCCGACAAGTCCGAAGGAGAAGCTGCTGGGCGCCTGGTGGCAAGTGCAAATTGAAGCTGGGCTCTTGGAGAGTCTCTCTACTCGGATCTATCTGAGTGTACTAGGATGGACGAAGGAGGAATTGACTGTTTTTCTGGCGATGGTTAGAAAGGAAGAGAATGATCCGAATATCAGAGCTTATGTTCCTGTGTCAGTATCGATTCCGCGCCCTTCTTTGCTAAGGAATGTCTCACTAATCAATAGCAGACACATTGTATACGGCCAGAAGCCATTAGAGGAATAGATTGGCAAGTTTCTTTGAAGAGACTTTATCAAACATAACCATTTTCCATCGGAGTTGTAGGGTAGCAGTTGATAGATTTCTCAAACGAATCTCATTATACGTCACATTTCTCACTAAAGTCTACCTGGAGAGCAAAGCTCGAAGCAGTGTTCAGTTTCCAACAGGTTTAATAATTTATTTTTAGCTACACACAACGTTTTATTTCCTTGAGATAAATTAGCAATATATGCACTCAACTCGACTAAGTACCGTCATCGCTAGCTCAAAATTTGGTTGTGCTATCACAACAACAGTAATATTTCTCAGGTTTGATGAATTTAAGTGGTCTCCACCTCACTTGGCAAGTCCAAAAGTTGTCAGACCAGGCCAATCTACTTCAACTTTAGCTTTCAAGTACTTCGAAAATAACCCTTTGGAATACATAAGGAAAGGATTGAGACCTACCGAAAATGGTCCTCTCAACATTCCTTCTCGTGACCTTTACCTCGTCACCCACAGATAAAGTAACGCCCACATCACTCCGCGCACAAAACCCGTACCTTCCAAATACAGGACTCCATTTGGCGCCCTTATCAACTCTGCGATCTTTGTTTAGTTTCTTCCATACCAACCCACTCTCGTCCGCCGCAGTTTGCCCGGTTTTGTAATCGACCGTGATGCTCTGGCAGCGGAAGCAGTTCCCTGTGAGCTGCATCTTGACATTTCGGGCCTTGGGATTTCTGGTGGAGCTATGTTGAGAGGATGGGGTAATGGTCAACTCCGCCCAGAAATCCTCGTCGAATGCGGGCACCGGGCCGGAGAGGACGATGTTAGGCCGGAATTTGGTCACGTCCATCGCAATGCCCGATGCGAAGCGGGAGGAAACTTCATCCGTTGAGGATTGAGTGACGACAAGGTACTGGCCGAGATCGTTGAACGCAAGACGCTCACCTTCGGGTCGAAAGCGCGGGACGAACAAAGATACCATTGCTGACAACCGCATTCGCAGGGATTGGTGAGCAGCTTCTGGATTACTTGGTGCCAGCGACCCAAAAACCGCTCGTGAATTCTCCTTTCCTATATGCACGAGCATTACTTCATACCCGAAGCGCTCCGAGAACCAGTTGTTGATATCGGAACCCATGTCATAGGCTTTGGTGGGACTTCCGTGAAGGTTCACATCCACGACAGCTTTCTTCTCTGTGTCTGGCTGCACTGGGAACCGGATCTGATCGGGACTTCCGGTCCATTCTAGCTTTGGGTCTTTGTCTGACTGCGGTGGAATAAATGTGATGATGAGACTGGATCCTTTGCTCCCCGTAATCTTTGGAGTGGTCTCAAGAAAGGTGCCGAAGAGGGCCATAGTCAGTTGGGAGCCGATAAGCATCGCTTCGAGCCGGGTGACTTCCTTCGTCTCCGGATCCCGATGCACTTTCTGCAGCGAGAAAGTCCGGTCATATTCAAACCCACAAAGTCCTATTGTTGAGTTGGTGATTGGTAGTGGTCTCAAACCTTTCACGGGATATATATATAGCTTAAGAAGTAAATGATTAGCATTGGAAACTCTCAATTGGATCTTTAGGTAATGTATACTGCTTGGATATTAAGAGAGATCGATTCAAGGACATTTTTGCGAGAGAACAACCCGAAAGAGAAGTAGGATAGAACCAAAAGGAGCAATGCTATGACAAGATACGCAAGCATGGTGTGTGATCTCAATATATCGTCGTAGCAAGAAACTTGTATAAAGATGAAGGGGTTTAGACCTTTTATGCCCCCAATGACTTCATGGAGTGGATGGGGATATTGCTTAGCCGTGAGATGGACAATCGTACTTCCCGATTGGGTAAAAATAAGAGGTGAATGCGAGTGCCAAGTGCCAAAGACACGTGCAAGAGTGGGATGCACAGAAGTATATATTTTTTAACATTTAGACGACTACCAGCTCCAACGTTACAACCCCAGCGAATATCTCGCCATTAAGAAAGCTGAGTAGACAATGCAGTGATGGCAGCAAGCGTAGCTGCCGTCTCAGCCGACCCCGCATTCTTCGTGACCTTGCCCAAGAGATGCTGAACCGTCTGACCTGGATCAGTAATAGCAATGTTTTGTGCAGTCTTTATCCTCGCAATTTGATAAGATAAGAAGAACTTTGGAGCCTTAATAGCCAAAGAACTGGCGGTGCTTCGAAGGCCGGCCTCGGTGGCTACATAAACATTAAGCTGGTTCTGGAAGAGCGTGAGGTTGGAGGATGCGAGCGGGGTGGCGGTTGCGAATTTCGAAGTCGCGAAAGCCAGAGGGGTCTGGCTTGAGGTTGCGAAATTGATGTCTGAGAACTTGATGCCGCCTGAGGTTACGTCGGGGACTTTGCCAATGGTGGTTGTCTTCGCATCACAGGTTACGTTGTTCTGGATTGCGGTCACAGCGGTGGCGACTTCGGCAGGGAGAGTGGTTGTGCCGACGACGAAGCAAGCAGTAGATTGGCGTGCATCAATTACTGGCGCTAGATGACAAAGTAAGTAACGCACACTGCTGAGAGGTTTATGACTTACCAGCAAGACCGAGGCTGGCCAGGAGAAGAGTGCTCGCAAGCATAGGAATGGCAACCATTTTGAATGTAGGTAAGTAAGAAGGCCTTTATGTGATAAAAAAGGGAGTTGAAGTATCAAAACAGCACAGCTGCGATAAAGAGTGTATGAGAGGATTAAAAACCGGTCAAGAATACTACAAATGAATGAGAAGGAGTTGAAACAAGGAACAGATGGCTACGATTTGAGGAGGGGAAGCTGAGACTATATAGAAAAGAAATCCTTCCGGACGATAGACGAGGCCGATTCCACAAGATGATTGCCATGCATTTACGGGAATGGGACCAGCATGTGCGTGGTAAGTGGCCAGCATGCTCCAAGCCGGTTCCCCTTTCCAGTCGGGAAGACTCACAGAGGATTCTGTCCTGCAATACCAATCAACCCTGCGTCTGAAGATCAAAACGGTCTGAGACGGACATGTTCCCCGAGGTGCTTGTCAAATCTGCTCGGAAATCGCAAAGTTCAGACGATGCGGTTAGCGCCCGCGTTTTAACCTTACTTGCAAGGTCCACACTGATACAGGCACCGTCTCAGCCAAGAACAAGCTAAGCGACGACGATGTCACTTTCTGTTCCCACATGCACCGCATGATCTGGGCCTGTCTTTTGTCTGGCGTGTGAATACAGAACAATGGCAAGAAAAGTATGTTGGCATTCCTAAGCAAAGGCCTGAAACGAAATAAGCCTCTCCATTTTACAACGTCATCCCCTCAATAGGTGAGCAAATATTGAGCCTGTCCAGAGCATACTCTACAGCAAAGTCTGCCTATGATCCTCTGCAAAATTTCTTGTGGTAGCCATAAAACTGTCCGCTATCATCCTGCAATCACATTCTAGACAGCCTGAAGCTCAACATAGCTGCATGAACCAACTCCCTCCACACCGCATGCAATGGCTGCTGCTCCATACTCATGATCATTTCGACACTCTGGGAGATCTTGCACCTCCTGCAGGAATTCGGGAACATCGAAAAACATGCCATCTCCTGACTTGATATCGGTGTCTCGAGCAGACTCAAAGACAAACTTCAAAGCACTGATAACGGTGCCCCCCCTCTGTAAAAAGTTTCTGGTGACTGGCGGCCATTCACTCGCATTCTCCCAGATCCGAAGTACGTTTCTGGACGTCGGAACTTGGTCCTCCTGCAAGCAACTGGCAATGAACTTGAAGGTGTTTGCAAATCCCTGCCTGAGCGATTTGTTGGTCCTGAAGTTGAGCTGGATGTCTGGTGCAACATGTTTGATGTTGACATCATGCCACATGGTCCAGGATAGCCCATCTTCGACTTCGAAATCCAAGTCGTCGCCAGTCATTTCGGCCTGAGTTTTCAACACGTATTTCATACGAGGTGAGATGATGCCCCCGATGCACGACTCGCAGGTACAGCCATACTTAATTCGGCATTTATCCTCATAGGTGATTTCTCCGATACCTCTTAGAGAGGCAATGCAGGCTATGGCTTCATCAGGATATCCTAAGAACTCATCTGACAAGACCACAGTAAGAAAACCTCTTTGGGTTCGAATTCTCTTGTCATCGAGATTAGCAACGAGCTGCTCAAGGGGAGTATATCCACGAGCATTGCGGGCAGTCCTGAGGGACCTATCTTGATCAATGTTGTCAAGAAGCCATGCTAAGGTTTTGTCTTTGAGGGAAGTAGCAGCAGCGTGGATGATGTTGTTAGCGATATAATCGATAGTTTTCCAGTCTGGCCCTGCTTCTTCAGGTGAGGATAATTCACACAATCCCTTGAAGTTTTCAAGACATTCGGTGTCAGTCAAGACTTCAATCTTTTGATGAAGCGGATACTTTTCTCCGCGTTTGTTCTTAATCGGGGAGCGTTCTTGGTCATAAAGAAGCTGCTCCACCATACCGTCATCATGCTGGGAATCTGAATAATCAAATTGTTGTTCAGCCTCCTGAGGGTCGAAGTCTTCAGCAAGAGGTATCTTGCGAGTAGCGTGATTTGTATCTGTTGCAACGCCGAAACAGCTAGAAGCACCAATACGACGGAAACCAATGCTCCTGAAGAAAGCCGTAGCTGCATCACAGTGAGCACCTCTGACAGCCCTGCACTCTTTCAGACTCATTCCCTTGGACTCGCCATCAACAACGCTATTCAAACAAGCCGGTATTGCAAGCGTAAAGGCCATTCCAGCAGAGGAGTATTTGCTAGGTCTGCGGCCATTTGCTTTCTTCATGACAGCCTCAACCATAAAGGCTGCAATGCCATTGCGGCGCCATGACTTATCCACGGATACGGTTTCGATGAGGAGAAGAATGCCTTCATCGAGCTCGCTACTCCATGCCCCACTACCTTTGCGAACAGAATGATCCTTAAACTCCTTTTTCAGGCTGCCATAGCGATCGAAAACCTCGAATGCCACATCGGACATATCCTGACAGGGCTCCTCCATTATTCTGTAGAAGTCACGTCTAATCATGCCCCGATGGATATGCCTACCGAGAGCGTGACCAATAGGCTTCCCCTGGTAGGAGCAATCTAGGCAGATGGACTGCATCCATTGTTCAAACTCGGGGTCTTTGTAGATACTGATCTTGATATCAAGAGGCTTGTCGATAATGTTAGGGAAAGTGCGCTCGTACTCCTCAATCTCATATTCCTTCTCTGCATACTCATCATCGTCCAGATCAAACTCGTCGGATTGGTAGATATCATCGGCAAATGCGTTTGCGAAAGAAATGTCGTCGTCGGTCTTCGATTCCAAGGCCTCATAGTCGTCGGCTTCATCATCAGTAACTTCGTGCTCCATATCCTCGACCAGTGGCACCACATTCTCGACTCGTGGCTCATTAGGCTCTCCAAGACCGGCATTGCCCTGCATGTCCTCATCTACATCATGCGCGACCTTCTGCTTTTTAGGATTGTGAACATTGGTAATCTGAGCGGAAGTAGTGGCAGCATCTTCGGATATGTCAGGCATTTCGGCAGGTCCATCACTGGGACTTGAATCACGTTTACGAGCAGTAATTCGTGCTGCCGTCATGTCTTTGTCTTGTCGTACGAATCTGGAATGCTTGCGTTGAAGATTGCGTTTGAATAGAGAAAGTATGAGGCTAGTATAGAACGACGCGAGGTTTCTGAGAAGACACTGAAGGTGGCAATGTAAGAAAGAAACGAAGTTGGGGTGTTGGAATTGGGGCTTTGACATCCTGTTCTTTCTGGTGGTTCTAATTTAGGAAAGGGCCTTAGATGCGACCAACAGCGCAGGTAGGGACACCACCAATAAGAGCCTTATAAGCTATCTACCTCTGCTAACTCAGCGTTGAATAACTCAATACATTCTTAGTTTTGGACATGTAAATCTGCCTTGTTCAAGATGCTTTGAAATCTGCATAGCCTCTTGACGATTAGATCGCTGCCCTCGGCCTCAGCCTGTTCTGTCTTGCCTCTACTCACTACTCAGATCTACACTAGACAGATCTTTCGATTAAAAGAGGAAGTAAGAAGATGGCCGCTACGTCTTGAAAGAAATGAAAACAGGCATTCAATATATCTGCAGAATGAAGCTTAGATCCTACCCCAGACCACCAAGAACTAATATGCTAGCAATCTCAACTAAGAGTCTACCATTTCCAGTCCGTGATCCAGACTGATGCGGTCAGCAATTGGTCAGCAAGAGAGTCCAATGACATTTGGATTCCTTCGAATATCCGGTCATCATTCCAAATCTGTATCATCACCACCCATGACAGCAACCAAGCAGTTCCGCGCCAACTGAACTGTATGTTCTAGCGCAGCCAACTTCGCCATAGCAGCCATAAGACTCGGATCCGCACTCTCCACCCTCAGCTTCTCTACAACCCTCACCTCGGCACCATTGTACTTAAAGATCTCATCCATTTCATCGTGCTCCAACCGTCTCTGTGCCCCAATTGCAAAAGCCAACCTAGTTCCCAAATTGGGTGTCACATTCGCAGGCTCCAATACTCGGATTGTCATAATAAGACTTGCATCGGAGATCGTAAGATTCAAGCTGACTTGTGAGGGAAGAGGTGGGTCGAACGCTTCAGCTGCGAGTGGGGATGTATGCCAGGAGGTTTCTGGATCATGGCCGCCGTTTGGTGCAAGCAGGTTTTGTCCTTTCAGTTGGTTCTTTGCTTCGGTCAATATCGAATGGAGAAGCCGCAGTTGTCCTGATATGAATGATGCTGAATTCTTATCGCCTGTCCACCGCGTAACATCTATGCAGTCGAGAGATTCGTTCAAGAGGGTCCGTAACGAGACCAAAGGCTGTAGTGGTAGCGTTGAGGTAGGAGAAAGTACCAAATGCAGAGGGGCATGAGTTTTTAATCGCAGATGTAAGGACTGTGCGGTGTTAGTAGGTGGACAAATTAGAGAACAGCAGTTCCATACTCCTTTAACAATCTGCGTTCCCACTCGAGTGACATGTCCCTTCAGACTCTCAGACCTTGGAGAGGACATAACAAGCGTTGAGCCCGGTTCAATTGGAGCAAGTAGAGCATAGCAATCTTCTAACCCGGACTTTAGTGAGACTAATGTCTCTTGGAGCGACTCCAGAAGCCATGCTAATTCTCGTTCCTTGGACAATCAAGGTTAATTGAAGGTTTGACTCTAGTGGTTTCTCGACATACTATAGACAGATCCTCCTCTTTCTTCAGTTCATCGGCAGATATTATGGGCCAGACTGAGATAGACATGATTCGAAATTTGGTGATTTGATATTATGAACGTTTGCTTGCGTCTGCGAGAATTAGAGCTGCTGCACCACCACGTCCAGAGCTTCGCAACGGGCAGAACTTGGGCGGTGAGAGAGCTAGTCCGAGGCGGCCGCATCATATGTAACAGAACAGAAACAGGCCGGGCAATCCCCGGGGTTAGCTCGGTTAACCCAAGGTCCAAGTCAAGAGGAGACTTCAGTCTTCCACTCCGTACACCAGAATAACGCTCTTTTAGATTCTGATGTCAAGGGATAGGGCCAGATGAGGTCAGACAGGCAGGCTTAGAAAATTATATTAGCAAGTTCGTAAGGCATACCTGTATTGAATCCCTTATAAAAGCTTCACAATAAATACCTTCAAATGTTCAGTTGCTTTCATTAAAATACACTCAACGTTAATCAATCTGTCGTGATAGTCTGTTTGTACAGTTGAATCATGTACTTTATAATCTTAACTTACCTAACTTGAACTTGAACATTTCGGCATATTATTGGATTCTATCATGCCTATAGAACGACTTTTAAGGGTAGGTTGTAAGGCAGCTTAATAGGGTCTCAACGCGTATCTATTGGCAAGAAATTGATAGAAAGCTATTCCCAATAACCTAGAAATACTATTTCAAGATTTGACTTCTATAAGCCCGTCTCTAAACAACCCTCCAATATCCTTCCAGCTCGAGTCCCAACTCTATAGTCCATTATCTTGCTTCGTGAGGATCTCACAACACCCACTGAACTATATCCCTCCCTGGTTCTCAATCATCCCTAAATGGTTTTCCACGGCGAACTGCCTCCACAATAGAAGAGATGCGGCCATCGTCCGCAAGCTCTACAAACTGGAATGTCTCAGCCGGGGTAACGTCTCCATCGGATGTCTTGGTTGTCGAGGTGTGGCGCTCAGCACGCTGGTTACCATCACGTAGGAAGACCGTGACGGTCAGATTAACGCTCCCAGGTGGAAGGATTTCGCGAAGCCAGCGGATGTGCGCAACAAATGCGGCAAAGTCACGGACTGCTTCGCCATCTCGCTGTTCGAATGTGGGATGGAGGATTTTGGACAGATCTGCCTCTGTGTCATCAGGCTTATTTGAGAAGAGGCTGTTAAGGGCGGCCTGGTAGGTTTCTACATTGTCGGCGAAGGTGGTTCTGCATGGCTCAGTTGTGGTGGACATTGCTGTTTATGATGCGAGGAGATATATAAATCGAAGATGTGACTTAATGCAACAAATCTATAGGAATGTGGGTTGAGGGAAACACTCTGATAGTGACAATGACGCTGGTGAGTTAGTGTAGATGTTGGAATATGGAGAATTTATCATAACTTTGGAATGGATGCCTAGAGCACCAAAACATCACATTCAATCATCATGACCATGGTTGTTGTTGCCTGTAATAGGAATGGGTACAATTATGGTTGCCTTATAAAGATGGGGAGAACGACGGCAAATCATGCTGCATGAGCTCCAAGGAAGTAAATGCAGACACTTGTGAGGGGGCTAGATAAAGTCCTTTTGATTGATAAGAGACAATAAATCCCTTCATGGCGGCTATGTTCAGGCACAAAAAGAGCAGTAATCAAACTCTGGCTCGCGAAATTGGTGTAAGTCTTTATACTCGGTTAATTTGGTAGTGCTGGAACATCGGCGATGACGATGAATGAGTGTAATAGGTCGCGTTAGCCTTCGCAAGCTGATTCAGCTTGACCTCAAGCTATAATGCGAAGGAGTTTTGCATCGTGGTGGTTGATGTGTTGTTTCTGTGAATACAATGTTGTCCATCAACTCCTCTACTTATTTCTGATGAAGCTTGATAGCCTCGTTATACAAACATTCCCTCGAAGAAGTAGGGTGCGACACAAAGTATGCAATGGATACTGCAAGGGATACTTGCTCATTTCATTAAAACGTGTGAATAATGGGAAATGCAATTCCAATATGTGCGATGTCGTAACACAAGACGCACACCTGCCTTGTACAGCTTGGAGTGGGCCGATTGCAGATTATTAGTCAGCAATCGATATTTCCCCATGCGATTTCCAATTCCCGTCAGCCTTGTCAAAAAAGTGCACGCGCAACAACTTACACAGGTAGTTCAATTCTCCACAAGCAATCTCTCAGCCATGGCGAAAGAAGGTCAACCCCCCGGGAGCACAGCTAAGCCACGGCCCAAGAAATTAGAAAGGCTCTCAAAAGGTAAGGACCTCTCAACTTTACTCCATAATGCGCATCGCCAATCCGCTCGGTCAAAGCAAGAACTGACCGCGCCTTACATTTACAGACAAGAAGATCCAGAAGCGCCCCCTCCTTCACCCCTCGATTGCGGGAATCCACTCCTCTTCTAAAACTCCACGCATAATCTATGTTAGCAGCAAAACACCGTTCATCTCCGCGCTCAAACGGGCACAGAAATACTTCGATGCCAGTAGCAAGACGCCGGGGATCAAGCTATCGGCACACGACGACCGTGCAAACCTCCGAGCGATTGAAGAGAGTGTGAAGAAGCAGCAGATGGAAGGGCAGGTTGTCACGTTGAAGGGGACGGGCAAAGCGATCGAGAAGGTGCTCCAGTTGGGCATGTGGTTCCAGGATCAGGATGCCGGCGCACGATTTGCAGTTATATGGCGGACGGCAAGTGTGGGTGCTGTGGATGATGTGGTGCAAAAAGGAGATCAGGGAAGTGAGGAAGGGGTCAGCTTTGTGGAGGAAAGTCGGATTAGAAGGGTTAGTGTGTTGGAGGTCGATGTGTCACTGAAGTGAAGATGTTGGAGCTGGATGCATTGGAATATCCGACTGGGTTGGTCGTCTGGACTCAGAAGTTAATCTCTTGGGGAGGTTAGGAGCCCGACTAAGCTAGACTAGGAGCTGTATGCTGTTACGGTCTCTAAAGGAGTATGGGCCGGCAGAGAAGGCTGCCAAGCAAGTAAGCACTATTGCTGCTTAGAGTGACAGACAAAAGTTCGTGGCGAACGATCATGTCATCGCGAAGGACAAGAGAGTGCATACAAGCTGCACTGATGAAGGTTGCAGAGTAGGGAGGTGTCTCAAGATGATTGATAGAAGAGGTCATTCAATTGGTGCGACATGGTACTTGAAAATCAATACGTATTCCTAAGCTTATGTACATACCTACGTACGCTACACCATTCTCAGCAAGAATTGTCGGCCATAGCTTCCAGAGACGAGCACAGAAAATGAAATATTGATACACATCGTCTTTCCCCATAACTTCGTCTCCCGTAAGCTACTCTTCCAGGCCGAATTCTGACATTGTGCTCTGTGCAATCCAAGACTCGCCTATGATCTTGCTGCAGCTGGTAACATATTGTCCTGAATCGTCCTAGGTACTTTCGCAGCTCTTAAGCCACTGGAGACCAAGGCATGGGAACCAAAACTCGACTCTTCATAGTCTGAATCAATGGCACAGTCTTATGGACGGTATCTCCCCAACCCTCAACGCTCCAGCTTTGCTCTCTTCGAATCTTGCGCTCTTCAAGGTCTGCAAATTGCCAAAGATGATGCACAGTGTTCAACTCGCCAACCTGAACAAACCAGGCGCCAACGCCTTCCATGACCTCTCTGCGCGCCTTCAAACCTCGACGCCAATGTGTCTCCCACTCAAGCAAGTTACCAGGATGAAGTGTATAGGATCGTAATTCAAAGACGCCGCCCAATTGTCTGGGCGATGTTGTGGGCCAGAAGGAGAACTCTTGCATAAGAGACGTGCGTTTGGACTTGATGAGAGACTTGAGCTTCTTGTCAAAGGCAGGGAATTCGGGATGGCTCGCGATGGAGTGTAAGGAATCGTGGTAACCATGGTACTTTTGGTATTCCCAAATGTGAACTGCGTTCAGTTAGCTCGACCTTAAGCCGTACGGATTGATATCATCTTACCGAAGGTATCACAATCTCCAACTTCTGTCCTCCAGCTTCCCACCAAATGCACCTTGTTTTCGGGCATATTGGCCATCTTTGGGTACCACTTTCCAACCAATTCAACATATTCATCCACTTTATCGGGTTTAACTTCGTGGAAGACAATCGAATGGACATATTTTCCCCTTGCCAATACTTGGGAAAATGATTGCTCAATTTCCTGCTCCATCTGCCTACCCTCCTGTGTGCCGTATATTAGGCTAGATAGCTTTCCCTTGCTCTTGCCATTGCCATTTGCCTCGGCATCGTGAGCGCGAGAATCTATAGAGCTGCCCTGTGAGCCTGCTGCCTCTGTGTTAATAGGATTAACGCCTGCATTGCTCGCATCTGGAGCAGTGGAGGCTGCTGGGAAAGTGACGTCAGACTGACTTGCTTCCTTCTTCTTGTTTATACCAGCAATCTTCTCTCGGAACTCTCTCTTCTTTGCTTCGAAAGTGCCGGCACCTTGGGGGCTGATGTCTGCTAAGGATGGAGCTCGTGCGAGTGCGGACGAGCTGCTGAAAGTACGGAGGACTCGGACCGAGCTGGAGCTCTTAAACATGTGGCGGGAGAGCATTTTGCAAAGCTTTTGAGCTCAAGGAAATTGAGAAAGTAACTTCAGAAGTGGCTAGATGGGGCGATGTTGAAAGCTCAAACACTCTCTGAGAGGTGTTCAAACAGAAATGGCGTGGTTATCCCTTAGCATGAGCGAGTGGGAGCTCTAAGCAGAAGTGCTTGGTAGATTGACAAGTTTTTGGTGTTGTTTCGAGCAGAAGAGAAGAGAGAGAGAGATTGGTCTGGGGTACAAGTGCATAAGGAAGCTGGAATGGCTGCCACAAGTTTCCTTGAATGTCTTTCAATTGGAGGATGTAGCTTCACCCCGCACTCTGGTAATCTGGGGAGCTTGGCTGATGACATAATCCATAGCCGGCTCTCAGACCATTTGTTCATCTATCATGTGATAGTTGTAGGCGCCTTATATATAAGGATTCAATTTTCAGCAAGTTCGGATGCGGCTCTGCCTTCAAAGCTCTACCACTTCACCCGATACCAAAATCCCCATCATCACCTGTCAACTCCAGTCGAGCCATTCCACCGCATATCAAGATGTCTTTCTACGGTCTCAAGAAGTTCCCTGCCCCTGTTGGTATGTCAATTGACAGTTGAATGGACCTCCCTCGGCCTCCGCAAAGACTGACATGAAGATAAATAGCGGCCCCAATGGCTCCTTTCTACGCTGCCGGTACGTCGAGCGCGAATCAAGGGGAGAAGCAATAATACGATTGCATGGTAGACATTACGGATGACAGAATGGATGTACTGACTGGTCGCTGCAGGAGTTGTCGTCTTTTACGGTATCTACTCTTTTGCCGGAGTCATGATGAACTGTACGCGCTAGAGCTCCATGCTGTAACAATCTTACACTGACTTTTTCCCAGCTGCCGAATTCAAGAACGACCCCAGAAACCCCAACGCTAAGAACGTCAAGCCTGCCGCCGACCACTAGAGGGTGTATGTGAGGAGCGCGAGGACGTTTGGGGATTGTGTGATATGGAGGTTTTGATGCGCGGAAGAACTGTATCATAAGGAATGCCATCATACCCTCAAGAACTGTTTGAGTAGGAACAGCTATTCTGACGATGTCTGGACAAATGCATGTGACTGATATGATGTGGAATGCCACCGTTTTCTCGCAGAATGCGTCAACTGCTCAGCAAGAGATTGTCCGCTGGGTTGACTAAGATTGGAATTACACTGCACAGTGGTATTTATTGCACTGAAGGCAGGATAGGCTCTGCTCGAAACTGTACGTACTGCACCACGGAAGCAAGGAATCTGTCGTAATGCATCCGATAATTTGTCGCCGGATACCTCATCATACTATCCTGTATTCATTGTTATCTTCCTCCTACATATCGGAAGGTGGATATCGCCCATTAACGCCATTAGCATGCATAGATATCCTCCAAGCCTTTTTGAACTCCTCAGCAACAGCCGACCTATGATTACAGATCCTTGACCAATTTCCTTGCAAGCTTTTTCTGCTCCTCAATTTTCAGTCCCTTTTCATCGGTTTCCTGAATCGCTCGCCCGACTGCCAATGTGCTCTTCGTATTCTTACTATCCACCCAAACCTTTCCGTTCCTGCCCACGGCAATCTCGAATGCAACGCCAAGTCCACCCAACTCCTCGAGTACCACAACTCTTCCCTGCTCAACTGGCTTTGTCATCATGAGTCTTCTCGCCATACCAAGGCTAACATCGAAGAGCATTCCACCAGTTAACGGTCCAAGCCCTTCGGACTTCCCGGTAGAAGAAGACACACATTCTAACTCTGGATCCATATGCTTGTTTGCCAGTGTGATGCGGGCGTAGACCAGCGACCCTGATGATAGCTGTGGTCGTGTCTTCTTTGTAGCGCCTTCAAAAGACAATTGAGGAAGTGACGCAGCTGAAGTGAAGTCGGATATGCTGGCATAGTAGACATCTACCGCGGATCGTTGGACGGTAGCAATTACGAGGTCACCGATAGTGGGGATATACTACGAATATGTAAGCAAGAGGTAAGATTCTAGGGAGTAACCTCCTATACATACGCGACCTCCATTGTATTCTACCCAAACTGCATTTTTCCTTGCATCTGTACATAATTGGCCTGCTACCGTAGGTGTGATGGTACTTGGTGGGATATGTCGAAGACCAGGACCGAGTCGTAGGGGTAAAGTAGGGTGTGATGGTAGCAGCTCAGGGTCTAAACTGTCCCCCGGTAGCACGAAAGTCTCCGTTGCCATGGTGGGTAGAATGCTTGATCTGCAAGCATGAGTTTAGGTTGTGCTGCAGTTGAAGTTATTGTTCTTCACCAAGCATCTCAGCCTTACATGTGGGGCTGGACGAAATGCGCTAGTGAAATTTCTCGATCGGCCACCAAAAAGTTCTGGTTGTGATGTTGATTGTCCATATCTCCCCCCCAGTATACTCCCCACGAATTCCTCATACAACCTCATATTCAAGATGGGAGAAGAATCTGCTACAAACGGCTCCGCGCCAGCACAGAGACACGCCATTGGTATCTCCTTTGGCAACTCTAACAGCTCTATTGCCTTGACCGTTGAGGACAAGGCTGAGGTTATTGCCAACGAAGACGGAGGTATAAAGCCATAGAACTGGAATACCTCATGATTAAATGCTTACATTCCATCCAGATCGTCAGATCCCTTCTGTGTTGTCATATGTTGATGGCGAGGAGTACAATGGTCAACAAGCCAAGGCGCAACTTGTCCGCAACAGCCAAAACACCGTTGCATATTTCAGAGATTTCCTTGGACAAGAGTAAGTCATTACGGATGACTGTCTACATAGATGCTAACATCGAACGCAGGTTCAAATCGATAGACCCAACTCACAACCATGCCTCTGCTCACCCTATTGCCTTTGAGTCCACTGTCGCATTCGAAATTCAAGACAAGGAGGGCGATGAGAAATCCACTGTCACAGTCTCCGAGATCACTACCCGGCACCTGAGACGTCTTGTGCAGTCTGCATCTGATTTCTCGGGAAAGAACATAAACAGTGCCGTCATTACTGTCCCAACTAACTTCAGCGAGTCTCAAAAGGTGGCTCTCACCAAGGCCGCAAAGGACGCTGGATTGGAGGTTTTGCAGCTCATCAACGAGCCAATCGCAGCACTCTTGGCCTATGATGCACGACCAGAGAGCAAGGTGGCTGATAAGATTGTTGTTGTTGCTGACTTGGGAGGAACTCGCTCTGACGTTGCAGTTGTTGCCTCAAGAGGTGGCATGTACACAATCTTGGCCACTGCTCACGACTTCGATTTCGCTGGTGTTCATTTGGACAAGGTGTTGGAAGATCACTTTGCCAAGGAATTTATTAAGTGGAACACCACTGACCCAAGAACGATTCCACGAAGCTACGCTAAGTTGAAGTTGGAGGCAGAGGCTTGCAAGAAGTCTCTCAGTATTGGAACAAATGCCAGCTTCAGCATTGAGAGCTTGGCAGAAGGTGCCGACTTTGCGTCCACCATTAATAGATTAAGATACGAAACCATCGGACGAAAGGTCTTCGAAGGATTCAACCGTCTCATTGAAGGTGTTGTCAAGAAGGCCGGCCTCGATGTTCTTGATATCGATGAGGTCATCCTTTCTGGCGGAACTTCTCACACTCCAAAGATCGCCAACAACATGCGATCAATTTTCCCAGAGACCACCACCATCTTGGCTCCATCAACAACCCCAACCGCCATCAACCCATCCGAATTACAAGCCAGAGGAGCTGCATTGCAGGCATCTCTGATCGAATCTTTCGAGGCCGAAGATATTGAACAATCCACCCACGCTGCCGTCACTACTGTCAAACATCTTACCAACGCCGTCGGTGTTCTCGCCATCACTGGCGATGAGACCAAGGGTGTTTTCACTCCCATCATCGTCGCCGAGACTGCTGTCCCAGCACGCCGAACCATCCACATTAATGCCCCACCAGCTGGTGGTGATGTCTTGATCAAGGTTGTTGAGGGTGGATCGCACATCAAGGTCACCCAGATTGAGAAGACAGCTGAAGAGAAGGAGGCTGACGCCGAAGACTCCGATGTTGACAGTGACGAGGAGCCTGAAGAGAAGAGAGAGAAGATCTGGAAGATCGGCAAAGTACTTGCTGAAGCTGCTATTAGGGATGTTAAGAAGGGTGGCAAGGTCGAGGTTATGATCAACATTGCAGGTGACTTGGCAGTCACCATCACTGCCCGGGAAGTTGGCGGAAAGGGCGGTGTTAGAGGCAACTTGAGCGCTGCTTAGATTGCCTAGGCTCACTGCACTCGGGCCGTAGGACTGGTAGGAGCATGTTACGTATTATAGACTGCTTGGCATGACATAGCAAGCAAGGTAGAATAAAAGCAAACGAAATAAGAGTCTTTGGAACATAGCCCGAGCGGCGTTGCAAATCTCTTTGGGGCGTCATGGTGAATTCACCAGTATTCTTCCTGCACGTGTTACAAGTAAACTGCAGTACTGGCACGTTCGCCCGTTTGGGAAGTTCTCAATATGGAATGGCATTCTCCGCCATATCGTGCAGTTGGTCAGCAGATACATCCGAATAGAAAGGGCCAGGTTCCCCGCCTCTGGATGCACAACCTTTTTCCAACTCCCTTTCATGACCCCTGAACTCTTGCGGGAAGATCTACCTTATTTCCGGGAGCCGGTAGATATTGGGCTTTTGTGTTTGCTGCGGGCTAGCTGCGGCACTTTCTCGAGTCGCATCTTGGCCTAAGTGCGTGCAGCCTGATGTGGAAGTCTCATGGAGTTCTGGCTCATCATTTGTGGCAAGGTGAAGTCCAACACATTACAGCAGCTCCGGCTTGTACATGTCTATTGCATTTTGTTTTGTTTTCATACGAGAGTTACTTGTTCCTCTGAACAATGCTTGTAAAGCTGCCAGCGTCATGTAAGGCTTTTGGGTGTGTATGAACTGTGTTTCGTTGCGCAGTATATATTTCCCGACTATGAGCAAGCATGCCGACGTATAAAGTACCCGGGCCGAGTTCCAAACAACCTGACAGCAGGTAAGTGCACAGTACTCTAGCCTTGCCAACTGCGACCTCGTATGGAGCTTCAAGTGATTGAAACCATGACCTAACCGACGTGCAGCAAGATGAAAGATGTGGGAGTTCCGAAGTGGAACTATTGGCAAACGGCCTTACTAGTATGGAGCTCTAAGTCCGTAACTATGCGTGGTCGTGACTTTTGGCTATTAGCACGGAGTCAGGCCGCTGATGTTTCATGAACATTCGCACACATCTGTGGCCATGTTAGAATATATCCTAGCGGGATCTGGCTCGCTCTCGCCGTCATCCCGAATTTCCCTGAACACTGACATCTATGGTCAACGGCGCTATGACGATGGCAACTGTACTCAAACCAGGCTGGAAATTGTGTATAAACCGGCATCTATCTCTGCTGTCTTCGCGGTTTCTCTGCTCTCTAGGCACAGAATCTGAGAGTCTCTTCCATCTTTATCTGCTCATCATGCATCGAAGAATTGCTCTCGTCGCTGCCCTGGCTGCCTTTGCACGGAGTCAGCAGGATGGCACATTGCAGACCGAAACTCACCCTACCTTGACCTGGCAAAAGTGTACCGCCAAGAACGCATGCACAACGGTTACCGGAAAGGTTGTTATTGATTCAAACTGGAGATGGCTCCACAACGTTGGTGGTAGCACCAATTGCTACACCGGCAACACTTGAGATAGCACTCTCTGTCCCGACGATGTCACATGCGCAACCAACTGTGCACTTGAAGGGGCTGATTATGCTGCCACTTATGGAGCAACGACCAGCGGCAGCTCACTGAAGCTCAGCTTCGTGACTGTTGGTAGTTCTACAACCAATATCGGGTCTAGACTCTTTCCCATGGACACGGATACCTCTTACCAACAGTTCAGCCTCCTCAACCAAGAATTTACTTTCGATGTTAATGTTTTCAACCTTCCGTGTGGGCTCAACGGCGCTCTATATCTGGTCTCCATGGATAAAGATGGCGGTATGGCCAGATACCCAGCGAACAAAGCCGGTGCCAAGTATGGTGTTGGGTATTGCGACTCCCAATGACCCCGAGACTTGAAATTCATCAATGGACAGGTGAGGTTGCTCAGATCAGATACTTCATATCGCTAACCAATAACAGGCTAATGTTGAAGGCTGGGTTCCATGATAGTGAGGGGCTTGACAATAATTTTCGCAGCTTCCATAGCGATATTGATTTTTGGTTTTCGCAGTCTATACAGGAAGCAGAAGACAGAAGGGCGCAGGTAGTCATGAAAGAGGCAATCAAAGCAAAGGAATTAGCAACAAGATGGGAGGCAGAAGAGGTGAAGTCTGAATGGACGGAAATCATTCGACTGCAAGAGATACAGAAAAGTGCAGAGGCACAACTGAAACAGCAAGAAGACTTTGCTAAAGACTTACTCCGAGCTGAAGAGGAACAAGCAGCGAGGGCCAAAGCAGACATTTTAGCAGCGCAAGATGTCGCTCGAGTCTGGGAAGAAGAGAAGCAAAGATTCGCACAACAAGAGGATTTTGCCAGGGAAGTCTTTCGAGTCGAGGAGGAGAAAACAAGCAAAATTCACAACGATATTCTAGCAGCACAGCGAGCGCAGGTAGAATGGGAGCGTGAAACGAGAGAGCAAGCAGAACAGGAGCAAAGGGAAGCAGCTAGAATTGCTAAAGAGGAGAAGAATGCTAGGATCGAGAAAGAAGAGAAAGAAAAGGCCGAAGCAGCCGCCGCTGAGATGCGCAGACGAAAAGAAGTTGAGATCCGCAACCAACAGATTCTCGCAGAGAAGAAAAAGCGAGAACAGGAAAACATCGCAAATGAGTTACGGCGAAGGAGAGAAAGGGAAGAGAGTGAGAGGCGTGCAAGGCAAGCAGATTGTGTTTCATGTATGGAGACCAAAGAGCGAAGTGATATGGCTGTGCTCGCTTATGGGCATGCTTATTGCGGAGAGTGTGTATAGGAGGTAAGTCAACCACCGTTGGTCGGTCTTCTCGAATGGCTGGAAAACTAAAGAAGAACCGACAGGTGCCTTTCAAGCAGCTAGCAACTCCCAAAAAGAGTTCAAGTGTTGTGGTACGATCGTGCCTGTCGCCCTCGGCTCTCGCTGGCTGGAGAGAACCTTCATCGCGTCATATGAGATGTTTCTCCTCGAGCGCAGGACCCCCAATCCCCGTTACTGCTCCAACCGGTCGTGTGGTAAGTTTATCGCACCGCAGTATATCCATGGGCCCATTTGTACCTGTCCAGCTTGCCAAACACGGACATGCAAGAGCTGTGGCAACGGAGAGCATGCCGGAGTGTGCGCTACGGACATGGAGGGTAGGAAAGTGCAAGCGCTTGCGCAGCAGAAAGGTTGGAAGACATGTCCAAGGTGTAAGCAGATCTTGGAGCGGACCGAGGGGTGCTTACATATGACTTGCCGTTGTGGGGCCGAATGGTGTTACAATTGTTTGAAGGAGTGGAGCCAATGCAATTCCATGTGTCGAAGATAACTGTATTCGGATTCCTGATACAACAATCCTACATAGGCGACGCTAGAGAAGGTCAAGGTCATTGGCAGACTCCGAGTCCATTAAAAACAGTAGGGTATTAATTGCACAAGACTTCTTGTAACATGTGGGCATTGACACAATTCCTGACGGTAGTGTTGAAGTAGAGGTCACTGTCCACCGTTGCGTGCCTATGCTAGTTATGGTCACTGTCGGAAAGAGTTAACCGCTTACTTTGCTTTAACCTGGCGTTTACCTGCTCTGGTACTTTCGTAGATCCTATCCTCTATGACCCAAACTTTAACAATATATCAGTCTTTACTATATTCTGAAGATAGACGCTCCAATTATGAATTTATTTCCTTCGTCAAACAGCCATCGTAGACTCGTCCTCAACTGTAACACCACCATGATAGAATCCAGGCAAGTATTCTCTATACCCTTCTCCGGGAAATTCAAATGGCACCACTCTAGACTCGCCAATAATGATCTTCTGCTGCTCATCCCCATCTCCAACCAGAAAGTAGTAGACTTTCTCATGCGTCCCCTCGTTCCATTCCTCGTTGATGGAAGCGCTGCCATGCTGCGTTTGACTCTGGCGCCATATTACGCCCATATGTTCTACATCTAGCATTATAACACAGCCCGCCGCGGTCCAAGCTTGCAGCCATGTGCTGGGGTATCCAGTCCATGGGTTAGCCCATATAGTAGTCTGAGATAAATGATCGTTATAATACATTCTCCCACTCGTTACGTCACTGCTGAAATCAAGGTATGCAGTTAGATTCCCTGTCCAAGCCTTGAATACGGTGACTTTTGCAGGGAAGTTGGAGTCATTTTCCTTGGGTCCCTCGGAAAGTATTCGCATGGCGATCTGAAGGGGAATGCCATTAGAAGATGGCTCCCAAGGATCAAGGCCTCGTTCCAAAAGCAAGAGAGCCAGGTCTGCCATCGCACAGATTCGTCGATGACCCCAACCGTATTCTTTCCACCTCAGACCTCTGTGCTCTTCGCAAACCTCGGGCCTTTTGGCTACAGCGTGCAAGTATTTCGCGCTAGCATCGTAGACTTCCGCGCCGTGGACAAGGAGCAGCACGCATGTAGCAACACTACATTTTTGAAAAGCTATTCGTAAGAAGGACGCCTCAATTTCTCGATTGGAAAATCCGATCTCCAGCAGCATTCGTATCACGGATGGTGATCCGGCGACATACCTGTCGGTGAAAGTACTCTCGTACGTCCGGTGATCTAGAACTTTATGCAAGAGGCTGTCTGCAAAGCTGTTGTCTTTTGACAAGCGCTCTTTGATATCTGGATACCTTTCTGTCAGTTCTTGTAGAAAGAAAGCGTTCTCATTGTCTTCGTGAATTTCGCCATTAGTGCCATTTACCAAAACTGCCTTGTCCATGAGCGTAGGAACGATGGGCGCCCCCCTTTCCAGCAGCAATTTTAACACATTTCGAGAATGTGTCGATATTGCAAGTTCTAGTAGAGAAACTTCTTCTCCATCTTTGCTAGTCACAGACTCCTCTATGCGTGCCCGTTGGAAAGGATTGTCAAGCAAATATACGACCATATCCCTCATGTCGCCCTGTATGGCGATTTGTAACGGAGTTTCAGCACTTATATCTTCCGTATCAAACTCGCGAGGAAGCTTCCCATATTTGGTGACTGGCTGTGGTGAGAGCTGGGCGCCGCATTCTAGAAGCAGTTCCGTTACAGGTTGAGAATTAGAAGCTACAGCAACAAAAAGTGCCTGGTTTAAACCATTTTGAGATGGACTAAGCTCCATTATCCAGCTAATTGCAGAGACGCTCTTTTCAGAAGCATCATCCATAGTCCCAAGCATAGTCCTATGATGCGCAGCGTGAAGTAATGCCTGATCGACGACTGCCTCGCTCTGCCGATTCAAAAGACAACGGAGGATTGATTCATAACCATGAGCTATTGCAGCATCGACCGGATTACGGTAGGACCAATCTAGGGCAGGGAACATAGGATCCGCTCCAGCACCTAACAAGACTTTGACCATTTCTTCATTCTGAGCTTCTACTGCTGCGTGTAAAACCGAACCTTCGTACGGCTTGCCATGAAATGCATTCTCAGGAGCACCTTGTTCCAGCAACCAAGCAACAAGATTTGTGTCCCCACTCTTTACTGCTGGACCAAGTGCATAGCTAAGGAGGAGTCGTTGCGGCCGATATATCACTTGCTCTTCTTCAGACCACTGACAAGCTTCTGCTTCCTTTTCGACCCATTTTTTCATTTTGATATCATGACTTGTCCATGCTTTGTTTAGAAATGGATGATTGATATCAAGGAGTTTCTCGGTTTCTGCTGCACTTATTGGGATGGGTTGAGCTAGAAGAAGTTCTGCTGATCGAACATTCCCTCTTCGTAACGCAAGCTGAATGGGAAGCTCATCTAATAAATTACGTCTGGGGGCGCCATCGTTCGTATCAACTAGTGATTTTAAAATAGAAAGAAAACCGAAATGCGAGGCAGCATATATTAAGCTCTTCGTCCCTAGCGGTGAATGAGAGCTAGTTTTGTCATCGTCGTCATCTTCATCATCATGACCACCCTCGACGAAAGTCAACAGTGGGTAGTTGCTATACCTAATGTACTGATGATATTGCTTAATCATCTGGATCCAAAAGCAGAAGGCAGCCGAGGGTGTTGATTCTGGCCTCAATGAGAAGAACTTCTGGAATCGTGGGGATTGAGGCAAATTTTCCGACTCGTGCGGCCAAATGTCCTCAAGATGATGACTGAGGAAAGTTGTGGCATAATTTTGAAATGGTAGTCTCTCCTCAGAAGATATGCTGTGTTCCTTGTCGTTGGTCAGAAATTCAGTTAGACATCTCTCTACTGCCAAATGCTGTATAACCTTGGCATTGAACTCTGCGTGCTCTGCTAGATAGTCGCGCACAGAAGGATGCGCAGGCCGGAAGCAATTGCTCTCATGATCAGCACGTATCAAACTGCAGCAATACTGCAGGAGATCCTGTTCGTCAATCCGGTCAATGTTTCCATCCAAGTCCATACAAGCCGCCGCGAGGAGCTCAGGGATCGCCATTTGCCGTTTGGCACACAGAATCCAGGAGAGCGCATGCTTGGTAATCCTCCGACTACCTGGTGTAAGACTTTCAATTTTGAGCAGAATCTTGTCGTATGAAGCTGCAAGGGTCTTGGGTAGTTTTCCCAGCAGATCATACACGTCTTTCTCCCGCTTGACTCGTTCACTGTCACATATCAACTCGAACTGAAGCTCGACCCAGCGGAACCTGGGCTTAAAGTCAGCATCTACTCCAATCTAAGTTTTGATGAGAGAACTCACATTCCCTGCGCTTGGTCTTTCAAGGTGTCCGAGATTGCTTTCTTGAGGTCATCGGAGACGTTGCCTCTCAGTAGTGTTCGCAACCTAGATCTCGATACTTTGATAACTCCATCATCGATAAAATTCTCTATATCTCTTTTATTGTCCGCAATATCAAGATACAGATTCATCGCACCCTCAATTGAATTATCTAGGCCCTCGTCTGTGCGCGACGAAAGGAGCATCTTGAAATTCTCCGTGCATGTGCTTGATATCGTAGCAACACTCTCGAGCAATTGCCACCTTTGGTCCGAGTCACACTCGTCTATCGCGTCGATGATTATAGTTGTGGGTGGCATCGTTGGAATCATCTCCAAGATGAGATTGACACATTCCTCAATTGAAAACTTGCCTGCTGCGAACTGTTTTTTCTTCCTTAATTCATACTCGCGTAGGACTGGGGCTCGAACACAATGCGTGATCGGGTCAAAAGCTAGCTGTCTAGTGATGCAGCGAAAGATATCTATAGGTGCACTACGTTCTAATCCACCCCGTTCGCAGTAGAAATAGGCACAGACCGAGTCGCTCTTGGGTAGCGAAAGGATTTTTTCGATAACATTGGACCTGTCCTCATGAGCAAGGTGCAAAGTCGGAATAAGCAGGTACCTTAATACTTACATCAAGGTTGTTTTCCCAACCCCAACTATATTGCATTAGTATGGGAGCAAGGAGAAAAGAGACACGCGTGGGAACATACTACCACCAAGTAGCCACATAATACTTGAAGCGGAATCAGAACCAGCGTCTGCATGCACAGATACCTTCGCCGCCTTTCCTTCCGCAAGCCACTTGTTGAAGATAGGCTGTCTCACCACGTCAAAAAGCCAAGCCCCAGTACCTGGAAGCCGCTTTTTGCAATTGTACTTGTGATGCTCCTCAAATGGCACACCGGAAATCCAGGCAAGGATTCTACCAGTCTCAGCCTCATTAATCCTCTGCTCATCTGTCTCTCTCCAGCTCTGCTGTTGCTCATGAGCCTTTTTGTTCTCAGCACCGGAGATCTTCATCTGCCTCAAAATGACCTCCAGGCCAGAGTCCAATCTTGCAAACCCAGCGTTCAATTTCTCGGAATCCAAGACTTTTCGATCATCGTCGCTAAGCGCCTCAAGTTTCTTGATATCCGCAACCATCGTCGGCCATGGACGTAACATGATAACATCTTTAGCCCATCGCATAATTTTGCGTTGGCTAAATTGGCAGATGAGCTGGGCTTCGACTTCCAAGATACTCGCGTAGAGCTTGACCCTTTTCGCTTCAAATTCTTTCTTCAGAGCTCGAAGGTCAGCCTCGCTTGCTGAGGTGTCTCGATACACCGAGTCGATGACCTTGGATCGACGGACAATATCCGCGATGGTGGCTACAGCTTCAATTGCAGCATCCCTCTGCTGAGCTGGGTTCAAAAGAAGCTAGCAACTGTTTAGAAAGTTTCAGAAGTGAGTTGAATAGCATCCCTACTGGTAAGATAATACAAACTCCAGCCCATGCCAGTGCCGCATGAGGCTCCGCACTGACAGCTGACGATACGAAATCTTTTGCCCACAGGACACCCCCGATAGCCTTATCAAAGTATTTTCCCACCTCAATCTCTTTCCCCGGCGCAAACTTTACCTTCAACCTAGAGTCTTGCAATGCTTGGCTCTTCCGAGCAAGCACCCTCTCCATCTGTTCTCTCTTGCTCGATAACTCTGCGTCGTAATAGGCCTGCAGCTCCAGAGCTGACACTTTATCAGCGCCACCGGCAGCATCTTGTAAGATGATCGCTTCGTAGTCTCGAAGCAGGCCACTGAGGTCCGGGTTCCTTGCCAGCGTTGAGTAAGCCTCGTCCCAGAGATCTAGGTTCTTGTCCTTTTCGGGTGAGGCAAGGGTGCTGCGACCGCCGTGCTTGGGCGAATCCTGGGGAGGACATACGGGCAAACTTGTTGCAGAGAGCTCAGGGCCACGTATCTTGACTTTCAACTTTCGTAGGAAGGACATAATGCACCCGGGGCCAGGCTTGAGGCGTGTCTTGACACTGGCTTGTGATGAGGGTGGATAATACTCAGCTCAGCTCTTCAAAACAAATGCAAGATCGCCATTTCGTCAACCAAATCAAGGGTCTGTGTCGGAGAAGTGTCGGACCGGAACTGGGGCTATATTAAAGATGGCGTATTGTACTGCACCTGCTCGGTGACTCGCCCAATAAGCAATAGAATTGGTGTTACGAGCGAGGGGTTGGGCGGTTGCGATGGTGCCGCTCGCATGGGCGTTACTACCATGCATCTACTTATACTCTGGTACATCATCCAATGCATATCACGATTTAGACGACAAATTGACAAAGGTATGCTCTCTGAAATTGCCTCTGAGCGGCAAGACCACAATTTCTCAGACTTGGAGTAACGAATGCTTTTGTGGACGATTGAATATGCATATCAATAAGGCGCAGCTGGTCGGTGGGGGTTATACAGATATGACTGCATGGAAGTCTCTTAGCGATAGACTTCGCTTGGCCTTGTCGGTCCACCCAAGAGAGATAGATTATTTAACCTCTGTGCCTCCGTACCCCCTGAAAAGATCCCCCACCCTTCCTCTTAGTCCGGCTGTCCAGCTGAGTTGAACTTACATGTCACTGTCAGATATTTCTGCAGTCATTACTCTACTCGCCTTTCTGTGCGCAGCATCAGCACATCAGGGACGGCAACTCTGGTCAGAAATGCGACTCGATTGTATGAGCGATTGCCTGGAAGAGGGAGCCGCATATTTGTCTTCAGACCCTTACGTTTCAAGGTGGTCTGTTGAATTCCCCAGATATCACAACGCAACAGTCTATGGCCAACCATGTCCAACGCCTCTTTCTATAATCCGAATAACGCACTTCCACCGGTCGTTCGCAAATATGGATCAAATCCTTCCGTGAGAGAAGTGGCCTGGGTATCATTTTATCGGGTCATCGAGACAGCATGCAAAGCAAATTTTCAGTATCAGTTAGAAGAAGGGACGTAGATCCTTGTCCAGCCGAATTGCCAGTAGTTCCGATGTAGGTTCAAAGAGGGATACCGTTGTACTAGGTTTGATGAGTAGATTGAGAGCCACAGATGCCAGTTTCTCAAGGAAGTTCCTGAAGATGCAAGCAGGACCTATCACCAGTGCAATCCAGCTAATACTAAGGGATTATCTTAGTTACAGTTGGATGGGCTACGGTCTGACTGCCTCGTTGCAGGAAGGGACATATCGCCAGCAGAGAGATATCAGATCGAGGGAATGGAGGGCAGGTGGATCGATAGAATCCTAGATTATCTTAACCACTACCAATACCCTTTTCATGCGAGACCTGGAGGCGACCAAAGGTCGGGACAAAATACGGTAATTAAGCAGTAGTTTCGCAAGGCTATTTCGACGGCCGGAGAGAGCGATCGACTCACGTTGAAAAAAAAAGGCTCCGAGAGACGAATGTTGTAACCTTGGATACGAGCTTAGCAATGTGAGGCAGATTGGAATGTCTTGAGAGGATGTCACCCAACTTAGTATTGTTCCTGGGAAGAAGCCGTGGTTCAAAATCCAAGAGGACTCTGGGGATCTGTTGCTACTGCTGCCGCGTACCTATATATCATCGCTGCCCGGTACTGGCTGGTCTTGCTCTCCCCGTTAGTTCTGCCGCTCAGGTTTTTAATTCGGGCTGCCACAACTGGTTTGGATAATATCAAAGAATCGATCATTTCAGGGGGGAAGTGGATTCATGTTGCTGGTAGTGCTATCAAATACTTTGTCGGGGAGAGTAAGCTGTTGAACCGTAGACCTACGAAGTCGAATATACTTCCACTGGATACCTGGTGTGCCCCCTAGGAGAACGAGGAACCAGACAACCCACCAAAAATGGCTCATAATAATAGAATAGGAGCCAAGGATCGAGCATAAGATAGCATCTAAGAGGATTGCATTTCTAGAGAAGTTTAACGGCTCATGTTGAAGTAATCGTGGATTCGCTCTACTTTGGTCAAGATAAGCGGGGCAATTGATCCCGGGCGTCGATTCCCTAACCCCCAGTTGGCTGCGGAGAGGACATTTCTCGTCAGTAATGGTAGGATAAGACTTTCCATAATCTCGTTTGCAAAAAAATTCAGTTCCACTATGTTTGTCGCTAGGCCTGAACACCTTTGTGATTTGTTTGACTGACAATCTATAGGAGTTAGTATCCTCGCTGAGCTCAACTAATGCCGAGGCGATGGAATTGAGTGGCTTAATGTCCCTGGCTGGGCCTGAGAATTGGCCGAGGTTGTTGGGGTATATCATTTTACGGGATACAGTGTTTCCGGAAGAAAACTGACTCTGAAATTCCCAGCGCGTTTCTAGTAGGAAGCCGATGATGGCGCAAACCAGTGCGATTCTTTCCAAGAAGAGGTTATTCTATCAGGGATAGGTTTTTGTCTCATCAATCTCCGTCCAAATAATTGCAGGCCAAAGACTAAACTAACAGCTGGTCTTAAGTGAGACAAGAATCACTTCTCCCGGGGCATGGCTCTACTTGTCGGTGATTCAGAGGACTCGGACGTTTTCAAATTTTGTCCCACTGAGATTTTCCAGACACAGGCAAAACATGGGATGGAATTCCTCGTCTTCAATCTCTAGGCTCAACACCCCTGCAAGGCTTGTGCTCCCGCCGAAAACTCCAAAAGGCTTCGGCAGTCGCATCGCAAGAGATGTTAACATTGTCATCGCAAGAACCGTCGAAAATGTCATTTTCCACGACATTTCCACATTTGGAGCGAGCGTTACATTCGGAGATTTAGTAGAAATTCGTTCGGTCTAAATAAAACAACTCGGTTGAGTTGCGTAACATGATGTTTATAAGAATTAAGAAGAATCCGTTTATTCACCTCAACAAACAATCTCCAAATCATCTATTTCTCATTATTACCCTTCCAATTAATACCATTCAAGACCCAATTTCTTTCCTCTTGGAAATTAATTTTTCGACTATTGTCAAAATTCACCCAGCACCCAATATGTATGTCAGCATGAAGGCCGTCGTCTTCCTTCTCTTTGCCACTGTGCAAGCCTTGCCAGTTTTGCCAGTCATAACCGAGTAAGCTAAAGTCATCCATTGAACCTAGATGATATCTATCGTAGAAGATTAAAAGAAATGTCATTTAACTCATTCGTGCTATAGGTCTTCATCCATCTCGCCTATTGAGAATCGAGCAAAGAAAGCTAGTGATATTGTTGGCGCTGTTGCTCTGGGTCTGGACGGGCCTTTGACTCCCGCCGGTGCGATTGTAGGTACCGTTGCGGCGGGTCTTAAGGCTGGGGAGAAGGGTGCGGCTAAAAAGGGAAATTAGGCACTCTTTAGAGATGAATAAGTTGAGAGATGACTTCTCTAGCGGTTTCGTTGTGAATTTGTCCTCGAAGTAGATCTTTTGCAGCCAATGAAAAATCTGGATGCTCTAACTTCTATCCACTCCAGAGCATAATCTGCCAAGTAATCGATCTTCAGTATTGTATTCTCATGTCATTGTCAGGGATCATTCGTCCTGATACGTTACTTGTCACTTGAATTATAATCAATTGATTCGTATGAAGGAACATCCATAGAATTTCATTACACGATTCAACTTCTATTTATTCTTCACTGCTAAACTACAAATATCAGGATACAACGACACTCGCCTTGCATTCGCCTAGTAAGTACATGGGTAGCTTAGTAGTTGAAAGTTGACTTCTCCTATATAACTTTAACTGCGTTGGGCAAATTATTGGATTGTTTTCGTTTTCCTGGGACGGCAAATCAGAGCAGTCACAGGATTGCTCGCCCAACATTGAGATTATGATTCATGACGGGGGCGTGTTCGCTGTTTTGAAGCAACTAAAGCCTATGTTGTCGATTTCGAATCGCCAGGTAAGATCTCGACTGCTCTGGTCTTCATGTTGAAGCAAACTTGGTAAAAGAAGAATACAAAAAAGGAAGCTAATTGTCGGAATAGAGTATCACATGTTTAGTCACGTGCATATTAGGAGCCTCATAAGCCCCCATCTTCGTGTAGATAGCTTCTCTCCTTGCACAATCAATACCACAAGCATACTACGTGAGACACACGAGTCTGCCCGTCGAGCCCTTGACTATGTCAACCGACACTAATATTATCGCAGACTTTAGCACTGCGCCATTTTAGACTGCCAATGACTTTCTTTCGTCCGACGTTAGCTTCTGACACAGTAACCCTTTTACTCGTCCTTTAGGTTTGAGTCTTAGTATTAGGAAAGGAGTATGACCGCTGGAATCACAGAGACTGAGAATTTTACAAATATAAGATTAATGAAGTAGATATGAAAAATATGTTAGTTCACATTATGGCGGCACAAATCCATCTAGATAATAGATTACTGTTGGTATATTGCTGCATGATCACATGATTAGTCATGTGACCAGATCTGCAGCATTTACTTACACTGGAGGCTTCCATCATGTAACATACTTTAATCAACCAACAGAAGCACCACCAACGCCAGCGAGCATAGACGTCGTCTACAACGACGTCGATGCCTGCTGACACCGGTGGACTTCTTACCAAAAACCTCATTGCCTTCATTACCTTGCTATTGATGCCACATGGAGTATACCGACAATTACCCACTTATAAAACATTTTACCCGTGAAACTTACGTCACGCCGTCAAAGCGCCGCCTTCGTCTCGGCGATTGATAAACGCGGACGAAGAAAGTGGGATGTAAAGAACCGATCCCGGTACTAAACATACTCTCACATCCCAACTTTGGCTACGAGCTCTACCTGATTTGTATTAAATCCACCCCCTCTGCTTCGGCCGGCTTTGAACTCCACCGCCAGATGTTAAGCGACGGGCAAGAACGTCGCGCGAGCTAGTATAGTATGCCCGATGCAATTTTTTCTCAGGTAAATCAAATATCGTGAGATATCTCTCGTGTCGAGCCGCATTGCGAAAATCCAATGCTTATTTTAACTTCCCCTGGATCAATCTTGGCATTGACATTTACGAATATACTGCAATTCATTTCTCGATTCATATCAATCTGGCAGTAAACATGACGAGGCACACCTGTAGCCACGAAACGGAAAAGGAGCAGGGCACGGGAATGAACGAGCCGGTTGACAGTGCTGCTTCTAACGCCTCATGGGAGGGGGATCTTGATTCAATTAGCGATGTCTCGCAAGACATTGAACGGCAATCTGTACAACAAACTGTATCAATAGAGAAATGCACCCAGAAGACGCCTCAAAATATAAAGAGAACTGTCAGCAACGTCCTAACCAAAGTCATATCTACCAGAACTGCAAAAAGTCTGCCTGAGTTGGCACCTCCTCCAGATGGAGGTACCAAGGCATGGACCCAAGTTGCCATGGGGTTCCTGGTAGTGTTCTGTACCTGGGGGTACATGAACGCGTTCGGAAGTTTCCAAACCTACTACACAGAGTCGATGCCCGAAATATCGCCGTCCGCTATATCGTGGATTGGATCAGTACAGACTTTTCTCAGTTTGATTCTTGGGGTGTTTTCTGGACGTATGGTGGACGCTGGATTTTTCTTGCCAACTTTTATCGTTGGCGCAACTCTTCAAGTGCTGGGGATATTCCTCATGAGTGTGTCAACAAAGTATTGGCATTTGATGCTCACGCAAGGTGTGCTCACGGGACTTGGTTCTGGTATCTTCTTTACCCCTACTTTGGCTCTAGTTACGACTTATTTCGGCAAGAGACGCGGCTTTGCGGTTGGGCTCGTTACTATGGGAAATTCGACAGGAGGTGCCATCTATCCGGTTATTGCGAGACAACTTCTTCCTACTGTCGGATTCGGCTGGACTGCGAGGATAATGGGGTTCGTCAACCTGAGCTTTCTCCTGTTGGCCGCAATATTTATGCGACCACGACTGCCGCCTAGGAAGTCAGGTCCTATTATTGACCTATCTGCATTTAAAGAACCAGTTTACGTTGCCTTTACTAGTGGCCTGTTCTTCGTGATGTGGGCAAATTATTACACCTTCTATTATGTGAGTGCTCCAGGGAAATCCATTGGGATATTTCTGTTCAGAAATAAATACCCTTCTTTTACTTACACCTGAGTATAGATAGCATCATTTGGCAGGGAAGCCTTGGGCCTGTCGTACGCTTCTGCGTCAATTCTTATCATCGTTCTCAATGGTGCTGCACTTCCGTTTCGATTAATCGTTCCTCTATGTGCCGATCATGTCGGACCAGTCAATGCCCTCATACCTGTATTGTTCCTGTGGTTCATCGTCACGTTTTGCTGGCTAGCTGTAAAGAACGTTCCGGGATACTATGTATTCACAGCCTTCTACGGAATTATGTCTGGAAGCTTGCAGGCTCTAATTGCAACATCGGTTGCCAGTATTACACCACGATTGGATATGCTAGGTACGAGGCTTGGGATGGTGTTCGGTATCCTCTCATTTGCTTCTTTGACGGGCCCACCTATCGGCGGTGCATTGCAGGGTGCGACTCATGGCAGCTATACTGCACCACAAGCTTGGGCAGCGAGCGTAACTGCAGTAGGTTTCATTTTATTATTAACAGCGAGAGTAAAAAAATCAGGCTGGATTGTTAGGACTAGATGCTAGTCTAATGGAAACATACAGCCTGTAAATTTGAATCTATAGTTTTCAAAGAGGTTGCCTCTAATAATATTAAATCTTCTAAGAAGAGAAAGAAGAGAATAAGTCCTAAAATAACTAAAAGCAATAGATATTACTCCTACTTGAAAGATAAAAGTAAGCCGGTTGAGCGCAGGATGGGCTTAAATTATACATATGTGAGGGAAATAAAAAAGGATAAGAAATTAAGCGAGGAGATCGTTCGATTAGGGAAGAAGGAGTTGGTAGGGGGGAGGCATTTTCTGTCAGATAATTTGGAAATCCCGGATTGGCTGGTGTCTGAGCATGCTATGAATCAAAAGCTCTCCCTCTCGTTCTCTGTGATGTGCTTCGTTCGGTAGTTGCTGTAGTTAACGGGCGAGGCAGGGACTGTGGTTTTTTTTACCGAGTGTGAGAGCCACTGGGGCAATCTCAATGAATGTACTGAAACCCAGTTATCTATCTGTTAAGTCGTGCCGGAAATCTTAATTGTAATTATGTGAACTAGATTATATATATATATACACAAATATATTCAAAAAGTAACTATCCAAATAAGTAACAGGACGTCGGACAGGAATCGCGCGACTTGGATTCTCCAAGCTTGTTCCACGCTCATTTCTGTTTTCGCGACTTGGATGCCAGATTTGGTGCCCAGAAACCTTGCAAAAGAGTAGCTGTCAGAAACACACAGCGGTCATATCAATCTTGCTAAGACGACAGTGTAAATGGTGTAGCCAGCTAAACCAAGAAATTGACCAAATTCTTTTGTTACGGCAAACTTTTTCCAATTCCCCTTTCCCTTATGCCCGAATATGAACCCCAACCGGGTCTTTTGTAGACCAGAACAAATACAAATGAACCCCATAGAAGCCCCATGAAAAGAAAAGGTCATCAATCGTTAAGGTATTACGTCCTTTTCTCAATCTCTCAAAATCTCACAAGCCCGTCCATCCCACTCGACCCTCCATCCAACCGCTCCACAAACACGCTTCAGGTCCTTGCACATGAGGTACACCTCCTCACCAATGGCGATTCTAGTTAAAGGCAGCGAATGATCGCCTAGCAGGAGGGAGGTTAGGATCTTCCGCTGCTGGAAGATGTGCATGCCGCTGATATCAATGGACTTTAGCGACCAGAGTGGCGTGCCTGGCACGTCGATGCTGAGGAGTCTTTGACGGATATTGCAGATGGCCACCGCCTGTGACATGGATTTGAGGATGGGGTCGGTGCTGGCTTTGATGGCTTCAGGACGGACCTCCGATGGGGACTCTGCGGTGGAGACAGCTGGGGCAGATGTGGTGGGAGTGAGGAATAGGGACTCGATGTCTTCCAAGCGAAGATCGGAACCGACGCTCAACTCGTCTAGCTGATTCGAGAGAGCTTGTAGCAGAGGAAGGTGATCAGGTGTCATAATGGAATGCTTCAGATTAAGCATTTTAACAGTTTTAGGGATGCTAGCCAGTAACTTGCTAACGTCTTCTTCATCAAGAACGGCGTCCTCGAGAGTTGCCTTGGTCTCAGCATTGAAAGAGACCAAAGAGCTTTGGACGGATGGATGGGACGCAATGAACCGCGCCACGGCTCGCCCTCGGAGTTGGGTGCAGTGCTGGACGTTGAGGTGGGTAAGTCTAGCTGACGCGGGGATGCTTTGCAAGGCTTCTCCGTCGACCGTGGTCCGGGAGACGTCGAGAATCTGGAGCTTGGGAAGTTGGGACAAGACCCGTTGCAGGGCATTCTCAGGGAAGCCACTGCAGTTGCTGAGGTTTAACTCGGTGATGGACGTGGAGATGGCCAGATCCGCATTGGCGAAGAGTGACTCGAAGGCTGAGGCGGACTCTTGCGAGTTGCACGATCTCAGATTCAGAGTCTGAAGTTGGGGCAGGCTGCAGAACAGAGTTTGCAGTACTTGCGAGCTGAGCTCGAGTTCGGGGAAGGCAAGGAAGGATCTCAGCAATGGAGTCAAATTCAGGCACTGGAGGAGATCCGCCGTTGCGATGGCCTGGCTCGTCCCCAACTCGGACAGATCCAGGCTCTGCACGTGGCGGCCCAACTCGGGGTACTTGGTAATCTGGACCAAGAACTTTTGGAAGGTGGAAGCCTTGGAGAACTTCACATTCCGGTACACGAGCGGCATCGCTGTATCCTTGAGCCTCTGCGAGGTCAAGAGACAGGTGATTAAGTCGTGCTGAATGTCGGTATAGGGGTTGGTGTTCTCCGCCAGGGACTCAGCACCTAGACCTGTCAACTTGATTAATCCTGATGGAGAGCACACGGATGCATTATAGCAAACGGGGAAACCTACGAAGAATCTCGGCCGGGAGGTTCTCTAGAGGAGCTTTCTCTCGGATATGGGTGATGTCCTCGACATGGACAGCGGCCATCTTGGACTGGTAGATGCTGGACGACATGGTTTAACAAGAAAGATGAGCTGCGAGAAAGAGATGCAGAAGGAGACGGGGAAGCATGTGGATTGGGCTGATGAAAGAGAAAATGATGCATAGCTCACACCTCGGCCAGCACCCTTATATACCTACATCTCGATGAGGGCTGATGAGCAAGGCAAAGCAGGGCAGTACCAAGCCATTGCCGCACGCAAACACCTCGACCTGGACCTTGGCCCAACACCGCAGGCTCAGCATTCCGCAAGGAGTTGAGTTGGGGCCGCGGTGGCACGACGATGGTGCAATGGACGATCAGCAGGACCACAAGCGAGTTTCGAAGGGGTAATCTGGGGGTAAGAGAAACTACGGCATCCAATCCTCCTTAGCGAACAGCCCTCAGATGATGGCCCCGTCCACGGTACACCAGCGTCACATTACATTGCGACTCCGGCTGGCCTCTGGCTCCGGCCATATTGTCCTTGCGAGTTGCGGTGAACGGGGAAGTCAACCGGTCTGGCCTTGAGCTGGAGCCGTCCAGTGCGGTCAGGTACCCAGGGCACGCGTGAGGTATCGAGCGAGGCAGAGGCATCGGCTCCGTCTCACGGGACCCGGGGGAAGGACTGTGCTTGGAGCAAGTAAAGCCTTTGCGGGCCCCCGCATTTCGCGTCCGGCACAAGTCCCAACATCATGCTTCTAGATCCTCCTCCGCATCTTGTTATCAATCCGACCTCGTGTGTGACTAACACCATGAACCGCCCTGGCCCACGAGTCAACGGCGTGCGAGGCCATTGAGCCGTGTTACGTAAACGCCTGCGACCGGGTTTGGCGTCGTGACCGTGCCAAGGTGCAGATGTGCTGTGAGGACGGCCCAGTTGGCGGGTCTCTTTGCCGGTGCTCGCCCGATCCTGCAAGGCCAGCGGGCATGGATGACGAGATTCTGGCATCATGGAAGAAATCCTCATCAAACCTTCCTTCCGTCTTCAGGTCACCATCTCCTCGGTCCCTTTTGCGTCAGTTTCTATTCTCGGCGGCGCAGGGAAGGGAAAATTTGATGGCCGAGAGATGAGAATTCTTCAAACCCCGCGTGCATCATCAACGCTTTCATCACGGTCTCAAGTCGCTCACATGACCCGTGGTGCCTCC
>PDLM01000005.1:1477768-1876981 GCA_003369665.1 Coleophoma cylindrospora | reverse complement strand
CCCCCCCTCCCCCGCCCGCCTGGGAGTGTACCTGATCTGAACCATCCGATCATACTCCCGTCGTAAACTCCTACACACTGCCATGCACTGCTCGAAGCAAAGGATGCCCCAAAGTCGCTGGCAAGATGTTGTGGCGCAGGGTGCTTCGCTTGTGGCAATTTCTGGTTGCTCGTTAGAGGGAGGGAGGGACTGGTCCTCCTTCAGGAACGACTGGTAGTCATCCCTTGTGTCTGGTCTGCTCCATCCTACAGGTTGGGTCAGGAGAAGTCACTTGTTATAAACGCGTTTGGGGCACTCAACCAAACGATCAAACACACATACACACAGAAACAAGCAGCAAGCAAGGAAACAAACAAAAAACAAACAAATAAAGCATCCACAGACCCTTCCAAAGATGTAATCACGAGATATTGCGTGCAAGTGGAGCCACAGGAGTCAAGCGTCAACGGAGAACGCAGTCATTTTTCTTTGGTCATTATCATCAACCCGAAAGCTCGAGGTATATCCCGCACCCGAACCAACCAAACTCAATCCCAGACGATGAGACCTAAGCAGGTCCTCCTTTATACCCGGCCGCAATCCGGGTCGTCTCCGCCTCGTCAAATGCATCCACACTAGTACTGGCAAAGTTCTTCGCCTTGATGTCCTTCGCAAACAACATATCAATCTCCTCGAAGCTACGGCCCTTCGTCTCAGGCAGTCGGAAGTAGACCCAGACCGCCAGGATCGCCGCCGTGCCACCCCACACGAACCCCACGTAACCCTTCAAGTTCCACTCCGCGGGATTGAGGTAGTAGGGCTCCATGACATTGGAGATGACGTTGGTGATGTAGTATGCGTTGCGGGCCAGACAGACGGTCTTCTGGCGCAGACGGGTGGATCCAATCTCGGCGGGGATGGCCCATCCGAGCTGGCCGATGGAGAGCTGGAAGACGAAGGTCCAGACGAGACAGAGCGATGCTTGCGCCAGGGCAACCGAGTGGTTGGAGGTACGAACATTGAGGATGCCAATCAGGAGCAAGATCGTCGACAGAGCCACCGCGCCGTAGAGGTACGCGGTTCGTCGTCCGACATAGGGCATGACGCAGAACCAAGAGACAAACGCGCCGAATAAGGCCATCGATGTCCCCCCTACGTTGAGGTTATACGTGTTTTGCGTGCTGAGGCCGACCTGTTGGAAGAAGTATGTTGAGTTGTACGCAAAAGGGGCACCCGCAAACATCTGGCCCGCGAAGGCGATGCAAGCAATCTCGGTCCGGCGGCGTTCGAACCCCTTGAAGCAATCCAAGTACGATGAGCCCATGGAAAGTTCTTCTTCCAAGTTGTTGGTGTGAACAATGGTGGCGAGGGTCTGCTTGGGGTCGATGTCGGCGGTCTTGGACTGCAATCTTCGGAGTGATTTCTCGGCCTCTTCCAACCGTCCTTTGCGCACGAGATGCCATGGTGACTCGGGCATGAAGCAGAGAATAGGGAAGAGGACAGCGGGCCAGACCCATTGCAAAGCAAAGGGAATGCGATATGACCACTCACTTGTGAGTTTGACCAGGCCATCCAGGACACCAGCGGCGATGAGCTGACTAGAGTGCCGTTAGCGAGGAAGCTCCCAACCATGGTGGGCGGGAACAAGTTACCCGATGATGAAACACATGTTGGTGTAACTAGTCAAGTATACTCTCAGGGCCAAGGGCAAAACCTCGGATGCATAAGCCGGTGCGATCGTTGCAAAGATTCCCCTGTTGATATCAGCGTCAAGTTTACCGAAAAACTCCAAAAGCCTTACCATGGGATACCACACAAGAACTCGCCCGCACAAAGCACGATGATGTTTGGTGCCGAGAAGGTCATGGCGATAAAGCAAGTCAAGACCAAGAGCGCGGCGAGCAACACTCGCTTCTGCCCAAACATGTTGACGAGATATCCGTTGGCAAGGATGCCGAAGAACGCACCCACTCCAGATGCATTTCCAAGGCCGGCTTGCCATGCTGCGGTGAGTTGGTAGTTGTCCGAACTGGCAACGTAAACGCCGTATTTCTGCGCAAAGGTTGGGTATCTGTCATATGTCAGTACTTGGCCACTCAGCTCGGTTAGCAGTAGACTCACGCAAAGAAGTTTCCAATCAAGATGGCGTCAAATCCTTCCTATGGTCGAGTCAGTCCCATGCCGAGCGAAGAATGTCGGAACAAGAAGAACTACCATGATAACGGTCATGGAAACCATGACCGACCAGAACACCGCCCAAGGGTAAGCTTTCACAGCAGCCCACGCACCCAGGTGGTGATCCATCTCGTCGCCATGCTGTGCCAGGACATTAAGCTGGGCACCTTGCAATTTCTCATTCACGCTCGAGTACTCCAACTCGTTGGGAATCTCTTTGGTCTGTGAGGAGACCGGTGAAATATTGGCCGAGACTTCGGTCTTGATTATCGATTCCGACATGGCGAAGAACTAACTCTCAGGACTTCTGACTCAATGTCAAGGTATTGAGGTCCGGATGTTATGGGGGATGCAAAAGTGAAGAGACGGGGTCACCGAGTGAGATATATATACATGGCTCTTTTTGCATCTTTTCTTTTAAGGACCCAGAGAATCCATCCAGCCATCCAGAATGCTACCATACGGTCGCGCACGGCACCCTACCGTACTGCACGTTTTCATTTTGCATCCCAGACCTGCCATCCCTTGCTCGACTAAACTTGCTCTGGAACTTCCCCATACACCTACCTGCATGTACATACCATGGTACTGCATCCCCGCGAACAGCGCAGGTTTGATCATCGGTAGTCCAGCATCAGCATGCCGAGGATGAAACGAACTGGTTCATCGCCGTGCCGATCTGCCACGCAAGACAGAAAAGGTACATTGGACGCTCTGGAGGACCTGGTTGACTCTGGTTTGTTTCGAGACCAATGTCTTGTGCGTGGACCGGTTTGCTGTTCGTCTCATCGGAAATCCTCGTTCGATCGGTACGACCCAAAATGTGAGGGCATGGAATGATCATTTCCCGTTCATTCTCTATCTAGCCCACCCGTCCACCTCACAATTCCACTTCCTGGCTTCTTTACCAACCACCCAGAACTCGCCGCTGCGGCCAACTCTAAAAGCCAACTTTATTGTACCTTATTTCCCCCTCCAATGCCCCATAGTAATTAAGGTAAGGCAAAGGCAGCCATCCAACCATCGTACGGGGTGGGACAACGCACTCGAGCTTGGGGTACAGGGTGACTTTCTTCGCCGTGCAAACGCTCTCCGTCCTTGCTGCCGCGGCATAGTCCAGCGTGCATCCCCGTCCCTGCGATGCAATGAAGCACCCGGGACCTACATACGGTGCCAATCAACCCAGCCGATAACGAAACAAAACGATCTAAATATTGGGGCGTCTGCAGTCCCGGTGGCATGCTTGACAGAAGGAGGCAGAGAAAGTGGATCGGGAACGCGTAAGTCGTTATCAGAGATCCCTAACATAACATGCCATCGCGAAGTCTCTCAAGCGTCCGAGAGTCAATGCCAAGACAGAAACCGACGGGGGATTTGTCAGATGCGTGGACAGTCGAGCCGAGAGATATATCAAAAGGCAGGTCTTGAGTGAACGAGCACAGACAAACATTTTCTCTCCTCCACTCCACCCCCCCAAATGTTTCCCAAGGCAGATGCATCCCCCGCTTTCAGCTACAGGTGCCGTTTCATCTCCCGTGCTGACCCTGCACCCGCCGGTTGATATCGGGTGCACTCTGCATCTGATGGCCTCGATCTAAGCGCCATCTTGAACGAGACAAAAGGAACAAGCAGGTGAGAAGCAACACGAATGGATAGATGAGAAAGTGGCTTCGGTTCGGGCCGGGTCCTAGTTTGGCATATCTAATACACCGCTTCCTTCGCGGCAGTTGTTCGACGCCTACTGCGCGGCATTGCGACCTTTCTACGGTAGTGGGAATAACCCCTACCTTTTTCGCTTCACACGAACAAATGGCTCTCCGCACGGATGGTACAGCTACTGGTACGGTGCACTCTCTACCCAAGGGTCTCACCATCGTACTATCTTCAGTCTTTCACAATCGACCTCATCCCTGTTGCTTCCCCCCCACTACACTCTAGCTGGGACGGAGATTTCTCCAGGTTTTGTCTAACGTCGTAGGGGGGACCTGGCGAGTGAGTACTGTACCTTATACAGTAGGAACGATTCATGATATGATCTTCTCCTCGCGGCCCTGGATTAGACACAGGCATGACTAACGTGCACATTTTTTCCACTCAGCGACTTTGATCACCGGCGGGGTGGTGTTGCCATTCCGGTCTCTCGCTTTCTCTCTCTTTAATTTTTTTTAGGCTATACCAAGGGTGCGTTTTGGTTCTTGGGTCGAGGTGGCACGATAACGGATGGGTTTTGGTACGTGGTACGTGGAACTGCCGCGCGCGAGAGCGAGGTGATCAAACGGGTTGGTGAAACGGGGTGTGACGAAGAGGGCTGGGAGATCTGGGGGTGGAAAGCTGGATCTTCTTAGAGCCTTTTGTGAGGGGTGGTCCCTTGATGGGGGGTTGTGCTGGTGAAGTTTGGGTGCACGAGGAGAGTTGGTTAGGTAGGTAGGTGGGGAGGGGGTTGGGTGCTTGGCTTTATTATTGGGCAAGTGAGTGAGAAAATATGGTAGCACATGCATATAGCAAAGTAGTGTACCGCGTTGATGGGAGCAGCAGGAGAGAGTGCAACACGGTGAAATGCAAAGGTAAAAATCGAATAAAGGGACGGCCTTCCTTCACATTCAAGATACTGGTTAGATGCATTAAAGTCATACTCGACCTGCTGCTCTCGCGCAGCGTGTTCCTCGTTTAGTACGGCTTTTGTGCCCATACAATGTGTCTTCAAGCCTATATCAGCATATACTCTGCTTGGTTAGACCGGGGGGAGCACTCACACGGGGAAGTACGTATGGATCCGAGTATCCTTGAACTCCTTCCGGACATCAACCAAGAAAGCCTCCACCTCGTCCGCCGTCCAGCCATGAGCGCGCGTGAAGATCGCCATGCTAATCCCCGAGATGCCACCACAGATATCCTCGTACGTCCACATACCCAGCTCCTTCAAGTGCTTGTCCTTCGGCCACCGGTTGGTCGGCCACTTGTACAGCGCCTTGCCGTAGTTGATGAAGCCTGCCGCCTTGAGCTGCTCTTCGTAGTGGTACGTTGCGTCGGCGGGCCGGCCGAACTTGGCGCATCCGGATAGGATCAGCTCGCCCCAGCGCTTCAGCGCGGAGTTCTCCGGCCAGGTGTTGTCGTCGTTTAGTGGTGGGAAGGGGTCGTCGAACATCTCGATGAAGCCTCCTGGTGCGAGGTTCCTGTGTGGGGAGGTGGATGAGCGCGGGGTTAGTGGAGGGGGGTTTGGGGGTTCTCTTACTCGTATGCTTGCTCGAAGAAGCGTGGCCAGTCGGCGAGGGATCCGATCATCATGCGGGCGTAGATGAAGTCGAACTTGGAGCTGAAGTTCCAGGGCTCTTCGATGTCATCGATTTGGAAGGTCAGGTTGGGTGGGATGCTTGCGCTGCTGTTAGTGTCTCGTCGTTGCCTCAGCATGAGGATCTTACTATTTGGGCTGCCGGCTGTTAGCTACTGATCTGCGTGCGCTTGAAGGATGGGAGTCTGGCATACTTGAATTGGACTCAGATCCACCCCGAGGACCTGGGTTGTTAGTTATGCGTGCGAGATGGAGCAAGGCCATATACCTCGCTCTCGGGATGTTCATCCGCTATTAACGGAAGCTGGTCAGCTAGGGATTCGGTCAATTATCTGGGAGTTCATACCGAAGTCAATAGCCCAGATTCCCGTTCCGGTTCCCTAGTGTGATCCAGGTCAGTACTTGTGCATGTCACAAATGTCTTATAATAAGATGTACTAACCACGTCCAGGACTCGGTGCAATTTGTTTTCTTTGCCAGCTGGGCAGAGAAACAACTTTCCACCCGTCGTTAAGAGGGACAGGTGATGTTGGAGATCTGCCTTGGGCGTTAGCTTTGATCTTTGAAGCAGCGACACCCCATCCATACCAAGACGATCATTCTCTCCCTGTTGGGTTTTGGTGTTAGTCTGACCAAAGCGGACATCAGAGATGGAGTTTCAAACCTCATCGTTGGGAAGAATGTATTCTATGGGATGTGAGTAAGGTAGTTTCCTTGATAGGGCGGGTCAGAATGCTCACTTCCTTCCTTGTACGCATGATAGGTTCTTCCATTCTCATGCCGATGCTTATAGATGCTTTCTGCAATACTGGTCGTCGAGCTGGTAATGCTCTCCTGGTTTAATAGTCAGCTGATGTGATATGTGAGCTCGCATATAGCGCAGGAACTTACAGTGCCAATGGCCGAGTCGGCATCGTAATCATCGTCCTGATTCGGAGCTTAGCTGGCGCACGGCATCAAAGGTCTCCCGTGCTCTAGTTCAGGTGAGCACATTGCCTCCATACCTCTGCAAGAATGGGCTCCGCTAGCTCGGGGGTTGGTTCGGTCACGCCAGCCATAATTACTTGATTTTGCGTTGGTGTCAATAAGACGACAGAAAATCAGGATGAGCGCATCTTTAACCTCCGGCATAAAGCAAACACCAGACCGATCAGCCCAGCGGGCAGCGCCGTGCCCGCACAAACTGCCACGACGCAAGGTTTGCTGGTCCACTCACCAGTAAGATGGATGTGGTTCCGCTACAAGACTCCATCGATTCCACTGTAACGGAGCTTTGTAGGGGGTTTGGGTAAATTTCGCGCTGATCTGAAGTAGCGATTGGCGGATATCCCTGGGTCTCATGAATTGCCGACTTGATCTTCCAATGTCTGCTTAAGGTGATGTGCAGCAGTTGGGCACGTCGGGGCTGAATGCACCCGCTTCCGCCTCTGTGCCGGAGTTCTACCATTGCATACCAGTGATGAGGAAGTCCCGAGCATGTCCACGGCAAAGGTATGAGTTTCGTCACGATTGAAGGGGTTTTTGCTTAGCAAAATATTGCTCCAGCACCCAGCTTTGATTTTCACGACTGCGAGTGACAGGACAGGCGGAGCCATCAAAGCCATGCGAGCATCGAACGCTGAATTGAATAAACCCACCATCCCCATTCTTCAATATCCAAACAAGCAATAAGTGAAATGGAAGAATTCATACCTTCTGGAAGCTATGCATTGCATATCACACCCTGGGGACGACTTGACCCGCAGCTTGGGTTGTTATTGTTGTAAAGCAACCAGAGCCATACCAAATTGCCAGTCAGGTATGACATAAAATCCTTTCGCCTACCATTTCGAGGTAGGTGGGGCTTGAGATTATTGAAGGTGTGCGCCTGACTTTATCTCGAGTTGTATCTGGACGATATGGGGACAGCTACTGGTGCTCTTGATCATAGCAATGAGGACTGGACCAACACATGCACTGCAGAGCGTGGAACAAGAACAGCGCTCTCAGGAGCACCTGTGGTACCGTTAGGAATATCAGCCGTGTCAGCTTTCGAGACTCCTGAACGAAGCATACTTTGCCATCGAACTGGGGTCTGGACGTGCGGATCTCGCCTGGTGTTCCGGCCTTGCTTATCTGTAGTTATCGAAAACAGCATCACTATTCCCGCCCAAGCAGAATCTTATCTCCGGCTGAACAGAAGCACTCGCCAGTTCCAACAATCGTGTACACGAAGGTCCCAGAGAACGAGATGTACTGCAATGGGTGGAGTGGGACAAGAATAGAAAGGCTGCATTACGGTTGGAGGGAAAGCAAGACGGATCATGTGATTCTTACACTACCCCTGTTCACGCAGAGCCAATTCAAGCTCGTATCGCTGGATCGGTTCCAAGCCAACCAACCACTGAAATGGCTGCCTTCTCAGCTGCCCTGATTGTATGCATCTCTATCGCGCCAGCGACTTCTTACATGCGGCCCCTAATCCTATTGTAGCCGCACGTTGGCCCTAATGGGTGCCAATAAATGCGCCACCGGCGGTGCGTGACAAGGTACGAGAATAAGTCAGCCTACGCTTATTTCAATATCAATGCTCCGATGCCCGTCATCTTCTCAGGAAACACTCCGCGATGGTCTCATCTTTGTGACGCTCCTTGTCATTGAGGTTGTGGAAGTATGGCCTGCTTTTCCGCCGATTGTTAGGACGGACGTTAGCACCTTCGAGCGCATTGAATCAATTCCGTGGAAGCCAAGGATCACGACGTTATTAAGATGGACGACTTGGAGCTCAAAGATGTAGTCAAGGAAGAGGCGGTATTCGGGCGCCCTCGCTCCACCAGTGTTTCTTCAACGAACAGCGATGATTCCCAAGCAGCAGCCAACGGCGCAAACGATCCCCTACTCAAACACGCAGACTCTACCCGAGCGTGCCTCCCTCTCCCGCCGAAACGATGGTACTTTCGCCCTCTACGACACTTCAGGTACATCATCCTCTCAACGTACCGACGCCTTTTTTCTGTTGTTTTTATCGTCAACGTGGTGCTGCTTGGACTACAGCTTGGCCGCAGAGGACGAAACCACCGATGGTCTGCTCCGCTATTGACGGACGTTTCCAACACAGCCGCCGCCAATGTGATGATCGCGGTTCTGATCCGGCAGGACTACATAATCAACACCATCTTCCGCATAGCTTGGCGGATGCCATTTCCAGCGCCTCTTCTGATTCGACGTACATTGGCAAACGTTTATGAATATGGAGGCATACACAGTGGAGCGGGAGTATCTGCAGTACTCTGGTTCTCACTCCTTTCTGGTTTATTAGCCAAGGAGATGTGGGGGTGGAGGATACGGGATTATCGGATCAAGATCTGCACCTTCTCTTTGCTTCCAATACTCTGGATCATGGCCATCACTGCGTTTCCCACGGTGCGGCGTCGTATGCACAATATGTTTGAACATGTGCATCGTTGGTTTGGCTGGTTCTCTCTGGGTCTTTTCTGGTGGGAGTTGTATCTTTTATCCAACCAAATCGCCCATCAAACCGGCCCTATGTCGCCTGGCGCCAACTTGAAAACATTACCAGCAACTTGGTACTTGGCGGTGGCTACAGCACATATAATCTTACCATGGCTGAGGCTACGGCGCCTGCAGATTCAACCAGAACGCCTCTCTTCTCATGCGACGCGCCTGCATATTTCGGAAAGAGTCAAAAATTGCGTGGTTTATAGGATTTCGGAATCTCCGTTGGGTGAATACCACGCTTTTGCATGTATTCCCGAGAAAAATGGCGTTGGTGGCTCCCTCATTATCTCAAACGCCGGAGACTGGACGCGGAAAGCCATTGATTCTCCCAAAAAATATTACTGGACTCGAGGAATACCTACCGTTGGAGTCCTTTGTATGGCTCAAATATTTCGCAAAGTCGTCATTGTCACAACAGGAAGTGGGATTGGCCCTTGTCTAGGGACTATCATGGGAATTCAGGGTCGCACATCTTGCCGCATTTTATGGTCTGCTTCTGGTCCTCGTAGAACGTTCGGCGATGAAATATGTGACGATGTGACTTCAGTTGACTCACAAGCAATCATCATCGACACCAAGGTCGAAGGTAGACCCGACCTTGTCCGGCTTGCATACGAGCTTTATGTGGACTCTGGCGCTGAAGCTGTCTTCTGCGTGAGTAACAGGAATCTGACAAGAAAGGTCGTATACGCCATGGAAAGCCGCGGAATTCCTGCATATGGACCCATATGGGACTCTTGATCATATGAGTATATTTGCTAGAGAAAATCATTTGTATTTGGATAAGTCCAGTTCAACATATTTCTTCGGCCAGACCAAGCATCCCATCTCACTCTAAAGCTTTGCAGCCCCAGCTTCTGGGCCATCCAGAAACAGATCAACATGTTTAGCAAACAGCTCTGCATATTGGAAGAGAAATCCATGCCCAGAGTCGGGGTAGACATGCAGGTGCGCATTGGGAAGAAGCTTGGCTGCTTCGACAGAATTGAACGTGGGAAGCAAGGTATCATTGTCCCCATTCACCACGAAAACGGGCATGGTCAGTTCGTGAACACGCTCGTAAGAGTTCTCCGGGTTCGGGGTTGAATGATTCGACCACGCTTCTATCTGTCTGCGAGCTAGTTCCGAGTCGAGATGTGGACTTCGATCCGTTGTGCGAGACATGATCCGAGCCCAGGAAGCCTCGCCTGCTGCCCAACCTGAGGGGCTATCGTTATAGAAAGAAAATATATAAGACTTCTTGAATTCTTCGTCTGTGACCGATGTAGCCAGCGGCACGAAGTATTTTTGCTGATCGCCTATCTCAGTGTTGGGCCCCACGCTCAGTCTCGTCCCGGCCAAGATCAACTTCCGCACAAGACCCGGTGCTGTAAGCGCAGCCATCTGCACCGCGCCTCCCCCCATGGAGAATCCTAGTAGATCGATCTCTTTGATCCCTAAAGCAGCCGCGAGGTTGATGATATGTATGCCCCAGCCTTTCAATGTGGTCGGGATTTCTCCTGATGACTTCCCGATGCCAGCGTTGTCGAACAAGATGACGGGTCGGCTCTGGCTGAGTGCATTGATCAAGGCTGGATCCCAGAAGTCCATGTTGCCACGGAAGTGTATCTGCATCACGAGGGGGACCTTGGCGGAATTGGTTGGGTTGAGATATCTGTACGCTAGCTTGGTGCCCGCGGCGTCAATATAGCGAGTCTCTGCTGTCTGGTGGGTTGTCATGTTGGGCGAGAGGGACGATAAGTTGTAAAAACGAGTTTGAATTAGAAGTAATTCTTTTGGATATTGAAAGGATTTACAATTATTGTTTGATTCACAAGTTAGAGCAGAACTTGAGCTCTTTATACCCCGACTCACTCACTCGAAGCTGCGCCGAAGACGACCAGGCTGAACAGATATCAGGTCATAGCTTACTATTCTTGAACGAGTGCACGAATGTCCGTTATCCAGATTGAGACAGGCGTCTGAGACTGACAACTCAACGATTGCCATAACTGAATTGATGGAAACTGCCACTGCACATGTCCGGTAGCTCCCTCGCTACTCATAAGTCCTGTGGCTATCAAGCTAGGCAGCTGATCCGCGCTTGTCTCTATCAGGATAACGGTTCACGTAAGCAGCCTTTGCATTTTAACATCCGGGCCGTCCCTCGATGCTATCTTCCCCATCATAATCTGTTTCTGCGAAGAAACACACTCTTATCAGACATCGTCATGGGTTTGAAATCACTGCAGCCAGCCCTCCATTCCCACTGAAATAGGCAAACGGTCTTGGGCGTTGGGGAAACCATTCACCGTATCTCGCCTGCACCATTGCCCCGGCTCGGCCTTGGGGCGCTTCAAGATGCCAACCGACGGCGGCCGACAATTTCAATGGGTCAACGCAACCAGGCCTGGACGAAATTTAGACCAAAGCGTGCGCAAGATTGTGAGAACTCATGTTATGAACGACCATGTCCGTCAGAAAAAACACCAGAAACTGAGAAACCAGAATGCGGCGCCTTCCAGGGCTGCAACACCGTCCCAGGACGAACGGCCTGGGCCCCAGTTTGAGTCTCCGGCTGTCAAGAACGATGTCGTTCCGGGGGCCCTGGGTTACCCCTCTGCTCTTACGCTGTGGAGTTATCCCATACCCATGACAGCGCGCACACATGCACTTCTGAACCACTACGTCTATCATGTCACTGAACGACTATATCCTCTGTCGAAGCAGCTTAAATTCAACCCTTTCCGAGGAGAGGCTTGGTTCCAATTTGCCGTCACTGATGCCGCCATGTTGCATGCGCTGCTGTATTCGGGAGCAAACTACATTTCGCTGCTTGAAGGCAAAAGGGAATCCGAAGACAGTGTCTATCACCTCGGAAAGACCGTGGAGATTGTTAACCGTCGGTTGCAGGAGAGCGTCACGGTCGATGATAGCACAATTGGTGCTCTGACCTGCGTGGCTTTGGGAGAGTCCATGAGTGGGCATCTTGACCTGTGGCATGTTCACATGCGTGGCTTGAAAGAACTGATCAAATCTCGAGAAGACATGAACCCTTTGAGCCACTTGTTGCGAATCAAGCTTCATCGGACTGACGTTGCTGGCGCCATGGATTATGCAGAATCGCCTTACCTCCCTTTTGAAAGAGCAAACATACCAAGGGTTTGGTCTGTAATCCCAGCTCAACAGCAAGAAGAGATATATGAACACTTATCATCGACATTATATCAAGCTGGTGTCCGTAGTGACCTTGTAGAGATCATGGTTGAGCTTGCATACTTCTCGAGCGCGGTTCTCCTTTCCAAGGGAGATTCTATGATCCAACTAAACCCATCATCCTTGACGGAAGATATGTATTGGATCCAGCACCAACTTCTCTCCTTTTCAAGCGCGCCTGCTTCTTTGCATGGCATCGGAAATATTGATGCAGCTTGCAGGCTGGGAGGGCTCTTATACATGAAAGCGTTACTAGAAGAAATTCCACATAGCTACACCGGCCCATCGATTCTGTTAGACGAGCTTCGCACGCATCTCGAGGGCATAGCTAGTGATGACGGCAACTCAAGCCTTCTGACATGGCTTACATTGCTGGGCCTCCAGTTTACAAAGCAGGACCTGCCGAAGCAATGGTTTGCCAAGCACCTTTCCGAGATAGCTCAATTTCCGCTGGGACTGGGATCGAGCAGTATGTTGTCTCTACATGAACTATGTAGTATGTCATCCGGGAGGACGAACAGGATAACCAGCCAGCCAAAACTGCTGGAACTTTAGCGAATGCCAGTTGGTAGATGCTCCTATGACTACCTTGCCTTTATATGGAACAACAGCTGAACCAGCATTCTGATATTTATGTCACCACGCTGAATGTATCAAAAATACTGTCATTCCAGCTCTGTTCATTTACGGAAGGTTAAGACATAGCCCGTTGCAAGTCTTGCAAAATAAATTGGCAATATCCCCTACAAACTTCGGACTATATAGTGGTGAGAGATGAGATTGACGCTTGCAGACCGCGCCTTGAAGGGCAGTCGGCAATCTCGCAAACCATACAATCCATGTTTGGCAAAGAGCAGGCGGGACGCTTGATAATTCCTTTTGCTAGTCAGATGTCAACACCACCGCCAAGATGATTCCCTGAGTTTAGTAGCACGAAGTAAGGCCATGGATGCCCGCCTTTGACTACCTATGATAGCAGCTAGCAGCTTGCAGCTGCAACCTCTTGGCAGTAAGCGAGTCAAATCAAAGCCGGCTAAAAGGTTGTTGCCGTCCCGTCGCCTGTAAGCAGGTTGACTTTGAAGTACTCACATGGCTGAAGTCGAGCAAGCTGTGCCCTGCCCGCCTCCGAGAAGCGTAGCAACTGTTCACAATCAGAAGAATTGACAGGATGCAAGGAATAAAGCAAACTCGTTCTTGACTTGCCGTGTTGCTTGCTCTTTTAGGATAGCTTGCATGAATATCAAATTCTAAGCGCGTATCCATGGCTAAACACAACCAGAGTCACATCTTCAAGTAACCAGCCCGAATCAACTCATCCTGCACGTCCTCTGGAGGCGGATTTGGCATGCCCTTGAAGTCATCCTTCTCCCAGCCAAAGAACTCCTTCGAGCTCTTTCCCAAGCCGCCCCCATTCGCCGCCGTTGATTCCCACTCCACAAGCTTCAATCCCTCCTCGTCTCCGGTCTCGTCGCCCTCCTCGCAAACCCCATTCTCAAGCTTCCTAGCTTCCGCAAAGTCCAGGATCCGATAATCCGCATTGGCCATTTTCTTGTTGCACATCCCCAGACGCAGAAATGCCCCATGTGAGACCACCGCAATCACTCGCTCAGGGCGATTCCGCAGCCAGCGTCGAACATCTTGACCGCGTTTCAGAATCGCCTCTCGCGAATACTCATAGAGGGAGCCTTTGAACGGCCAGATGGGATCCATGAACGACCAGTCAAAATCAGGGGACTCGGTGCGTAGGATGGGCAACGGCCGGCCGGTGTCGCAGTTATGGAGCGTGGTTTCTTGAAGCTGGGCCAGCGGGATGACGGGCACGCCCCGCTCAATTAGCCAGCCGAGCCCGTACTGTGTCGTCTGCAGCGTGCGCAGCATTGGTGAAGTGACAATGAGAGAGATCTCTTGTGCGAGAGGCAGCTCTTGGAGATGCTGGGCCAGCTCTACACACTCAGTCTCCGCGCCGTACGTTGTGAGGGATGGATCCGTCATTGAATCATCCTTGGTGACATCTGTAGTCGGCCCATGAGATATGCGCGTGGGCTCTCTAACTTAGGTGGACTTACTGTGCAATGCTGAGGCATGTCGGATCAGAATCAGGGTCGGCGCCATCTTTTGATCACCAGAGCAGATGACTTCCAAGAATCGCGGGAGAGAACCTCAGGTGAGAGATATGGGGTGAAGAGAGATGGTCTTGAAGCAGATGTGTGAAGCTTCGAGAGGAAAAATTTCCTGGGAGGCTGGATGTATGTACCCTTGACCAGACCGCTCTCGCTGCTTCCAGTTTGTTGCGTTCCGTGATTGCCTGGGCAGGAAACTGATCTTGTGATGTTGTACTGCGCTGACTCATCCTTGTAAGTACAAACGCCATGTAGCAAACATCAGGGGACCTTTTTCCAAACGATTGCACTTGTGCGCCACGATACAGAGCTACGGTGGTTTTTTGGATGGTCGGAAATGCGGCAGTCCAGAGACGCAAGGATTAATCACGCTCTTCATCACGGCTACGATGTCACTGGCATTCGCACTTATTGATTGCCTTGATGCATGCTTCTTACAACACTAAGCACTGCAGGGCGTCTTGACTTCTCCCTTTCGGCAAATACCTAGTTATCTCGGTACCAGTCCCTCCATCATTCTCCCATCTGAGATATACCCAATGCCAGTGATGTATTACCCCATCACAAAGCTCGGGCGCGTGTGGCGTTCTAGAACTGTGATTAAGCCCTGGTGGTAAGTTAGAGGTTGTTAGATACCAGATTCCCATTGATTATGGTCAAGGAAGAAGACGGAGATGGGGATCTGGGTGATTTCTACCCCGAACCCATATATCACTACAAATTTCCTTTCGACTGTCAACTGTGTACTGAAAGAGAAACGGACGAATCAAATTCTATTTATAGACCGCAAGGTCCTATTAGCAATACAACGACAGAGATACAACCTTATATAATATATCTCAGCACGACAAAGGATACCCGGGATATACCGTTGGGAGACTTATATAAGTCATTCAATTAGTTACGAGGGGTGGGATGGGAAGAAGGGGGAACTCTTGGGCGGGGAACGTAATGCAGCGAAGAAAGTTTGCGAAAACCAATCCAGGCCAAGAGAGCAACGCGGGCAGGATTGGGGAGATGACGGAAGAGGGCGGATAACTATCCTCAGCACAACCACAAGCAACACAGATTTTAGGAAGAAACCTAGGACCTAACTTCATATACGGCTATGACCTAGACGGAGAGAAGAGGACATGCGTGTTCAAGATGGCACATAGTGAGCATACAATATCGTATAGCCCTGGTGATCAGTAGCCGAATCTAGACACATAGTGACGCCAATCGCTACAGCCAAGAGAAGATGGAGAGTACCAATTCCTTCTTACTACGTCTGGTGGTGGTGGTTGGGATGGAGGTGAAGACAAGGCAAGTGCTGCAAAGCACGAGAAGAAAATTGGGCCAGATCAGCCATTATTACAAAGAAACAAGCAAATGATGATCCAATAAGGGATAGTTTCGAAGAATTTGCTTTCGAGAGGAAGAAGGGCACTGGCGCAGAGAGAAATTCGGGGAGCCGAGCGCAGCCAGAATAACATAAGGTTTACTTTAACAATACCACCTGATAGCCATACTCTGGTTCCGACGAAAGAGAGGCCTCCTTGAAAATAAGAGTGCAGACTCCTTGTCTCCAACCCTCTTGGCAATCAAGCCAACGGCGACACGAAGGGAAATACTTTGCGAGAATTTCTTTTTCTCCTTCTCAGATTCATTATCTCCAACCAGTCAATTTTTACCCTGGTCTTCCGGCGTTATAGAGCATAGCAGTGCTCGACGACAGCATAAGGCAGTGATGACATGACATGCATAGCTATGATGGCGAAAAGGAAATACCACTATGCGATGGGTAGCTACGAGAGTAATGGCAACGTTATACTTTCTTTCGGGTTCTATGGCTGATCTGAAGTTTAGTTAGTCGCATGACGGAAGGTAATCTCCGTCGCTGTGGATGGATAGTCGCACAACTTGCTCGAGGTCACTCGCAGGCTTACTGGTCATGCACCCGCCTGAAATTTGCGACGTTCTCTTGTCCTGGGGGTAGGTCACCCTACTCCAGAAACTTTCCCAGTATACTATATATAATTAATGTGGAATTGTACTCAGCTGCTAGGTTTTTTGCTGGAGATGGCGGACAATTCATAGCAGATATGTGGGAAATGGGTATAGATCCCATATTCCTTCACAAAACTCCTCAGGAAGAATACAAGCTCTCTCATCGGGATATTCTCTACCAAGCCTCGAATGAGAAGGTACCGCAGAAAGTAACTGCAACATACCAAGCCTCGAGTGCGAGGGTGTCGCAGTAAAGGCCGAAATATGGCACGTTGGCCGGAGGGGCTTCGGCCTGGTCGTCTCTTTCTCGGAACCTTGGATGGCAGGACCACAACTTCGGATGGCGAACAGACACTCCAACATGCTTCAGTCAAGCCTCTTGTCCACAGTTCTTGATTCAGACAAGAGATGCATTAGAGCCCCCGAGTAATTTAACCAACTTGGCTACGCTTGGCTGCGCTTGGCTCGGATGGAATGTCATCCACCCTTCCAGCAGCAGCGAGCCAGTCCTCCGCGCGCGTTTGGAATAGATGGACCGGAGGAAGCTTCTTCGCCGTTGCCAAGACGCTCTGCCCTATCCATATGACGGAGTCCGCATTTCCGTCAGGGGCGTGGCTCTGGTCTTGGTCCCAAGGCCAATGGCGCACGGGATGAGACGAGCCAAGGTGGTAAGCGACGTCCAAAGGCTCGTGATGGGATCGGCCAAGCGCCGAAAGCCTCAGCCGAGTCCAACGTGCTACACCTTGGTCGTGCCACCGTCCTGTCGTCTCTTGTCCTCTTCGGCCCCTCCCTTACCTGCGATGCATCGTGCAGAATCTGGCGCCATCGAGCGTTGGCAAAGTTGCAGCCAAGCGCATGACCGCTGTCATGGAAGGATTCCCGATCATGGCTTCGTCTGATCAAAGACGTTGAGCTCCATCCAAGTATCCTCGAGAGAGGTATAAGAATGCCACTTAGAGCCGTCGTTATGGTCTCTTGCCTCTCCAATCCACTCATTCACATTCTCTTCACCTCTCTGCATCTTCAGAAACAACACAGCTGCGCTGTTTAATATTATCATCTATTCACTCCTTCACCGTGTAAAGTCTTCAGTCTCACGCTTTTCGACAAAGCCAATCCAATCTTTCAACATGAAGTTCTCCATCCTCGTCGCCAGCGCTTTCGCCGCTCTCACCATTGCGGCCCCCACCGTGGCGGTGGAAAAACGCGGTATCTTTGCCACCACCGCCTACAATGATCTCTCCATCAGCGGAGGCGTGGCTGGAAATGCCCAGGCTGAGGCCCTTGCCGTCTTCACCAAGTTCGGTCTCGACCCCAATAACTTGGGCAGTCTCACCGCCGGGGATTTGAAGTTCCTCAGCGACGTCAATGGCGTTTGCAACGACGCCGAGAAGGGCGTCTATAACGCTGCCGTCAGTGCTGCCTCGGGTACTGCCGCCGAATCTCTCCAAGTAAGTCCTTCCAACCAGAAACGCTTGGCCCTCTTGCCTGAGCCCTTGACTAACTCCCGGGAACAGATCGGCAAGATCAAGAACAAGGTTCTGAAGCTCACGGCTACCATGCTCCGGCTCCAGGCCGAGCAAGCGCAGGGCACCGACACCAGCGCCGAGCAAGCGGTTGAGGGCAAGAAGTTGAACAACAACATCTCCCAAGACAAGGGCAAGGCTGGAATCGCCTCCACCAAGTTGGACTTCGCTGGAACGGTGACTGCCAAGGCATAAGTGCACCGCTCCTTAAGTTTTCGTGTTATGGTCGGCACGAGGAGAAATGGGGGATGGGGAAACCAGCCATGAGGTGTGCGAGGGGAAGATTGGGATGCTTCTGGGTTGATGTCGGATGATAAGTCTGGGATTGGTTACGCAACGTATCGGGACGTAATTTGTATTTCCGAGCTTTTAGTTGGCTTCCCAGTTTTGAGGAACAATTCAAAGCTCTACCCAATATCTGGCGTTTCTCAGCAAACTGTCTCGTCTCCAAGAATCACTAATCAGATTGTGGTATTTATGCAAGCTCTTTGTACACAGATTTCGGGTGTGGAGGTACCTGCCGAGTTCCCCATAGGTCACTCTATATCTTTTCATCTATTCTAGCTTTAGTGTATCTACCTTAACATCCCGAAAAAACCCCTTTTGCCAGATCCTTCCAATGCCAATCCGTTTGAAGACACCCTGCGACTGACCTTCCTTTACAAGAAGTACGACAAACACATCGTGTGTGGTTCGGATATGGCCATAAGCCAGGCCTCCCGGCGCTTGGCGTGTTAAGATATGCAGCGCCTGCACTTCCTCCCATTCTTTCCCATTCTCACTCGCCGGTGACTGATCGAGCGAGCACCAGCCCACCATCTCAGCCAAATCACCATTGCTGCCTCGGCGTAGGCCGTAGAGGAATCGTTCCTTGTTGCTATACGGCATTCCTGTGTGCTCGAGATATTGAACCGCTTCAACATTGTTAAAGCGAGGACCCCTGTGCAGTTTTTTCGTTTTGCCTGTGATGGTAAGGAACTTGTCATCTCCCATTGGAAGTTGGAATTGACAGGCGTTCCGGGATGATGCATCTCGCTCTGGCAGAAACCATGCGACTGGTCCTGTAAGAGCCGCCCATGACCAGGTCGGTGGTAACTCCTTACAGTTGGAAAGTTTCGCGGTGCCTGGGTTAAAGTTCTCCCATAATAGACCGAAATGCATGTCGGTACTCCAGAGACCTGCGTATCTCAAATATTTTAGACCTTTGCCTGACTGTTGGGAGTCGAAAGTCTTCTCCATCGTCACGGCAATACCTAAAACTCCATCGAGCCTGTCGGAGTTTTGGGTTAGGCTAAGCCTGCTGAAGATATTCACAAAGTGATACCACTGCACAATAGACAATGTCGGCTTCTTCTTTCGACTGCGGCCAAAGGACAAAGTTGACGAAGGCTTGTGGCCCATGTTGTTCAAGTTCAGGGTACTCAAGAGCTGAGGCTTGCCCTTGAAGTAATTAGTCACGGCTTCCCCTTCTGCCGTCTGCGGTTCAGCGCTCCGACAAGCAAAGAAGACCTGGCCGTTGGCGTAATGAACGATGCGACGAGACAGGAGCCATTCTTGCAAGGTCCACCCCCGTCTAAGGAGATGACCATTTTCCACCAGCTTAGCATACTTGGAGTTTGCAGATTCCTTGGTATACACAAATGCATATCGTTGTGTGGTGTCGGGGCCCCCATCATCGTAGAGTAACGGGACAAAATCCCCGATCGAAAATTCACTGAAACATCCTATCTTACCGTTTTCCGCAAAAGTTGCAGCAACGGTCACATGTGCATTGGAGTAGTAGTCACCCATCTTAGGCATTTCCTGGCCTTTTTCCTGATCAAGGTCGCCGTGTTGAATAATACAGAGTGAATCAATCCAGATATAGTCTATGCTCAACTGCCTTGCCAAGCTGATAGCGTTTCGAAATGTCAGAGGCAATTGCGACTCGTCGATATATTTCTTTCGATCTTCGAGATTGCTGGTCGTAGTGCTAGTTGTATGGGTAATGTTAATTTCAGGGGCGCGGGGCTTCGGCCCCCAGCAATGACTCAAGGTCATGTATCTTCCTCTCCCTTGCTGTTCACTGTCACGAAGCCTGAGAAAATCTTTTCCGACATGAAGACATCGAGACGGCAAAAATGGCAAATTTTCTGGGTCTTCGTAACAGCCAGGATGATTATGTTGACAGTACTTAATCCACGTTTTGAGAGAATCAAGGTGCTCGTTTGAATCGGTTCTATTTCCCAAGTACGTTGTCCTGAAGGGACCTTTATTCTCACTTCCAGGATCTATTCACCATAAGTGAAATGCAAAGATCAAACAGAAATAAGTGGGACTCACTATAATCTGCACTTACTCCAAAAATGAGGTGCGTCTTCTCTTCATAGTCTTTGTCATACTGCTGCGCCCGTAGCGGAGCTCCAACCCACACGATCAGTTCGTCATATTGTGGAAACTGGAGCTCGCGATCTTGGTCGCACGCGACCTGTCGAAACTTGAGGTTAAAATAACCGTTCTTTTTTTCATGATCACTGATTGTATTGGAAAAATGATCACTGAGAAATTTGCAGAAGACGCAACCAGTCCTGTCCTGAACAACATCGCTTATCTTAATAGATTTGGTGTCTTTGGAGGCATTTTTGTGCTCCCCAGGATGAAGCTTCTCGCAATTCTCACAAAATTTGATCTGTTTGCCCCCCGCTCTCTGCCCCTCATCGGTAGTGGGTGAAGTGGAAGCCACCATTATCCACAAACTAGAAGTGATAATTGCGTTGCTAATACAAAGCAGACTGTCACTTGAACGATTGACTATTGCTTCCATCAGTCCCTCTTAGCCTTTGCTTTTACGTGACATTAATGTGAATTCTTGACTTCATAATTCCAAGGGTTTGCTGGTCTTGGATATCACCTAGCAATTTCCACATGCAGGGGGCTTTCCTCGAAGGACATCTGTTTCGCGGCTTTTTCTATAAACGGAAGCTATTACAAGAATAAATAGATATTTCGCAAAGTGTACATATTATTATTATTATACGCTATAAGTTAGCTATAAGGGAGGCAATGGGTACAATTGTGGTGCCAGAATTGCACGAGTCCAGCTGAATACAAGTCACTTGAGATTACCATTCTTCTGCTGCCACAAGGCTTGCCTCACGATGCTGGAAATAACTCCTTCCCCAGTTTATAGCTCATCATTTAGGGTCTCAGAATTGCATTCATTTAGCAGATCAACAGCTGGGTTGCCTCACTAAATGAGCTCTCCAGGCTGAATTCAATTTATGCACCCCTGATTTTCAGTCCTGCAGATCGCCTTTGTCCTTACGTTCTAAAACGGGACACCAATTCGATAATCAATAACTAATATACGACATGCACGACATGCACGGAATTTAAACTAGCATGAAGACCCTATCAGCTCCTAAAACAACCTCTCAGCCTCCGTATCTGTTTCAAATAGATGTGTACGAATGCAGGAGAATGCAGGCAGACCGCAAGGCTGAAGGAGGAAACAAATACGGAAAGCCTCCTGAATATCATCCATACACCCAGCCTAACTCAAACTTGAGGCTGAACCAAAAAAGCTTGTGAGGCTTATATAGGTAAGCTCGAGTGATGTTGAGTTATTTAAAGTTTACGATGCTCCACTTGCACAATCAACTACACCTTATACCTTCATCTTCACACTAATATTGTAATCTTCTTTGCTAGCTGAAATCCTAGCCACGGAGCCACAAATCATTTGTCTTTCAAAACCACCTATTCAACTCTCTTGTGTACCCTATTGTAACAATTATTCGTTTCAGAACAAAACTAGATAGCCAACGCGACGATGCTAAATTACAACACCTATCTCGGGGTCGGCTTTCTTTATGTGGTGCTTGCACATCTATCAGGTACGGCCGTCAACTTCGTGTTGCTATTCCTCTGGTAGGTAAAGAGAGCCAGTTCCATTAACGCCTCCTGTCGCGTAGCACTCTCAATCAAACACCTGCTGATTAACGGTTTCTATAGGCACCATCGTCATCTGTAAGAAGCTAACATTCACCATTCTTTCTCATAAACCTAGTCATCCTCATCACAAACATTCTCACAATTATTAATACAGGGGCAATCTCGCTGTAGCATTAGGGATGAGTGCACCGCTTCTGCTCATCCCGATTATCCAGTTGATCCTTGCTGAAGAACTGCATCCGCCCCGGACCCTCTTCACGGCCGAAGTAGCCATCCTGATAGCCGCTGTGGTGCAGACAATTCTAACATGTCGGGCCGCAACCGGGTATCCACCCATCCTCACTCAAATCTTGACTGTCCTCGTCCCCGGCATCGTCGGAATGTGCTATCAGGTCTACTGCCTTTACAGCTTCAAAGTTAAAGGAGATCCTTGGAAACCTCTTCGAGCGCGTACTGCGGCCTCACCTCCTCAGCCAAAGCGAACGGGGACAACGGGTCCGCTTTACGAGATGTACCAGAGGGTGAATCATGCGTCCAATGAGACCGGCTCTAATGCACAGACATCCTCGGCCCAGTCCCTACTCATCCCTTCGGGTACTGTACAGGTATGGATACTTCAGATAACCTTTCAGCTTGCCAGGCAGTTCCCGTCTAACTCCCTCTCTGTCAAAAGGAGACCATCGCTCCCACAAGTGCATACGCGTCGCTCCAGCCGGTGCACCCGCCGGGATTTATCTCCGATAAAGTTTCTCGCATCGTGCTCTTTGGCACGTTTGGTTTCGCAGTGCTAATTCTAGGCTTATCGACTGCCACGACGGCGCTGGTGCTGACGAAAATCGACTGCCCATTGCCATGGTATGCATTCATTATGTTATTCCACCGCAACATCTTACCTTACCACATGGGTTTTCTATTGCTTTACACGCCCACTGATATATTGAATTGTCAAACAGGCCGTTCCCTGTCGCAATCGGAATTACCAGTATTACATTGATATTAGACCTATACTCGATGTACAGCATCCTGAATCGACCCCATACTCCCAACCTGCACAGCATATGTAATGGCGTGCTGCTCTGCCTGTGGGCTGTGCTAATTGGCTGTTTCTGTGGCTCCGAGATCCTGAACCCGAAAGGTCAACCGGAGGGCTGTGCATTGTTGTGGGATACCAAAGGAAGCACCTTTCTGATGAACCCACAATTGGGACGGATAATTCGTACGTTCTTCTCATCTACTATTGTAAACTACTCTTCTGCGGCTTCCTCCTTTGCCATCTTTTTCACAAGCCTCTTCTGCACTGATGCCTTTATCTTGAGGGAACAAGCGATTTTGAGTGGCCCTTTAACTAATAGACTATAAATTCAGGCCCCTTCACTGAGGCATGTCAGATTGTGCCATTCTTGGGGATGATATTGCTATTTTCCTATGCTTTTATTGATACGGGGCATCGAATAACTGCCTACCTGAAAGTTCGCAAAGCTCAGCCTTGATGAAAATGGCCTTGGTATTTAAAGGCGGACTGTGGAATACAAAGTTCAAACCACACGAAGGAAAGATATTACAATGTGGGTCTAGAAAAGCCACGATATCTCCTCGTACACCAGTATCTCGCTATACGTCAAAGTAAGGTTCTTAAACGACGCAAACCAATAGATCAACCTCGACTATTTCCTTCCAAGGTTAGAGGATAGTATACTGACGTTGGAAACTATGTTGAGATTGCAGTTTACGGATTGGTACAACTAGCAACACGAAAATGGCTCAAGGCTCAAGGAAAGTCAGAGAGGTGGAAACAGTGATCTGGGTATAATCCTAGACCGATAGCCCCCGGAGGAAGAGGATCGTCTTTGCCGTGCACAAGACAAGGGCAAGGCTGAAATGGCCTCGACCAAGTTGGACTTTGTTAGAACGATTACCGCTCCAGCTATAAGTGTACCTCTCCTAACCTTCTCGGATCGGGGCCGGCACGAGGAGAGATTGGGGATGGGGATACCATCCATAAGGTGTACGAGGGGGAGGTTGGAATGCTTCGGGGTTGACGTCGGATGATTTGTCTGAGATCGGCCACGCAACGTGCCGGGACATAATTGTATTTTCGGAAGCTTTTATTGGTTCCCAGTTTCTCGGAACAATTCAAAGCTCTACCCAATATCTGGCGTTGCTCAGCAGACTGTCTCGTCTCCAAGAATTACTAATCGTTTTGTAGTGTTTATGCAAGCTCGACAGACAGTCGGCTTAGGTCCTGCTTACTATAGGTACCTATCGGATTTAACTGCCCGCCAAGCGACTGCCACGGGGAAGAGCGAAGAGACGACGCTCAGCAACAGGCTAGATATTTGATAGGTGATCCGTGATCGGCTTTCTGCTCGACATGGACTCAGAAGTGCAGCAAACCGGACGAGCCATCGGCACATATCAGTGAGTACCGCATAGGCTATGCATGTCGGCCTGCATCGATAGTGCGTGCAGGTGTGGACCTAGGTACTGATTATTAACGGCGGCACAGACTCCCCTCCCCCGCTCTGAAATCGACTGTCAAAAGATCACTATACAACAAACTCGCAATTATCGTCATCATCGATACACAGGAGAAAGTAATCTCAAGCTGTGCTCCCAAAGCTAAAATAAGGATTAGTGATAGCATGTAGGGTCGAGTATGGTCAGCACTCCATCGGGGATTGGGGCACATTCCGCCATATAAAGGAAGACCGATCGACCATGACCCATGCAACCTGACCCAGTCCCCGAAGCAATAAACTCGGCAACCCGGTAACTTGACTAAAAGACCATGGCAGAAAACAGCTACTTCGAGCATAAAGGCTCCTTCCCAGATGATCATTCCCGCGAAAACCACGCCCTGAGGTTCATGGAGCACTACGTGTCGCGCATCGATTCTGCCGACTACAAGTGCTCGTACCTGCCTTACTACCACCCCCAAGCCGTATTCCACGACACCACGGGCGTTGACTACGTGGGCGGGCCCGCGATCTGGGAATGGATCTCGGGGCTTTTTGGGCCGATGTCGAAGATTGAGATGGAGACGGTCGAAACGCTGGTGATCTCGAAGCCGAATGGCACGCATGTGCTGTACATGGAACTCATGTCGCATTTCTGGCTGAAGAGCCGGGCGGGCTTGCCACCCATCGACATCCCCCGGAGCATGGTGTTTACTCTGGGCCCGGCGGCCGGGGAGCACGGCGAAGAGGCCGACCAGGAGAAGGGGATTGGCTTCGAGGGCTTGCAGATCGTGGATGCGAGACTGTATTATGATCGCAGTCTGTTGCTGCCGCATCTTGTCAAGAGTAAGCAGGAGGTGGAGAAATTCGGGCCCAGCGGCGGCCGCTGATCGACGCGCAAAGACAAGTCCGAGGTACGGGCATGTACTGTAATGTAAACTTTATCCCAGATTCATGGATTTCTGGATCTATTGCACCGGTTTATCTGCTGGTTGTTGACGATCGTTGATAGCATTGCCATGGTGACATCTAGCATGCTGCGAGAAAAGGGTGTGCACGCGGACCTTGGGCCTTGATAAAGTCGGCTCCTAAACATTGCTAGCACGATAAACTGCAACCATAAGAATGCAGCCAGGAGACGATCAATACAGGCCTCCTTATACCGTCGCCTCGTTATTGGTGACACCCAGGTATTCCTTGAGGCGATTTACGAGGCACTCCACACCGGCGCCCCTCAGGTGATACGGGACGGGTACCTCACTCGGCTCAATGACAAAGAATGGTATCAAGAAGATCCCCGAACGGCCCCTGTGGAACAGAAAGCAGCGAGTCAGAGCAGGGCCAACTATCGTGACCGTCCGACGAGTGGCAGCCCTAACGCACCTGCATTAAGCCCAAGAAACGCGACCCACAAAAGTCCGGATGGGGGGCCAAATCGAGCCGTGATGCATAAGAAGGGAAGGGAAGGGACGAGCCTTATTTTCCACCTGCGCTACCACCGCGGTGTCGCGACAACTCAAAAGCTCCTCGTTCACTCATCCACTCCCGCCTTCGAGCAGCAATGGCCGTCGTAGCGGTCTTAGGAGCCCTCGTAGTGGCACTCGCCCTGCAACTAGTGTACGGTGCCTACTGGCGCCTGTATCGTAGCCCACTGTCCCAGTTTCCAGGCCCCAAGTTGGCCGCCGTGACGGGGTGGTATGAATTTTACTGGAATATCTGGCGCGGCGGCGAGTTTTTCTGGGAGATTCAGCGGATGCATCAGAAATACGGTAGCCTCCCCTGTGACATTGAGGATTCTATGCGGTGGGCGACCTGGTTGGCTGATTATCTTGACATCAAGGCCCGATCGTGCGGATTAATCCTTGGGAAATTCATGTGAACGACCCCGACTGGTATGATGAGTTATATGCTGGAGGCGCTAAGAGACGAGATAAGTATGTTTGACCAACTCCCCCTGCCCTTTCTTTCAACCCGCTAATCGCTGGCTTCATGAAAGATATCTATGGTTCACCGCAGGAAGTGGCTCTCCATATTCCACTTTCGAGACCACACCGCATGATGTCCACCGTCTACGAAGGGCGGCCATCAACCCCTTTTTCTCCAAGAAATCCATCGTGGCCATTGAGCCCATCATCCTGACCCAGATCTCCAGTCTCAGCTCCCTCTTTCGCGGGTATCTCGCCAGCGGAAAGACCTTGGATCTCCGCGTGGCCTACTCCAGCTTGACGCTGGACATCATCAGTGCCTACTGTTTCGGCGAGAGCTGGAACTGCCTGAAAGATGAAGCGAAAGGCGAGGAATGGAAGACGACCCTCGACGTGATCTTTGAGAATTCCAACTTGGGCATGCATTTCCCGTGGTTGTTGACGCTGATCAACATGTTACCCGACAGTCTGGCCAACCCTGTCATTCGCCATCACCGCGTGAGTAACCCTTTTCAGACTCGTTGGCCATAGAATTGATAGGATCTGGGTACAGAATACCCGGAAGCACGTCACAGCGGTTCTGAAACACGAAGACGACGAGTCTCAGGATCAGAGCAGTATCTTCCATGTTCTCCGCGATGGTGAGCTGCCAGCACATGAAAAGACCGTGCAGAGATTGTCTGATGAGGGTAACATCCTCATCGGCGCCGGTGCGGAAACCACAGCGCAAGTCCTCGCGGTTATCAGCTACCATCTCCTTGCGAACCCTGAGATCCTCCGCCGCTTGAGGGCTGAGCTGGATCCTGCTATGCCAAATGGTGAAGCCGGAGTGAAATGGACGCAGCTTGAGCAACTACCATACCTGGTCTGCTTCTCGGCCGAAAATATGCTGCGCGGTGCATGCTAACATTTTGGTGTAGACGGCAGTTCTTAATGAGGGTCTCCGGATGGCCAGCCCGGCCTTGACAAGACTGCCACGTATTGCGCCCAACGAAGAGCTCGTCTATGGAAAATGGAGCATTCCCGCAGGGGTAAGTTCCATTTCATGGTGAAGAATTTCTCTGGCTCACATTCACATCCTCAGACGCCCGTAAGCATGACCTACTACTTCACCCACTACAACTCCAAAATCTACCCCTCGCCCTTTGAGTTCAATCCCGACCGCTGGATCGACGCAACCCAGAGTGGAGTGCGCCTCGACAAGTATCTCGTGCCCTTTTCCAAGGGAAGCCGAAACTGCGCGGGGATCAAGTACGTTCGATTCTCCTTCTTTTCTCCCATCGCTTGATGGTCATGGCTAATCCCCGCTCTATAGCCTGGCTTGGGCTGAACTATATCTCGCGGCGGCAGTCGTGTTCCGGAAGTTCGATATGGAGCTGTACGAGACTACCCGCGCTGATGTAGACATTGCTCGTGATTGCTTTGTTCCGCAGCCAAAGAAGGGAAGCCAGGGAATCAGAGTCAAGATTGTCGGAGAGCGGAGCTGATCTTTACGTAACCTCGTGTCCGTTACTTTAAGGAGCTCAGTCTCATATTTTGTTAGCATTTCAAACGTCTCAATTACCCCGGAGTTCATTCGCTATGTCACACATACCCTGAACTCTGTATCCTTAGATCTAAGATGCTAAGATCTCTATCAGCTATAGTAAGTCATTGAGGAGGTTGATATCTTTCACGAGTGGTAGTCAAGATACATGCCTAGCAATATCTATAGTCAACTAGATAGCTCAAATATAACTGGTCGGTTTAAACATTTGACTGTTTTCACGTCAACAAAGTCTTTGTTCATCGGCGGTAAATTCTTCATTATATTTACACCAGATACTTCAGTTCTCATAATATCAGCCCAGAATCTTTTGCATCGAAATCCTCAGCTTTGATGTTCGATAAGAATATATGTATGCTCTCGAAAGGGGCTACATAATGTTTCATGTTTGTAACTTAGTCAAGTTCATAGTGCAGAAAAATATCGTAGCACCTTGGAACAGACGGCAGTGGAAACTCCTGTGAATCCTTTGGTTACATATTCGATTCCTCTACCGGTAAGAGAAACTCAGAAGTTTAAGCTTCTTCCCCAACGCGTTTGAGTCCTCCATTTGAAGACCCTTTTGAATGAGTAGACAGTCCGAGGCTCTGAGAAGACTTCAATTCCTGGCAAGGGTAATGCATTGCTGCAACCATTAGAGAAGATCTGGGGGGAACATTGCAGGGATTGCAAAGAGTAAGGAGGACTTGGGCGGGAAGCATCCTAAGCGTGGAGACGGATGCGGAGCGTTGTGGAGTTGGGAAGCCCTAGCCCGTGGGGTGCAAAGTGTGGAGTAGCGAGAGCAGGACCAAGCTGTTCCGCGCCAGTCAAGTAATCATTACGTATTGTTAGAGTTACATATGGAATTTGCGTCTGCTTACACTAAGCCGCCTACATCAACTTCGATAGCGAAGTTGATGGAGCTTAGTCAACTGAACGTTTTGACTCAATATTATCTTTACATAAACATCCGGCTGGGGATATAGCTAACTCATTCTCTTCCGATTGTTAGTTTCATTATTACGATTCATCTACTACAAGTCTTACTGTACCTTGTGTGGAGCGCATTTATTCCCTAACGAACTCCGTAGAGGTAGGTCGCTTAATATGAACTGCATCCCAGATGAGCCTTGGCATGGTCAGAAGTGTAGTTCAGCTCTGCTAACAAGCAGTAAGCAGAGCCTACAAAAGTATCAGTACTGATTAAAATAATCCTGCTGCAAGAATAAGTACTTGATAACTTGTTGAAGATTATTCTAATCAACTTTTACCCCGGTTCTCAGTTGCTTCTATAGCTACCCCTTAAACTAGACCGCATAAATCAAGACATTCGCAGTCTATTCAAAAAGCAACACATGCCTTTCTTGAAACGTAATGAGCTCCGTCAATCCATGCGCATACTCTCCAATACACCACCAGGATATCTCACCATTCTCACCGCCCCTCAAACAGTCAACTCAACATCTTCGCTTTCTTCAATGTACTTCTTGTATGGCTTCAACGCCTCTTGGATCTCTCCATTCTCTCCGCAGTATTTCAAAACTTGCTCGGGGCATCTTCCGATGAAATTCACCGGGTCCAAGAGACCATCAACTTCTCCCCAGACAGGCTTGAAGAATTCTGTCCTCTTGATTCTCTCAATCAAATCGTTGTTCTTTCCCTCCTTCTTCACAACATCACTTGCCTGGTGGCTCAATACACGGATTTCCTCGTGCGCATCCTGTCTTGATTCACCCAGAGAGACAAGCTTCATGATGATGTTCTCAGTTGCCATGAAGGGGAGCTCTTCCATAAGACGGCTATGGATTTTGTTAGGGTAGACAACAAGACCAGATACGACGTTATCGAGTGTCATGCAGATAGCATCGGCGCTTAAGAACATCTCAGGGATATATATTCTTCGAATGGCACTGGATAGGCACAGAGTCAGCGTATCCTTCACTAAGCTTTCCGAGAGCTAGTAGAGTAGAAAGACCATCCGGAGCCATCTTAGGAGCATATGACTTGAATAATAAAACCTGGAAAGATAGGAATGATAGTTCAGGGTGCCTAGGTATACGTACGAGTCGTCCAAAGTTCTTTCAAACCACTGCTGAGCGTAGGTGTCAGACGCGTCCTTGTTCAGGTTTGCGAGATGACGTCCAAGCCCAGCAATTCTCTCACAGCGCATAGGGTTTCGCTTGTATGCCATAGCACTGCTTCCAATTTGATCCTTCTCGAAAGGCTCCTCAATTTCTTTCTGGGAGGCTAGATGTCTGATATCACCCGTGATTCTCTGGACCGTGGCACCAAAAGCGGCAAGAGCATTGGCGACTCGGAGATCGACTTTTCGGGTGTAGGCTACAGTAAATCGAGTTAGTCACCTTACAAATTCACAGAAGAAATCAAATCCTGGGCAATGAGCTTACTCTGAGTGGAAATCGAGTAACATGAAGGGAAACCAGCCTTCTCGCAGAGAAGCTCATTGAGCTTGTCAATTTTCGCACCATCCCCGTGGAAGATCTCCATGCTGTGATCACACGTCAGTGCTTCCAAAATGAACCACGCAAGAGCCTGACTCACAAAGAGGCTTGAGTACCAGTTGTGCCTTGTGCACCTCGGTAACGCAAATCTTCGCGCGTTTTGGTGATGTCCTCGAGATCCATCAGGAGATCCTGAGCCCATTGAGCCGCTCTTCGTCCGACGGTGATAAGTTGGGCAGGTTGATAGTGGGTAAAGCCAAGTGTTGGCATGGACCTATATTCAACAGCGAATTTGGCTAACTTATGAATAATGACAGCTAGCTTTGGAAGGAGCAGGTCGAGTCCATCGCGGAGGAAGATGAGATCGGCATTGTCCTATCTCATGTCAGCAGATGCTTGTATGTTAGTTCATCTGTTTCAAGACTCACAGTAACATAGCAAGATGTAGCACCCCAGTGAATGATTCCTGCGGCAGCAGGAGCAACTTGGCCAAAGGCGTGGACGTGTGCTTCTACCAGTTAATACATTGTTTGATCTGTATTCGGGTTAATTGGAAAACGAACCCATAACATCGTGTCGGCGCTTCCTGGGTTCAATTGTTAGAAATGCATTCTAACGTCTTGTAATAGTATGTAAAAACCCACTTCTCCTCAACCGCAGCAACCTCGAAGTCTTTATCGGTCATGGTAATGTTGGCTTTCATTTGGGAGATTGCTTCGTCAGAAATATCCAATCCAAGCTCCTTCTCGGCTTCTGCAAGCCAGACCCAGCATCTGTATAAAGGTTAGTCTAAGTCTGGAATGTTTTGATAGCATTGAACAGCGACGAAGTAAACAGAGCTGTAAATGTGCTATGATACGTTCGAGAGTGCAAACAATAAAGTATGGATATACTTACTGTCTCCATGTTGATGCTCGAGTGCGCGCTGAGAAAATGGTCTTCATTTGCGTGCCTGTACGTTCAAAATGTCAGAAGGCATTACTTGAAGAGGCAAGCCAGTCTGCAATGCCCCGCCAATATCTCATTGTGCGGAGCTATGAGGGCTTTTCGATGCCTTTCCGGGCAACTCACTGGCATAGCGCGAAGCCAGCGGGGTCTGGTAAGTATCGTTGCCAGACATCTTAGTCGATTGTTGTTCTGTGGAAGGTCAGGAAAGCGATGCGACGATGAATGTCGTGTGTTGTGGAAGATTTTGAGTACAACAGGCAAGTTTTTCTGCTGGGTAGGACCCCTCATTAGTGGAGGCGGGGCCAGAACCGAAAGGATCTAGCGCCAACAGGGCGGTGAATCCCCTGGACAAGATGAATCTGGCGGACATTCAAGCACTCAAACTTTGGCTTATACCCAGGTGCCTGAGAATACGGAATATGCAGCCCACAAGACGGAAGAATTTTCCAGCTTAAAATCATTGTGTCCTGTGTAGTGCGATTTGCCCTCCAGAATGGCTCGGGAACTGCAAAGAGTGCCGAGTTGGAACACTGCTTCGGATAAACCTGTTGAGCATGCGCTATGTGCGGTACCTGCCTCTAGCACGTCCAGCGCTTTAGTACTAGCACCCCGGACCTTGAATGATGCAGTATCACCGTGCACAATGGCTTTTTCATTCCGAAAACAGGTTGTAAATGACCAAGGAGTCGAAAACGGCAGATGTAATAGGTCATTAATCCATTCTCCTTATCTCTTGAAAAACAGGTGATTGACTACTGCTGTACTATATGTACAACCCTCTGCTATAGTAGCAAGGGCTTAGAGCACGTCTGTTTTGACCATTCACTCTTTGGGTTTCTCAAGAGCCAAGATCCACACTAGCAGGGCTAGGAGGTGCATCTCCCGTTGCCCAAATCGTGGGTTCTTTTCCAAGCACAAAGTGCATACTTCCACCGTCAGCAAAGACATCCTCCCAAGCAACCCACGCTTTATCCCATGCCTGGCCATTCACGGTTAAGCTCTGAACATAATACACCTCCTCGCTGCCTCCTTCCGTGGTCACCTCAAGGCTTTTCCCATTACCTAAAGCAATGGTTGTATTTGCAAACCAAGGACTGCCGATCAAAAATGTCGTTTGGCCGGTCAAAGGATATAACCCTAGCATGGACCATAGCAGCCATGATTCCATGGCGCCGGCATCGCTATTTCCAGGAAGGCCCGATGGTGTGGGTGCATAGTAGGACTTTGCTGCGAAGCGGGAGTGGTAGACGGAAAGATCTTGGCGACCAACGAAATTGAAGAGATAGGGAGTTGTGAAAGACGGTTCGTTTCCTGGATTGAAGATGGTGTAATTAAATGATGAGGAGCCTGTCCCACCTGATTCGGTGTTGGCGCCTCCAACGAACATGGTCTCCAAGCGGGATACAAAGGTGGAAGTACCATTGGCGTAAGTGATCAGAGTATCAATATCGTGATGTGCCTAAAACCTGTCAATAGATGATTTGGGCTAGAAATCTGAGTTACTGACGTTAAAACTGTATTCCCACGGCAGACCTTCATAGTAGTAGTCTGACCAATAGCAACCTCCACATACCAAAGGATCCTGTGCAATGAACCCGGAGGTATTTCTTGGTACCATAAATCCACTGAAACCCAATGATGTAACATCTGGATTCCAGTGGTTTCTCCAGTTTCTGGAACGATTCAAATACTTCTCTGCATCTGTAATATTTCCGAGACCAGAAGCTACCTGATACAATGCGAAGTCATTGACAGCATACTCCACGGCACGTGAGACCGATCGTCCAAAAGTAGGAGTGATATACCCATATTCAAGCCAATCTGGCAATGCACCTCTTCCTTGTGCAGTAGAGCCTGAAAGATCTCGAGGATCGTTATTGTTTGGAGGTGTGACTTCTGCATCCTTCACCATCGCTGCATATCCGTCCTCCCAATTGATGGCTCCCCGAACACCTTTGACGTATGCATCAGCCAAAACATTATCTGCGTTTGAGCCTCCTTGTGTTGCGCCATTGAAATTGGAAGATCTTGCATCTGGCATATAACCCTCGTGACGAAAGATATCAATCAGGGACCGAATGTACTCCTCGTATGCTACCGGCTGCAGAATATGAAGGAGAGCAGTTGTGCATCTGAATAAATCCCAGAACGTAAAAGTGTCGTCATAATAAGGCTCAGTGGATGTCCACCCAGGGTTTTCGCCAGTACGGTTCGATGGGAGCAAGTGCATAAAGTACAAAGAGCTGTACAGCAACTGCAAGTTTGTAACGTTCGCATCTGTCGTTGTCACTTTGGACAGAACCTGGGTATTCCAGACATCCTTAGTGTTGCTGGTCAAAGTAGCTAGTGCCGTACCACTTGGAATCTGATTGTTGACATTGGCACATGCTTGAGCAGACGAAATCCAGGATATTCCAACTCTCGAAGTAAGCTTTGTAGCATTGAAAGTAAAGACAGCTCCCAATCTCTCCGTAGAATTGACAGCAGAAGTTGAATCATAGCTGGCAAGTTTGCTTCCATTCGTGCTGGTGCCAACGAAAGTCTTAACCGACGTTGCAGAAGCGTCAAAGTAGCCGCAAAAGTATATTCTCCAGTTGGGCGCACGATTCCAACCATTGTTGTAAACACCAGAGCCTTCGTAGTGCCCATCGTCTGAGATAGCAATATCGCCCCCAGAGAAACTTTGCCCCAGACCTTGACCTCGGTAGGAAGACAGCACGTGTGATACATCCTAGATGGATGATAGTCAGTGCTATTGCTACCTCGTATCCGGTTTTATAAGTTGAAGTCCAACCTTCAAGCAAAATCTTGCATTCAAGTTGAGCTTGAATACAAGATATTACAAGATTTATAAAAGGTGCAAAAAAGTGTATATGGTAGGAAGTGCACTTACTACGACGATGTTCTTTTGGGACGCATTCGGAAAGGTGTATTGGTACAGACCTGCTCTGCTCGTCGCGCCGAGCTCAACAGTGATACCGGAGCCAAGCTGAGCCTTGTAATAACCGACAGAGGTAACATCATTAGCAGCTCTTGTATCATTTAGGTCTAATAACGGATTTGATATATTTCCAAGCACGGGCATTTGTGAGACTACACCATACTTGGGAGCTCCTCCAGTGCCGCTTTCGTGCATCATCGTGAAGCCGGTAAAGTTTCCAGTCGCTTGATAGCCAGAATAGGAATCTGAGCCAGTGTAGAGATCTGGACCGAGTTTGACCATTCCAAAGGGCTCACTGACGCCGGGAAATGTATTTCCGCCATTCGTGTCACCAGTCTACCCCGATCAGCATCTCCTCTATCGTTTAGCCTGATTCTGTTTGGAGAGCTCTCACATCGGTAAGAACATATTGAGTCAAATCAGCTGCTTGTACACTTGCAGCAACAGCTAGAAGCCGGACAAAACATCGAGAGAACATTGGAGTATACAGCGACATGAATTTAAACGTTAATGTTCCTGTGACTTTGAGAGAGCACGTTTGCAGGACAGGTGGAGCTGATATATGCTCGTATGCTACAGTCTAAAGAAAAAAACCTCGTAGACTGGGTCATCTCACAACTCCACTATAACATAAGATAATATATATGATCGTCGAAAGGTGCTAGGAAGACCAGATGAAATGCAGGCCGACTTCAGGGGGTAAGTAGGACCGTGGATAAGAAAGGGCTTTCCAGTGGAAGCAAGCCAATAATGGGGTATCACCAAGGAAAGGTATCGCAAACTATAGGATAGTAAGAAAGGCCATTATGATATCATGTTTGCGGAGAAGACGAGGAGCCCCGGTACATAAAGGCTTGCGCGGAGAGAAGTTTTCCTCTGAGCCAGTCTTTTTACAGCAATGACCATGTGCCCCAAATTCTGGACACATTGGGCAGAAACCAGAGTCTAGCTGCCGCGACAAATGTGGGAATTGAGCAGGTGCAAGAAAGTTATCAGATGCACCGGTTTGCAGCTAAGATAGCGTTGGGAGGGCAGGTGGTCGTGGTTCCACTTCTGATTGGCCAGCTGACCAGGTCTGTCGATTGTTCCGGTGCTGGAGCATCAGGGGACCTTCCTATCCGAGACCCCATTCCCAGCGGTGTCAACTTAAGCTATCGAAGCAGACGGTAACCTGAAAGACGGTAAACTTGGGACCTCACAAAACATGCTCGAATCCCACCTCCAGTCTGAGACACGTGATGTTCGAAGCAGCGGCAATAGTGTACTATTAGCTCGAGACGCGGCATTTTTTGCTACAGCGAAAATTTCCTTGACCTCGTGCTGCTTATGAGGTGCAGTGCAACGGTTCACGAACGACACAAAAGATATAAATGAGTATGACCGTTTAATCATGTAACCTGAGCGCTCGTGTTGTGAAAACCGACTTCACACGGTACAATAAATGTACATATCACGTGGGGGTCCTGGGTTGACGGTCGTGACATAGTAAGACGATCCCATTCGTGAAAGATGCCTTATTTGTTTGATCTCTTTCTATGGAGTCGCCGTGCCTCTAAAGGTCGTTCTTTCCATGGCAGCATAGCATAACACATGTATAAAGCCACTAATAGAAGATACATTTGGTAATGTGGGAAACTATCTACCTTGAATGATGGAAACTATGCAGAGAGTTTCGCGGTTGGTTTCATAATAAGAACTCAAATCAGATATTTCGTTAAATTACTCCTCTCACTACGTCTGTGTTGCATATCAGATGTATGTTAAAGGCGCCATATGATATACTGCTAGCTTTCATTGCCGAGTTACATGGCTCTCATCCTGACACGTTTTAAGCCGTTACGGCCGTATACCATATTACCATGCAAAAGTAAGCAGCCACACAGATTTCGAGCCACGGCCTTGAAAATATTGAGGGAGATCCTGAAGATTTGCGACTGTCTTACTACGTAGGACACGACAATATTTCGTCGCTTATGTCGAAAAGAAATGGTGCGAAACACCACATCGATAAGCGACAGTAGTCACTTCTGAAGCACTATTAAGATGGCAACACCTACAATTATTCGGAAGGAGTGGGTGGCTCTTGAGTCACAATTAATGCATTAAATTTAAATGGCAAATAATACCAATTCGACTATGCAAATTCGACTCCCAACGTTGGCGCAAGGCATTTGTTTGCCGTGGCGATTTTACTTATCAGCATTCTCGGAGCTCCGAACGTAGCCGGCAACAAATATGGATATACTTCGTAATCGCCCATCCCCCACTCTACATACAGTAGCTAGCCCCATGCTATCAGATCTCGTACCTGCAGATATAAGAAGTAAGGCACAATGAAGTGTTTTCAAAATCTCTTCCTGACATCCTGTTGGTCGCCTCTTCTGTAAGATCGTCACCTATACCGCATAACCAAGCCCGTACAGGATGAAGTCTCGCCAAGTAATGTCGGCCCTTGCTCTGGCAAGCCAGCCAGTAGTCGGATATGCTTTCACCAACTCGTCCTGCTCATCTTTGACGTTTGCGAACCTGACGAGTTCGTCAGTCCGCTTTGCATCACTTATCCCTGCGGGGTCTAATTTCACGGGCGATTCCACGGAGACTAGTTACAATACTGTACAGACGGATCTTCCCGAAAGCTGCCGTGTAGCATTGACTGTCCAGACTTCTGGAAATTCAACAGCTAGGTATGAGATCTGGTTTCCCACCACTGCAGCTTGGAACAATAGATTCTTGACTGTTGGCAATGGCGGATGGGCTGGTGGGATCAATTATCCTGACATTGTCTCGGGACTAAAGAGAGGTGAATTATATACAGATCATATCGGAGCTTGTCACTAATTTTGAGGCAGGTTTTGCTACCATGAGTACCGACACTGGTCATAACTCCACTCAGAATGATGCTACGTGGACCAACAACACAGCTGCCATGATTGACTTGTAAGCGAGCCTATTCCGTCGTTCAGAAATTCCCGTATGCTCATATCATAAAGTGGTCACCGAGCACTACATTTGTCTACTGTAGCCGCGAAAGAAGCTCTTAGTGTCTATTACACCGCTCAACCGAGTTTCTCTTACTACGCAGGCTGCTCTACAGGTGGTCGTCAAGGGTGGAGTGAGGCTCAGAAGTATCCATTAGACTTTGATGGTGTACTTGTTGGTGCACCAGCAAACTGGATGACTCACTTGCCGGCTTGGGATATAAGAGTAGCTCTTGAGCAATTCCCAACCAGCAAAGCCTCTAACATTCCATACACAATGTGGTCTGTTATCCATGAAGCAGTTTTGGACCAGTGCGATGCACTAGATGGAGTGGTTGATGGTATCCTCAGTGACCCGACGCGGTAAGTAGTGATCATTGGTAAAAGACCCATTATTAATTCAATTCTTTAGCTGTCAATTTCACCCCGAAGTCCTTGCTTGCGGTCGAAGCGGCGTGAATAGCTCAAGCTGCCTCAACACCGCACAAATCAGCAACTTGAAGCGCATCTACCAGCCATGGTGGGAAGCAAACAATACCAAGATCTTCGACGGGATTCAACCGGGTGGTGAAGCTGGATTCTCATTCTTGTTCAATGGAGCAAGGCCACAATTCGGCATTGACTTCTTCCGACAAGCAGTTGTCAACGATTCCACCTGGGACTATTCAACCATAGACGCGGCGACAGTGGCGCTAGCCGATTCTATCAATCCCGGTGGTATTAATGCTTATGATCCGGATTTGAGACCTTTTCAGGCGAGGAGTGGCAAGGTCATGGAGTATCATGGCTTCCAGGACCAGGTCATTCCATCAACTGCGTCGGGAACTTGGTATGACAAGGTGCTTAGTTTCTACCAGGATTTGAACAAGACGAGCGAGGTAGAGGACTTTTATCGCTTGTTTATGGTCCCTGGTATGCAGCACTGCAGCGGCGGTGACGGTGGTACGTTATTATCCTCATCTTACTAAACACTGAGCTAACACAATGACCAGCTTGGGTTACCGGTGGAGTTTCTCAAGGCGGCGTTTTACCAGAAAACAACGCCACGGAGTATTCTTTACTGTGGTCTCTCATTGACTGGGTAGAGAATGGCACGGCACCAGTATCTATGATCGGAACCAAATATGTCGATGATACTGCATCCTTAGGTGTTAATTTCACCAGACCATTTTGTCGATGGCCTAATGTTCCAATTTATAGTGGGGATGGAAATGTCACAATGGCTGAGAATTGGTATTGTGCTGAAGAGGGTGTTTACTAATGAGAAGGTTTCTTCGATTTTACTATGTATATAATTTGATCGTAACGCACATAACATCTGGTATTCCTCTTGATATGAAAGAGCGCCTTTCAGAAATCAAGTCTATATATATTCCAGTTAACAGGGTAGATGTGTATCTAACACATTGATCATGCTTCATAATCATCCCGGCGGACACCTACACCGTGCTTATGCAACATTGTCTCCTTAGGAGGGAACAGTTTACTCAGAAGAACATGTAAGCCTCCTCCGACGAAAAATCCGTAAAAGTATCCCAGGGCGTAGAAGTCGATAGCGCCTTGAGGAACACTCAGCTTGGAGTTGACCGACTGTGCAAAGCCCGGAAGCAAAGGCACGAAGCCGACAAAGAACGCCACGGCAGCTCTCCAGTTCGTTCCCCAACGGTTATAGGCATAGATACCATCTGGTTGATACATTTCAGGGACCGAGACGACTTGCTTGTGTACAATCCAGTAATCTGCGATCAAGATACCAGCCATCGGTGCGAGCCAGACAGTGTACCCGTTCATGAAGTTGATGAGAGATTCGGCCGAAACAAGAATATTCCAAGGCGTCATGGCCCATGCACCAAGGATTGCACAAATGAATTGCCCACGGCGGATATTGATATATCTCGGTAGGATTGCAGAAAGATCGATGGCGACGGCTATGGAATCTGCAGAGATGTTCACTCCAATCGAAGCGATCAAGAAAGCGAAAGCACAGAAGAATGCTCCTGCTCGCCCTCCCTTTGAAGTCCAGTTGTTGACAATCAGAAGAGGGTCCCAGAGAAGTTCCCCATAAATAATCTTTGAGCCATTGGCACCAATGATCCCGAACAGCATCATAACAACAAAGACGATCGGAATCACTACCAGCTGCACGTATGGACTATTCGGCTTTTTAGAGTATCGTGCGAAGTCGTTCCTGTTTCTGGTTAGTTCTTGGAATTCAGTTCACCAGCAAGCAACGTACATGTTAACACCGAGGGTTGCAAAGTTTCCAACCATGGAATAGATTCCCTGCATCACAGTCCAACCAAGCCTAGAGCCCGAGACAGAACTTCCTTGGACGAATAAGGCGTTCCCTCCTCCAGTGCTGTGTACAATCCAACCGATTATTGCAAACCCTGCAATCGGAGTGACGATACTCTTGAAAGTGAAGAACCACCTTACTTGATGAGCAGGAATGTAGTGAAAGGGTAGGCAGATGATCCAGTAGATGATGTAGCAAATCATGAACCCAGTGGTGATATTTGCTGATTCCGGCAACTTATTGGGAATGTCTCGAAACCGGGGCCATATTGCGTAGATCATTGATTCTGGGTGGATTGTCAGTATAACAAGCAGATATTAGATTAAGAGAACGCACGTATACACTCTGCACCAGTATATGTACCAATGCCGTACCAAAATATCGATATAACGACCCGGAAGATGATCATCACGTAGGCAAAGTAGAATCCGTAAGCACTGCGAGCTTGAACCGTAAACGGGATATGGAGTCGAGCGCCAATAAGACCGTTGAATGTCACAACCAATGCTGTCATAAAATTTCCAATGACAACTGCAACGAGTGCAAGCTTCCAGGAAAGTCCAATGGCGATGAGACTGCTGCCAATTCTCCAGTTGGATACCGCAAATGCGTCCGAGATCCAGTACATTACAACTAAAGCTCTATTAGTTTAAACTCACTTGTGCTTTCATATTTCAAGAGATCGTACAGTCGTGTGTCCTCCATGTTTGGAACTCTGGTTCGACAGGATCAAGGTCCCTATTGCCGAATTTCAATCCAGGTGCCATTCGACTATCACTAACTTCTAGTGTAGCCTTGCCCTTCAATTTCGTCCATAGTGAGTTGTTCTCATGGCTGTAACCTGTAGAGATATCAACAGGCTGAGAATCATATGTTGTATACTCCTTTGACATCTTGTGCAAACGAGCAAGCGTCCTGGCAAACTTAGGTGTTCAGGAATGTCTCAAGCAAGTGAATTCGTACAGAATAACAAAGTGGGACAGATTCAAGGTTATTTATCACAAACCTTGGCCGCTCATCGTTATCTATCTTCGGTGACAACCACACATACTTACAGCATCCCCAGGTCCACTCTTCCTCTGAGGCATACCTCAGCAAGCACAATCTGGGGCTCATTCGTAGGAGATAGTGAATCAATCAGCTCCTAATCGATTGACACCGTGCGACGTCAATACAGACCATGTTTCTATAGTATCTCACCCATTTAATTACTACTAGGCTATATGTATCATGTTACTGGATGAGCCATACTTGTCAAACCCGGCGGGCAAAGGATGCTAAGGGATCACCGGTGCGATAACAAAACAAACCACGGGAATGGCGTCAAAAGTGGGATGATCAGCAATCATGTTCTTTCGGATCCAATGTCCCGACAGAACTGCAAGAAGTGAATCCGAACAGAGAAAACCAAGATTGCGGGAAGAACAACGTAGCATCGTTTAACATCCTGATATCTTCAAGATTGCAAGAAAAGCTCACTGCTGAGTCATCCAGCCATGTCAGGAACCGCGCCACCGATTCACCCATCCAATTCCACTGGTGCACATCTCACCATCACAGTCGATGAGCTTATGCACCTCCGACTGGTGGCCCTTGGAACACGATCGCCGTCCCTGATTATCCGTGGTGGACATATCTTATCGCTGCACACTGGAGAGATCTTACCCCGAGATGTTGTGGTTGCTGGTAGACATATCGCTGCCATTACCCCCTGGAATCATTTCCCGACGGATGCGGTCTTGGAAATTGATGCTAGGGGGAAATTCGTATCTCCGGGCTTTATTGATGCTCATATTCATATCGAATATACCAAGTAGGTGGTCACTTCTTGCCACTGCTGAAAAGCATGCATGCATGCATGGTTGGATTCAAAATCCAGAAATTTATATAGAGAGTGAACCAAGTACTCATTGTTTGAGCATAGGTTGGTGCCAGGAGAGCTGGCGCGATTGAGCGTACCTCGAGGAACGACAACGGTGCTAGCAGACGCGAATTGCATTGCCAATGTAGGTCTCTTTAAGCTTTTAGGGTAAACTCGGAAAAATGGGGCTAATACTTTCAAACAAGGTGTTTGGTGGTAAGGGAATGGACTTCATGGGTAAGACACTGCAGGAGAGGTTAGAAAATCACCCCACTAAGAAGTCTAGGGGAAACCAGCACGCCTCTACGTATTTTCCGACAAGTATCACACAAAATCCCAGGTAATCCACCAGAGCTAGAGCTCGGTGGTGTGACGATGACAGCAGCAGAGCTATGCGAGAGAGTGTCTCAGTCAGAAGCAGCAACCTTGGGAGAGTCGAATCCTTTTTCGCTAGATCTTGCCTCCGCTCAGAAACAGGCAGCGGCTCTCCATGCGGGCAAAAGGATCACAGGCCATACAGCTCTGCTAGAAAACGAGCCACTCTGGGCATACGCGGCTGGTGGGATTGGGGATGATCATAATGCACATCAGCCTGAGGATGTGATCGAAAGGCTGAGATTGGGGATGATGCTGACGGTGATGAGTGGGAGTATGAACTCTAACATTGCTAGTGTGTTTAGTGATCTACCGGCCTTGAAAGATGGGCTGGGACATATTTCATTCTGCGCAGATGACAAGCTGGCGGAGGATTTAGATGGCGAGGGTCATATTGACTATCATGTTCGACAAGCGATCAAGCTTGGTATTGATACCGTCAAGGCCTATCGCATGGCCACGTTGAACCCTGCTACTTATTATAGACTGGATCATTTGATTGGTAGCGTCACCCCAGCCAAGTTAGCTGACTTGCTTATTTTAGACAGTCTGGAAGACGTCCGGTACGTCCTCTATGTCTCACAAAGGTGTTACGCTAATCAGTCTGGAGACCAACGGCGGTGGTTATGAATGGCAAACTAGTTGCAAAGGATGGAAAAGCTCTCTTCGAGAATACAGATGAAGTGCCCAAATTCGCACTCAACAGTATCCACATTGATCCGTCTTTCCTCGAGCCTTCGACGTACCACGTCTTCCCAGGCGAAGGAAAGACCGAAGCCTGGGTTCAAGCAATGGAGATGTACGATGGATATTTCAAGCGAGCATTCCACACCAAGCTCTCTAGCAGCTCGGAAAACGCACCACTGCAGTGCGATCTCGAGAGGGATGTGCTCAAAGTCGTAGTTATCGATCGACACCACGCAACCAAAAACCTCGGGATCGGGTTTGTCCGAGGCTTTGGGCTGAAGAGAGGCGCAATCGCCTGCACGACAAATTGCGAGAATCAGAACCTGGTGGTCATTGGCACGAGCGACGAAGAGATTGCCCATGCAGTGCAGAGCATCATGAAAGTTGGAGGAGGATTTGTGGCTGTGCTGGAAGGCGATACCATTGGCTCTGTGAAGTTAGATGTCGCAGGGTGTATGTCTTCTGATCCTTGGGAGAAGGTTCGGGATGAATCGCTTGCGTTAGATGCTACGGTCAGGTGGTTCCTCGGCTGCAAAACGAAGGCACCTTTCATGATTGCGAGCTTTGTGGGCTTAGTTGGTGTTCCGGACTTGGGACTGACCGAAAAGGGATTGATTGACTGTAAGACGCAGAGCTTGATGAATGTTGTTCTTTCGGAGGACCAAGGACTTATCGAAAGTGCGTCGGTTGAGAGGGCTGTGAAGATTTGCTGCCGTTGTCCCAGTCATGCTCATGATGTTCATAGGATGATGGATAGCAATACTGCCGTTATAATATGAATAAACTTGGATATAATATTAAAAGATACACGCTCGTTGAAAGAAGAAGTTGACTTCTTCAAACAGAAGTCAGTGCATTACATGGTACACTGTTTACGCTGTGAAAAGAAATGTCAACTAGAATCGTCAAGTTGTCCCCGATTTGAAGACTCCTACTAGGCCTGGATACCACTTTGATGTAAAGCGCCACCGGATGTATCATGCGGGCTCATATTCTTCTCCGTATAGCTTTCGACCTTCCAGTCTTCCCAAAACGTCAGGCAGATGAATACTACCGCAACACTTTCAACCAAGAACAATGGAATCGCATTCCACTTCCAACCTTCGATGACATGGCGCCAATGCTTCAGATAGGCCCTATCTTTCTTGTAGATGAGGGGCAAATCGAGGAGTGCGTCGGTCCATGTGCCCGGGGTCCATTCATCCGCAGGGTATGCATTATGCTGGGATTGTGCAGCAATTAATGTGTTGATGTGCTGACCACTGGTCTGGTTGGTGAGGGCGAAGGTCCAGGAGAGCGCAACGAGGGTCAGAACCAGTGCAAGGATCGAGACAACGGTGTAGGCGACGAAGAGGTACGATGGTTTGCGCACGTTCTACAAGTAATGTTAGGAGGCGGTACCGACAACGGGGAAGCGACCAAGCAACATACCCTTGCAGCGCGTCTTCGCAACCACCAGATCATGAAGAAGCCTCCAAAGCAGACCAGGACCAATGCAGAACCGGCCGCGCCGTTACTCGTGTGGCCCTCGTTGAGCAATAGTCCCTTTGGCTTCGCATTGACGAAGACCGAGGTGTCATTGTAAGCAAACAGATATTGGTTGGCACCGGAGCGATGCAAGTAGCCGACCATGGCACTGATGAGGGCCAGTTGAATAGCAGAGTCGACCAGCAGGAGCGCAAGAGAGACGACGAGGGGCACGAAGTACTTCATGGTAGCGATCTCGCTTCGACGTCGTCGGCTCGACAGGTAATAATGCGGCCTCGAGATGGGAGAGTAATTGGCAGAGCGCGGCTGCAGCTGGAAGAACATTTGAAACAAAGCAGAAGCAGAATAAGAAACGGGCAGGCTTTATGTTTCGCACGAAGTGGCATTTGTCACAAGCACTGGCTGACGGACGGCGAGGGCGACGGCGAGGGCGAAAGTAAGTCAGCTTACCTATGGAGCTCATATGCAGCCCATACGAGTTGGGGGTATTTTGGGCGGTTGCTATAGCCTTTCACTCGCTAGTCGCTCACTGGCTGCCGGGGGCGGCTGGGCTAGGCTGAGGCGTAGAGTAAGCCCAATGATGCTCTGGCGGTATAAGCAGCCTGCGCTGCCAGATGTGCGCGTCGCTGTTGATTGATCATGGCTGGTGCTCGTGCAGGGTTGATTCTATATCCCTGCTCTTTTCACAGGCTAGAGCAAACAAGCCTTCCTAAAAGAAGTGCTTTGCTCAGCTTAGGACATAGGGACAGTCGTTGGACTGGGTCTTCAGCCCTGGCTAGCTTTGATACCGCTGACATCTATTGATTGCCTGTATTCTGGTTTTGGGCCTCATCGAACGCTTGTGGTTGTGAATACTGCTGACCTGAGGATGATGGCCTGCAGATTCAGCTCTTACTTAAGGCCAATGACGTGCGTGATAACCGAATGGGCAAAAGCCTCCAAAGTCGTGATGGCTTCGACTTGGGAGCAAATAAGGCCACGACACGCAAGTTGGCGCACTTCCAGTCTTTTGTTGTCGGTGCGTTGCGCTGGGGGCGTGTTTGGCGGATCGGGATCCAATTAGCATGCGGGGGAAGAGCCTCTTTAGCGGTCCGCGTTGTAGATCAACACGCCCGCCAGACTCTACCCCAAGGTTGCCAAGAAAACGGCATGTGGCCTCAAGCTGTGGCTTTCTGTCTGCTTGATGGATGCTGGTAATGGCCATTGAAATTATGGAATTGCATATATCCCTCATGGTCCTGACTAGACTTCTATGCAAATAAAAATAGCCCAAGACATGAACTCTGAAACGAATATTGCAAAAGTCCTTGGCTTGTTAATTATAGCAACTAGTCAGCTGCGTCAAACCTCCTCACGCGATATATCAAGTCCTATATGTGACCAGACTTGATGGTTATTTGCCAGGATTAAGAAGGATTCCTTTCATCGGAGAGAAGCGATGAAATGTGCCCCTCTCAAAGGCAAAGAACTGAGACAGCCTTGCCCGTGTTTATAGAAAACAGAAATATGTTAGCGAGGGATGCAATAAGAAGTCTTTACGCAGTGAAGTTTTCCAAACTCATTTGCAAAATTGACGTAGGAAATTGGATAATAGCACGTGATATCAAGTATTAAATTCTTTTCCGATACACGTGCTAGTTAATGCCGCTTAGTTCATACGTTGAACAATCGGCTTTTGAAGTTTCGTAACATTCTTAGATCCAACTTTAATCTTAAACTCTCTAAACATCACATCGCTCCATCAGTGTTCTATCACGTGATGTTTGCTAGAACGTTTGCCTTCTGGCACGTTTTAGCATCCGGTAAACGTTCCCTACCTACTTGCTGTAACTGTTAACCTTATTTCAATGACAATAACTTTGCCTCGTCACTGAAGCTTTGGAACACAGCTTTTACTGAGAATATCACTTTTGGCAGCGGGAGCACCTTTATGATATCTGCTCACCGACAAAGATAAGGTAAAATAGTCAAAGCGTATAATAACACCAGCAGTATGGATCGTCTTGCGCAACTTCGGCAACCGGAGACGGCATTGTTATCTTTCATCCCCTCGACCTTCAAGCACAAGTGACATGGCAAGCATTAGTCTCGTAGTGGTATCCTGTTTCTGTCTCTTAAGTCTCCTGCACTCCACCACAGCGTTTGTGGAGGTTTCGTCGCATCGGAGCTCTACTACCTCTCGTGCGTACCGACAAATCACGCAAGTCGTGCAGGAAATTAGAGGACTGATAGCCTACTTTGTCCTTGCCCCCGGACGGACTGAAAGGCCCGGCTCGATTGCAAGGCGGGGAATCTGTCCATGAATGGGTAAGATCAGAAATTTTATATGAAGCCGATAAGCTATGCAGGGGAGCTCTCAGGCACAGCCAGTTGCGCAGTGGATGCTAACAACCCAGTCGACAACGCTTGGCAACGATCTGGGTACCTTGCGGCCTAGTTCTATCAGTTTTGACCTGCCAGATGAAGAAGGTACCAAATAACATCAAAGCATGTCTGCAGCTTGCATCAAAGCTAACGTTGATGAAATGGTACATAATGAGATTCCCCTCGTAAAGAGGACGGGTTTTTTGCCACGCTTTGTACTGTTTCTTTGTAGCATCACTACTTTGTATGCAAGATGCGCACCACTCTTGCTGCCGGCATCGCTTTGTTCTCGGCTGTATGCTGCCACTGTAGCAGTCCCGCTTACTATGCAACAACAAACTCTACAAATGCGACAGCGACTGCTGCTTGCGCTATTGTGAGCAGTCTCTCAGCTGCGCAAATAGCTACAGCTCCCTCTGGTGAGAACTTTGATAGGGTGAAGTAATTAACTCGTGACTGATACTGCATTCTTAGCAACACCCACTGTTGATGCAGCTCTGGCTTATGAATGTCTCAATTCGGTTCCATTAAACAAGACTGCTGCTCTTGCTTTGGTGGATGCTTGTGAGCCTTACATTGAATGGCAGAGTGGTATGTTATACGTGAAGTCTGCCCAACAATTACGGTCGACTGATTCATCATAGACCTTGCATATCTCAAAGACCCTCCTGCAACCTATTTCTATCCGCCACATGATGTACGTTCCTGTATTCGAATAAAACAAAAAGAAAATGCTTATCTTGCTTAGGTTTTGGGGACACTTGCTTCGGTCAAAGCCAATCTCGAGGCAGACGTATATGCAAATGAATATCTGTTCCAAGTCGATTTATATCAGGTGTTCGCACCTGCACATGACGGCCATTTTGTTCTGTACCCAGATGCGCTTACAAAGGCCATTGAATTTGGTCGCGGAGTTCCCATTGTTTCAATTAGCAAGGACGGAGTAGAGATACCTAAGATCTACAGTTATTGTGAGTCTATAGCTTCCAGTTTAGACGTGAGCTGACCTTGCACAGATGATGTTGTAGCGGATCCGAGTACCGCTCCTGTACTTCTTGAGGTTAACGGAGTCGATGCTGCTACTTTTATTGAAGATTTTGCCTTCACAGCATCTTTCAATCAAGACAAAGATGCAGCTTACAACACGATGTTCTTTGAAAAGGCTTTCGTCGCTGGGGGCGTTGGAACTGGCTATTTCTCAATTAACGGACGTGTCCGGTACATCTATCCCGGGGCAAACACCACATATACGTGGGATAATGGTACCACAAATCTGGTCAACAATGTTGCACACGTGAAAGGCGATTTTACCGGCGTCACGGATGGACTTTCGTTCTACCAAACGTTTTGTGCATATACGACTACACAAGCGACAGCTGCAACTGCCGCCACTCAAGCCACACCAGTTCCTACTGGACCTACGGGCTATCCACCACCAGTCGTTTCGTCCAACGACACGATTGTCAGCGGCTACTTTCTGGACACGCCTGGGTTTGAGGATGTTGCTGTTCTCAGTCTCTTGGCGATGGAATCCGAGTCGCCTGCTGAGTTTCAAGCAGTTGTACAAGCATTCTTAGCCGATGCTGTGGCAGCGGGCAAAACAAAGCTTGTCCTTGACCTTCAAGCAAATCCTGGCGGCTACATTCTCCAAGGCTATGATACGTTCCGACAGCTTTTCCCACAGATCTTGCAGAGAGATTATACCCGATTCCGCGAAAACGAACAGCTCCTTACTATTGCGGATATCTTCTCCGATGCCATTCCTGCTAACTATACGCCGCAAACTGCTTCCGCAGACACCATTGGTTACTATGAATCTTTCTTCAATTGGCGCTATGACTATAATGTGACAGAGCAACCATTCCCTTCCTTTGACGCCAAGTTTGCTCCTCATGAATTCATGGGCGATGATTATACCAGTATTGTTAGATGGAACTTCAATGATCCACTGACGACAATCAATTCAACCTGGGGCTTTGGCATAGACATCAGTAAGCTACAATTCTCGAAGATCTATGAATCTGAGGCTAACTCATATCCAGCTGGCTATGGTTCCAGGCAAAACTTCACCCAGCCTTTTGCTGCAGAGAATATAATTATTGTAAGTTGCACTCATATCATCCAAATTTCCTTGCTGACTGGATAGCTTTATGATGGATACTGTGCTTCAACCTGTATCATCCTCAGCGAGTTCCTCAAATGGGATGCAGGCGTCAAGTCTGTAGCTATGGGAGGTCGGCCAAATAAAGATCCCATTCAAGGTATGGGTGGCGTAAAAGGTGCCCAATCTTTCGGATGGAGCGATATTCTCTATGAGGCGGAAGCTGCCCTTGCAATTGCAACACCTGAGCAAGCCGCTATCCTCAACAAGCTCAACGATATCCCAATCCAACGAAGTTCCAGCAACAGTGTGAACTTACGTGATCTTATCACTCCAAATCATCTTGTGGATCAGACGCCTGCCCAAATGGTAGCTGAGTACTCTGACTGTCGCTTATACTGGACGGCACCTATGATTACGGATGTTTCAAAGGTTTGGGAGGCTGTTGCAACAGCCGCGTGGGGCGGTGGAAGTTGTGCTGAGGGAGCCATCAGTAACTCGACGAAGCGAGGTATTGATGCGCCGGTCAGGGGACGAAGTCCTTGGGAGAAAAGGGAGGCGGCGAGGAAGAGAGCCAATATGGTCATCCCAAGAGACAGTAAACCAGGTCCGCTCTTCGCCGCATCCAGACAAGGAACAAAGGCCATCCCGTAAACACTGTCAAGTTTTATATCTTATCTAGATAATAGACGTACATAGGTGATCGGCCAGCTTCCTGAATAAAAACATGCGTACGATAAACCAGAAGTGTATGAGACTGTAGTGGTGGTTTGGTGTGGCCCACCGCATTCATATTGGACTAATTACTCTCGCTTTAATTGCCAACAAAGTTACGAAGGAAAGGTCTTCAAGAAGTTATTTAATACTAACTAAACTGATCTACTGCTTTCTTGCTCTCTACAGCCTCTAGGCTCATTAAAATTCACCTTATTGCATAAACTCCCAAATCTTTACTCCCAAGTAGCTGGTCCAAAAGTCTCATTTCCAGAAACAGCCATGTAGGGACATAGTTCAAAATCGCAAGTTGTTGCATATCTTGTGGTTCCCCACCAATTAGGCATCTATAGCGCGGAGAAGTGTCAGCTTTTATAACATTTGTACCAAGATCTTGTGGAAGCCAGATATCATTTTGAAAAGAGAAAATCGTTGCAAACCGAAAGCACAAGTAAACTTACCGAAATGTTATTGTTCTCAAGAGCGACGAATTGGATAAGCGCAGAGAACGCGATTCCGGCAGTAAGGGCCGATGAGAGTACATAAGCGTATTTGGACCACCAAGCAAGATATCTCGACTTGATGTATGACCCGAAGAACCATGCGAATGGCAGAGCTTGCCACACTTCAGAGAAGTTCACGGGGGCCCAGAGGACACCTCCCATCACTATCGAGTTTTTAGCAAGTTTGTTAATGGACGAGCATAGAGCCGGCGGACTTACTCATAACAATAGGGTGGCAATATCGAAGCACGCTAGAAGGCCACTTCTTCCGAGCGAAATACCACGGTAGAGGCCAGAAGATCCCAGCGAAAAATCCCCATAGGAGCTTGGTATACATGCCGCCTTGGGCACTAAACAATCTCTTCGAGCCAACAAGACCCCATTGAAGAGAGGAGCTGAACAAGCTCTGAGAGCCAGAGCAGATCCATCGTACTTGGACGGATGTGTCGCAGATGTTTTCAATACCCATTTGGAAATGACTGATTCCAAGAATAATGAAAGATGCTAGGAAGGTAGCAACGACTTGTGCGGCGACCATCTGCCGTGGAGGTACCTTGCAATAATGTCCTAGCTTCATGTCTGCAGTAAATGTAACTGCCTGTGCTGTGACAGCGTTTCCGATAACCTTGAAAATCATATATCCAACGGGGTTACCAAGGAAAAGATAGCCACCGATCTATTGGGTAGAGTTAGCATGCCCAATCCGAGGCAGATATTCAAGCTGTTACTTACAATCGTGAACACGATATCGAGGCTGAGTTCATACGCTGTGATAGCAACCACCATCCCAATGGGAATGATCAGCACTGCCGAGATAAGAAAGCCGATTGGTATAACCCCTACCCAAGTTCGTTAGGGAAAATGTATTTTACTCTTGAAAAGTCACCACTTACATCCTGTAGTATTTGTCGGCCAGCCATATAGAGCTGCAAACCCCAAGGCTGCAGCAATAACGCCAATAAGGATGAACACCCACTATGAATATATCAGCAGGCTTGCGTATGAAGGGGATTCAGCATCGTCATACCTCAGGCACTTCCTTGTATTTACTCATCTGCCTGGAGTGGATATCATGTTGTGCAGAAAAAGCGCCTTTCTCCTTCCAAGTAATCTTGAATATCCTCAAAATGCCCTTACCATACCACAATCCAACAAAGACAAAGATTGCGGGTATTGTTGCAAATTCGCAGGCATATCTAAGCGTTTGAGCAGCTGATAGAAAGACTGGAGAATAGTTGCGATAGTTCTCTGGAACTAGCTTTAGATTTTCGTCAAGCACTCTGCTAATGTTGTAAGGGCTGCCTGTGTTGTCATATGCTTCAAAAGAATTGATAGGGATGTAAGATGTCCACCAGATGTTGCTGAAGAAGGTTGGGATAATAACACATGACCCCCAAATAAAGAGTGCAGCCACGATCTGGAGGACAATGAACCATGGCATGTACAAAGGATCTAGAAGCGCAAACCAGTTCCAGTCGAAGCTGCTCAAAGGATTAAACCCGAGGTTGAAGTAATAGCTACCGGTTATTATAGCGGTGACGGTTGATTGAGGTTTGATCCATGTAATCCAGTTGAAAAATGTGAGGGTTGGAAATACCGTATTGGGCAACCAATAATAGCTGCAAGTGTTAGTTAGAATACCCCGACACCGGGATCAAATTTACCAGAACATTGCACCGAAGGCAACGAAGAAGAAATTGAACCTGGAGATTTTCCATCCATTTGCTGTGTAGTTACCAGTGTTGTGTAGAGCCTTGTTGAGCGCGCCTTGGGACAAGGTGTAGTACCAGATCATCTGTGGAGGATAGACCAGGTATCTCCGACAGATTCCTGCCAGGCTGTATCCCAAGAATTGAGTCGACAGCACCAGGCATAGTTGATATCCCTAATGTGCTATTAGTTTCGGCTGATACAGCTTCAACAGCAAAACCTACCCAGCTGCCCGCCCATTCCTGGCCAAAGAAAATTGGTAACTTCTGAACAAATATAAGCTCGATGACTTGCGGTGTCGCTGTCATGTGAAATTAGCATGCGCGTCAAACTGCTGAATAGATGGAAATACTTACTGACTGTAACATTAGACATTATAGTAATCAACATATGCTCCTTCTCGGAGAAAGGCCCAGGGTTCAAGCTGAACTCAAATCTTGACCCTTGAAGAAACATCCGCGTAGGTAAAGTTTTGGCAAGGAATACCCCCATCGGGTATACGAACATCTGTGCGAGATATACGGTAATCGTGATGGATGGCTGACGCGGTGAGAAAAATTGATTCAGTGCTGCGAGCCCACAAGCCCATATGAGACCTAATAATCGGTCAATATCAGCGAACAGGTTTATCATTTGAAACGTGAAATCAACAGAGTAGCCACTGACCTAACACCCAAGCTCGGATTGTTCCACAGGGAATATTCTCATCGTCATCCGGCGAGTAAACAGCACGAATCTCTCGGTAGACAGAATCCCTCGAGATGATCGCAGCGGTCATGCGAAGTTCCAGCGAGAGGACCTCATCGACTTTTTCGGAGGCGGCATCGACACGGACAACCAAACTTTCAGCGCTATCCACAATTTCTTTCGGAATAAGCATATCGTTTCTAGTCGCAAATCACTTGTTAGTTTGCAGAAGAAGTCCGCGGAATGGCTGTTGGGCTCACTTATGCTCACTAACATAGCTTGCAACGATCTCCCGAGCTTGATCAATTGTCAGATTGGAAGCTAGACCTCGCGCATGTTCTGTGTCCTCAGGGGTCAAGCCCAAGTGTTTGAACTGCTCGTTGATCTCGAGGTCAATGGAGTCTTGGACCTCCCCACTCGTAACCTGGCGATTCAAATGATTTAGTGCTTGAAGGCAGGTAACTCGTGCATGGACAAACCTGTGGGGTAATCTTGTCCATGTCATTAACAGAGCCCACGATTCCTGCTCCACTGCTCTTGATATTCTCGTCCATTGCGGCGTTTCGCAAGAACGATAAATTTCGTAGTGCGGCATTATGAATGTCGCCGTCTGATGTCTATATACATCACATCTCGATATTGGGAATGCACCATATCGCATGGATCTTGATAAGTTTGCAGAGCTGCCGATAAGGTATTATCATGGATCTCTGGCGAGACCCTTAGACACTAAAGCGGTAGGAGTTTGCGGATAGGAGATAAGCCTTCACACTACTTCCGATATCCCTACCGAAGGCTAGCATGCTGTGTTTGAAGTCTATGGAAGCTCAGAGCTTATTGTCAGCTTATCGGCACGAAGAAAATCGTGCCCTCGGATGGTTTCGCTGGCATTGGGTGTTTGGCATTGCTTGTTACAGATAAACAAGCATTTGAGCCGAGGTATTAGACACAACTGGAGTGTATGGATAACAAACTTGTCGTATGTTAATCCCGGATGTAACCTTGCACACTTTCAACAAATGAGGCCACACTTTTATCAGCTCAAAATTTAAACATTCGAACCAATAAAACAGACATGTCACTGGTCAGCAGCCCGGTCCACTATTTAGATAGCTGAGTTTGGATGGGCTTTCCGCAGATACAGATCAGCAAGTATACAGCGCTCGAGTTCTGGATCTTTATCTTAGTCGTAAAACCGAGAGCTTGCGTGGCTCCTGATTTTAACCCTATTACATACATCTCCTATATCCTAAGGAGTTAGTCCAGACCAGTCTACCCGATGAATTCCTGCCCTCCTCTATTGAGCTTATTTTCTGGAAACTCTGTTGAGTTTATCTACTTTAGGGCATGTTAGTTTTTTATTTCTATGTTCCTGAAAATATCCAGCAACCTGGATTTCAGATGCATGCCAAGGCGGTTATACCCACTATCTGGCATTGACCAAGGATAACATTGATGTACGGTTCACTGATTACAAGTATTCATCGCATTTCACATTCTTTTCATTGCGCCATAAACTGCAGCTAAAGCCTGCAATACCACGTGGTTCTCCACTGGACATTCCTTGGCTATTATTCAAGCTCAACAGAGTCACATGAGTTACTATATAACCATTCCTCATGCCAAAAGGAAGAAATATTTTAAACGTCGCAAAATCTCTCGTCGGAACCCTGCAAGCCAATACTTTGTTCGGCCAAGCGCATCTTGATTTTCCTTCACACGTCTTAGGAGAAATTGCAAGCACTCCTGGGTTGAGCCGTAGGTCAAGCACTTAAACGCATGAGGTGCAAGGGCTAGTTTTGAGAGTTGTGTTTCGCCCGACTGAGCCGATTGACACCGCTGAAGTAGACTGCAGCTTACCTCATCCGCCATGCCTTGAAGCTGGCCATAACTGATGCTGATAATAGGTTTGCCGGCTTCGATAAGAGACTTCTGGATTGCGTAAGCACGTTGAATACTTTCATCGTTGTGCGTTGCTAGAAATAGTGCTACGTTCGGATAAGGTCTGTCTGAGGGGACTCCAGGATAACTTTGCTGAAGGAGGTTCTTCGCAATTTGGTTGTAAGAATTATGGGTAGCTTCGATGGTATCATGGATGAGGCTCCGTTTTTCGGTCGCAATATAGGCCCCGCGTACGAGTTTGATAGCCAAGGTCCAGTCCTCATTTTGTGCGATTCTCAGGTGTTTTAAGATGTTGTTTCCAGTATGCTTCAAATATGCTTGCATAGTAGTATAGACTACAGGGGTTTCTGAGCGATTGTAGATTCGCATCAAATCAATTGTCCACTGATCAATAGTACCCTGAAAGTCTTGCTGCTCGGCATCAATCCAAAGTCGACTTTTCTGCTTCACTGCCGCATTGCAGATATCAAGCATGGCTGCCCACATCTTTGGTGGGGGACTTGTTCCTTTTGATAGTGCCGCAAGAGTTGATGGTCCAGCTCCTGAGTATCTGTGTCGATTCCTTTGAGCATGACTCTTCTAAAGCTATGAGATGAAACTTACTTAACCGCTAGTATATCTCCTTTTTTGATCATAGAGAGCGTTTTCAAGGTGCCTTCCTTCCATTCTTGTATTGTGGCATCTGACGGGTCGGGGATGGTTGCGTGTGCCTTTGGATGCTTTTTCTCTCCTCCAGTAACATTGACTTCCTTTGCATAACCTAAGATGACACCTTTATAGCCCATCTGCTTAATCGCTTTGATTGTAGCTTTGACTTCCGACTCGTTCTCGCCAGCAGTGAAATGGTCGTAGACAAATTTTCGGACGAGGAAGTGCAGAAGTGGATTTCGGTCTGGGTTGAGCATAGGTGACTGAGAGTTTGCAATGAGATACATAACGGGTAATGTGGCTTTGAGAATGAGAGGCGATGCTAGAATCCTAGTTATAAAATATGACCGTAGTAGGATAGCTGTGGGCAACATTGACAGTGGCGAGAGACTGGTTTCTGCTACCTTTGTTGAGCTTGGCGCGACTGAGCGTAGAGTAGTGTCAGTTGAAGATAACCGCGCATAATTAATTCGCAACTGTGGAACCAGGTGGCGACGGACAGCATTACTACTGTTCAACAGAGATATAGCTTTCGTTGACGACCCTCTCATTTTCGTAAGCTTTTACACGGCTGATGGAAAAAGTTGCGGGTTGAATATATCATAGATATTGAAGTAGCACAGAGTAGTACATTGAGGGGTTTAAAGGTTCACAGCGTTATCCCGTGCTAGGTTCAAAAGACTGACAAGATGCATGCTGTACTCATAGTGTGCGGGGTTTGGATGGGATATGCTTCCGATGCTGCATCCAACAAACGTATCAACCTAGCTTACTCAGGAATCCAATTACCTCTCTCTGTCTTGTGCCCAAGCTCAAGTACATTTAATTTAATTCTATACTATCTCGTAAGTGCAACCCTCTGCTGTTCTACTACTACTACTACTACTACTACTACTACTACTTAATAGCACGGACTCATTGGTTGGTGGCAGAATGTCGAAGTCAATTGCCGAGCATCTTGTCTGAGCTGCGGTGCTCTACACCAAGCGTATCTCAATGCCGCGCTTCGGATTTTGGCGACAGAAAAAAGCGGGATTGGCCTCCGCTCGTGTACACTTCGCGGTCGGCACCACAATACGCGGATCGAGAAAGTCTACCGGATCTTATCATGGTAGCAAAGCAGTATTTAGCACAATGTATTAGAGATCTCATGTTTAGAGCAACTGGTAGCGTGTTCCGTTCAAATTTCCCTCAATCAACACCTCTAAAGCACCTAATCTGAAAGACTTATTTATCATGAGGAAACTCTAAGATGCGGTGAAAGGGAGATAGGAGCAAATAGACCCGGTACAGCCTTCATGAAAGCCTATTTTCCAGTCACAGCGACAAGCCCTCCCGGAATAAGCAACAATGCAATAGCCTATCTGGTACTCCGACTGGGGCAAGTCCAAACCTTTATTCATCCATATTAGCATTTAATAAAGACCTATCGATATTATGACCAGCAGAAGAGCAGTGTGATACATTTCATTTTGTGATGATGACTTCATCAGGCTTTTTAATCTTGGGAGAACGGGTTCTTGGGAAATACGTGTAATGAAACGCGTTGACAGCAAATTTCGTGAGATGCAGAATGCTAAACTCTGCTATTCGTAGAAAATATCACATCCTATGCCAGAGCGATAACATCAATCTCCAAATCAGCAGGCTTCGGCAGCCCCGTTACTTCCACGCTTGTTCTTGATGGGTTGTGTGGGAAATATTCCGCATAAACCTTATTGAATTCGTCGTAATCTTGATCAATATTGGTGAAATAAACCTGCCAGGAATTAGTTTCCAATAATCTACCGCTTTTCTTCTTCTACAAGAACAAAAGTTTGGCAGGATATACAGACTTTGACATTTACGACCTTTTCTGTTGAAGAACCAGCACTCTCAAGGATTGCTCGTGCGTTCTGACACATCCTATGCGCCTTTTCGGTAACAGACGACTCTACTGATAAGTAGTCACCATCCTCCTTTACACTGGTTTGGCCAGAAATGAAGATGAAACCGCCAGCTTTTGTTGCCGGTGACTATGGAGGTTAGTTAAATATTGGCAAAATATGCTAGTTATTTACATATGGGACGCCAGCTCGAGCTGTACAAAATGTCAGTGCAGTGATTCAGGAGGGGGACAGAACTCTTACGAGGTGCACCCTCTTTCTTAGGCCAAATATTTTCTTGTGCAGAGGCCACTTTGGAAGACACAGAGAGTGTGGCCACTCGCATTTTAGAAGAGACAAGACGTGTATTGGACAGTGTTGGGCGATGACAAAGAATCCGAGTTAAGGAATTCATATTTTCTTTACTGGAGAATCTGAAGACAACTATTTTGCTCGTGGTTTGATGGGGGGTTGATATACCAGGACCAAATCACCGGGGAATGAAAAGGGGACAAATGGAAGCAGCTTGGTCGGAGATTGGATGCAACTTGTTACTTCTTGTATTGAAACTTCCTCTCTTGGCTAGCTATCTCCTAGGACTCGCTTTCGCTCCTTTTAGAAAGCGTGATAGAATAATCTAATGGTGTTGTAGATCTACTACTGCGGCACAGCGGGCCGTTGATTTGAGAATTACCGTATCTCCGTCTCTATCCTATACCACTTATTAAGCGCTCCCGCTGCGGAACGAGATCGCGATCCCTTCAAAGGGACCACAAGTTATTCGATACGCATGCTTGATTGTTGTGCCTCCAGTCATATTAGGGCTTTCCAGTCTGTTATCGGCAAGTTAAGCAAATCAATTTTACGATTATGCTTGGAAAATAAAACCGTCACAAATGGCTGATTGTTGGGTAGTAGCGGCAGGCTTCTCCGTGCATCTCAACCCGAAAAGCGCCTATTGGCGGTATTCGATTTCAGTGCTAACAGCCACCATAAAGTAAATGATTACGTCTGAGTAGTTATTTATCAGAGACTGCCACACTTAGTATCTCAATAGCAAGCGACTTGAAAAGGTACAGATCTTCTCAGCCCTAGAGCTCTTCTCGGAACTTTTCATCTGCCAAGCCACTCTCTTTCTCTTCTCTTAGTATGTCTGCACTACGCGCTGCCGTACAAGGCCTCAGACCATCAAAAGGATATTTTAATGTTCAGCATCGGCCTGTCAATATACTTGTGAAGAGGCGTCTTTCTTTATATCAAAACCCACACTTTGAGAATGAGCCATTGGTAAGCACATGCCAACCTCAACGAAAGGGAATACTCGCTTTGCCAGGTTCTAATTATCTTGTCAGAAAGAGTATAAAAAAGGCTCTCAAGAGCTTCAGGATGTACAAGATGCTCTAGAGAACCTGAAAACCAGGCTGCCTTTGCAAATTCCATTAGTGATTGGCGGAGCGCAGGTGGGTTTTGAAATCGAACCCTAGGTAATTCAGAGCGCTAGCTTATTAAAAGGCAGATCAAAAACTCCTCCTTGCCTCAGATTAACCCGGCAAAACACCAGCAAGTGATTGCTGAGTGGACGCCAGCCAGGGCTGTCGATGTACCAAAGGCTATCGAGGCGGCCATGGCAGCAAAGCCCACGTGGGAAAACCTCCCATTTGAGGATCGTGCTGCGGTCTTCTTGAGAGCAGCTGAGTTGATTTCTGGAAAGTATCGGTATGAGTTGATGGCCGCCACTATGTTGAACCAAGGCAAGAACGTCCGCGAGGCCGAAATTGATGCTGCAGCAGAATCTTGTGATCTTCTAAGGTAAGATCTGTGCGATTTCGGCTTTTCAAATCTGATCCATATCTCAGATTTAATGTACAATGTGCACTGGAGATGTTCAAGCAGCAACCAGCTGTTCACCCGAAAGGAATGGTCAGTTCAATACTTCTATTGGAAACAACTTATGTTGACACGGGATGAATTAGTGGAATCGCATGGAGTACCGTCCCCTGGAAGGCTTTGTTTATGCAATCGCTCCCTTCAACTTTACTGCCCTGATTGCTACGCTGGCTTGCGGACCACTGTTGATGGGCAATGTTGTTCTTCTCAAGCCATCTTTATCAGCTCTCCAAAGCTCATATCTGTTCTGTCAGATCCTCCACGAAGCTGGTCTCCCAAAGGATGTCTTGCAATTTATTCCAGGTGATGCCGAGGAGATTACTTCAGCCGTCCTCGAGAGCAGTCAGTTTGCTGGTTTGAACTTTACTGGCTCAACGACCGTCTTTCAAAGGTTAATCGCCAAAATTGGAGCCGCAACTGGTGAAGGCAGATTCCTAAGCTATCCACGCATAGTTGGTGAGACTGGTGGAAAGAACTTCCATCTCGTTCACAAGTCGGCTGAGGTGGAGAATGCCGTCAACTGCACTATTCGAGGGGCCTTTGAATTTCAGGGCCAGAAGTGCTCAGCTCCTTCCCGTCTCTACGTTTCAGAATCCATATGGCCACACTTCAAGAAGAGCCTTTTGGCCAAAATGGAAACAATCCAGGTCGGAAGCCCAGAAGTCCCCCGGAACTACGTCAACCCTATTATTCACGAGCAGGCGTTTGACCGAATGGCTGCTCTCTTTGAGAGGGCCAAGACTGACCCCAAGCTAACTCTAATCGCTGGTGGGAAAGCCGACAAGAACATTGGTTACTTCGTACATCCCACCGTCTACCAAGTCAGCGATCCTCGCCACGAGATCATGCAAACCGAGTTCTTTGGCCCTATGGTTTCTGTCTACGTCTACCCCGATGCCGAGTGGGAAAAGATACCTCAGCTGGTTGATTCGACCAGTAAGTACGCGCTTACGGGAAGTATCTTTGCGACCGACCCAGCTGCCATCCGTCATGCGTACGATGGCCTGAAGCACTCGGCAGGAAACTTCTATGTCAATACGAAGAGCACGGGATCTGTTGTTGGCCAACAACCATTCGGTGGCTCCCGAGGCAGTGGCACAAACGACAAAGTTGGCTCTGTCAACACGCTAAGCCGATTCGTAAGTGTACGAACCGTAAAGGAAGATTTCGAGGGTACTCGGGAGTTCAGCTACCCTAACTTTGAAGCATAAGAGAGGAGGAGGTTTATGGCGTTTAGGGCAGTTGTAAGTCCACAAACCATTGTGGACATATTTTAACAGCATCAACATTTTTCTTCACATCAATTTGCGATCCAGGTTCCTCAATATCTAGTCTCCCGAGGCCGTTTACCATTACAACTCCAAGAAAACTTTAAAGTTTGAGCTGTCAGATATCAGGTGGCCAACCTAATCCGGATCAGGTTTCCTAGATACAAATAACAGGCCGTCTCATTCCGCAGTGGCCATAAACGTTCAAACTTTAGTGCACTGTCGTTGTAACTTACAGTTTCATGTCCATAACCAATACCGACGTAAAGTGCTGTGCATCGAAAAGAGCTATCCCAATTTAGCTCTAGCGTACGCGGCTTCCTTTGCCGCGATGAACACTTCCGCCTTCAACAGCAACATCACACAAAGCATTAGCTAAGGGTAGACTCGTGCGGAGAAAGGCTCTGCGACGATACCGAGGAGTCGCAATGAATAGGACGAGTTCCAGCTCCGCAGGCGTGAAGAAGAAGACACTCAATGCGTGCGTCCAAGCTCCCCTTGCCGCTTTCCCGACACAGGGCGGCACTGCTGACCGCGATCATTCGTACAGCTGCCAGAAGTGCCGGACTCGTAAAATCAAGTGTTCTGGTACTCATCCTTGCCAATACTGCCTTTCAAAGAAGCATCCGTGCGTGTACTCTGAGAAGCCGAAAACAATCGCCGTCCCAGAAGAGTATGTACTAGGAATTTTACCTTCACAGCCTGCCACAAGCCAGAGCAGCTATTGACGGCAATTGTTTCTCAGATATCTACGTGAACTTCAAGCTCGCAGCTTATATTCTACGGAAACGTCTCGTTGGCCACCAGAATTGCTACCACCGCAGGAGGGTATGCGAGCATTTCGATGTCTTTAATATGACCTAACAAGGTTCGCTGTTGACTCATTTCTAGCACTTAGTTCGGCTGTCTCCGCAATTGAACCTCAACATTCCCATGTAAGCCATCGAACTACTACCAGACAACATTTTGCAGCCTCACAGCTAGCACAGCAGCCACCCCAGGACGCGAGGCCAATGAGCCGGGATGACGAACGATCAAGTATACGTGCTATATCGATAGATCCCACAGGCCATGAAACTGAACCTCCACCTGAAGCTATTGGTGATGAGTACCGTATGTTATATCAAGAATATGGCACAGGTTGGTATGGCTAATAAACTGATATTCAGGACGATTTGGGCATAGCTCCTCTTGGTCCTTTAGCCGGAGAATTCGTACAATGATCACGGATTCTCTTGGAGGCCCTGCGATACACGACCTGAATCCCATCAAAGATGGAGCTTATGGTATTCCATGGCAACAGAACATGATCGATTTGTCAGCAGTTGATCTCCCATCGGAAGATTATGCAGATTATCTGACGAGAACTGTGATCTTCACATTAAGCCCACTTTACACTTTACTTGATCAGAAGGCGTTCCTTGATCAACTCCATCAATTCTATGACCAAAGTCGACGTGGTAACATGCCAAAAACAGGGCTTTGGCATATACAAATGCTCATAATATTTGCTTTTGGTACATCTATTCTTTCTCGAGAAGCTGGGCCCCTTGGACCAACCGGAGCGCTATATTTCTCTAAGGCAATGGAAGCCATGCCTGACTGTCATCGACTATGTGTTGAACCTATAATATCGATAGAGATATTATGCATGATTAGTCTCTTTACGCAAGCCATGGACATGAGATTTGCAGCTCAATTATATGTATGTAATTCCATTAGCCAGCTAGTTACAATTAAGGCTTACAAACTAGCAGATTAGACAAGCTTCATGTATCGCAGCTGCCAATGGACTCAACCGAAGATACGATGAGAAACGACATACCAGCGCTGAGTTTCAGTATAGAACAAAACTATGGTGGACAATCTATGTCATTGAGCGGAAGTTGTCAAGTCTAATCGGAGTGTCACCAGGACTGCCCGACGAAGATATTGCTTTGCGGAGGCCAGCAATCACCGGGTCAAATGAAGAAGAACTACCTATGGCGTTCCATGTCGAGATATCTTCTCAACTTGGTCACATACTAAATGGTATGGACGAAACATGAGTTTTCGGTAATATACCTGCTAAAACTCTACAGTCGTGTACGGACTCGGTTCACAACGTCAGCTTGGCGGTCGATTCATTTCAGAAATCCAGGCTATCTTGAAAAAGCTAGCAGACACAGCAACGCTGCTTAATACCAATATGAAGATTGAACTTAACCAGCCCATGAAACCAATATCTCGAACCCCTGCCAGTTTATATTTATTGCATCACCAGGTATTTCCAGTCTATCATTTTTAAATAGTAATAAATATCTAATATGACTTTAGTGTAGCATTCTAGCTATTCGACCTATACTGTTTTTCCTTCTTGAGAAGAAACTTCAAAATCCCAAAGACGACCTAGTTCTCTCAGATGCAGTTGTGGGCTTGCTCCGCGTATGTATCGAATCGGCGTTTCAGGTTCTGAATATATTGAAAACGTTGAGGTCTCAAAGGCTTCTTGGTATGCACCTCTTCAATTCAGGACAGATGACTTGTCTAAATTATGATAGATACCCTCTTGCCTCACGATCTCGAATACGCATTCATGGGCTCATTTGTGCTCGTCGTGGTAGACATAGTTCATCCAGCCTTAACCAGACAGTGGGACCTAAACGATACATTTGCTTTAATAGATGAATGCGTCTTCCGTGGGCTTATTGTTGCGAAACCGTACAAACAAGACCTGATTGAGATCAATGAGTTACGGAGTCAGCTGAGAAACGAGCAGCGATTAGAAGCCGTTTTATCTCAGAGCCAGTTGACAGAGCCAACGCAGCCAGAGATAACAGACATTGCACCTAGTGACCCAAGTGAGTTTATTAGTCAGAGTCAAATGGACCAGAGTTTACACCGCCCTTGGAATTACAATGGGGGGATTTTGGATCCCGACATGATCCAATTTGCTATTGATGCTATTGATGCTGATTTCTTAAACGATGCTACGATTTTAGGCATGGATGAAAATGGCTGGATGTTTTGAATGAAGACTATTGATTGTTGACAATCAGTTTATGGATTATTGTAACCATTTAGATAGATCAAACCCGTCAACAATATAAAGATTCATATGAGCAATGATAAGAGGTCTCAGAAACAATCAAATAGTAATAATGAAGGTAAGAATCATAGGTCGTATCCGTGGTCATCATTTGGCCCGCTGGCGCCGAAGCGCGGCGGTGTATCGCGACCGCTCCGTTGAGCGCTAAGCGAGCGGATTCGTCTTCCGTTCTCGATTTAGCTCGCTCTCAAACCACTACGTTTTGGAGGATACATCTCAAGCATAGAATGACAGTTCTGTATAACCCCATAGAAAACACTTTAAAGTAATGGATTCATTTTAAGTGGGCTGGATGACGTGTCAACAGATTAACCAAGCTCTGAGCAACATTTATTTACACTATAGCAACAATATCCACCTCAAATGAGACATCCAGTGGTAACTTGGTGACTTGTACCGATGTCCGTGGGGGCTTCTGTGGGAAATAATCATTGAAAACAGAGTTGAATTCGGCCATCTTGGAAAAATCAGAGGTAAAGATCTGTAGCGTGGTTAGTGGTAGATCAGGATAGGTTAGGAAGAACGCGGCTGTAAGACACACATTGATCTTGACCACCCTCTCCAGGCTTGTCCCCGCTGCTTTGAGGATCTCTGACATGTTCTTGCAGATCTGATCTGCCTGTTCCTTCACCGAGCCCTGGATGAGGTTGCCTTCTCGATCTAATGCGACTTGTCCTGCGACCCAGACTTGGCCATTTGCAACAAATGCTTGTGACTACGGTGAGAAAATATGTATCAGCGATTTCCTTCTTGGATTGCTTCGTGTAGGATTCCGGTTCTTGCATACGTAGTGACCAACAGCTAGGTAATTGTTAACACGAGTTCCCATTGCACAGAAACGTGATTTGAGAACCTTACGGGCATAACTGTTCTTTGTAAATATAGTATTAATGGTAGAACTCATTCTCAAGTTGTGAGCTGCGTGGAAGGTACGCGGTACTGGTGTTAATAGGATTGGCCGACTGTAACTTCTTGCAAGAGAGTAAAGGGCGTGCTTGAACATCTCTTGCGCTTTTGGAAATGTCACTGCGGATTATTCTCTCAAGTGCAACTTCGAAATTTCAATATGAAACTATTAAATGGTACAAGCAACCTGTCGATATCTCCGTTGTCTCTTTCGCAAGAGTGGGTGCGTTTGACGGGCCCAGGGCGGCAGCGGCATCCTACTCCGCTGGGCGGCATCTCGTCGTTATTACGCGAGCAAGAGGTGCGACTATGGTACCAGAAGCCGCGATAAGATAAGCCGACTCCGAAAACGTTTTTCGGTCCCGTGGCATGAATATACCACTGATGAGCATTCAATCCTACTTCTACGCACAGGAGAATCATACCGTCTAAGCCATATTTATATATAGAGATCCCGTACTATCTTTAACAACTGTTAAAGCCCTTAAATTTTAGACACTTGTTGCGATCAATTGCCTCTAGCCAAGATGCGTAGAACCATAAGCAAAGCAACCGACACCTCGATTCGACTGCCTTTTTCGTCTCGGAATCTTTCACAAACAGCTGGCCGAATGGTTTCCAAAAGCCCATTCGAGCTTAAGCCGAAATACGCAGATTTCCAGAAGGTGCAAGCATCACGCCCTGACTTCGATCCTTCTTTGCCCATCACCTATTCCAAGACGCCTGACCCGGCTTGGAAATACGGCAAGGGGACGTCAGATCCCGCGAGTCTGGAGAAAGGTCATGTTGAGATTGATCCTTCGGAGACTGGCCGGCCGATGATATCGAACTACCGACTTCTTGTCTCTGGCATCCCGCGTCCTATCAGTTTCGTCAGCACCGTGTCAAAGGATGGAGAGACGCAAAACCTTGCTCCAATGAGTTACTTCCAGATCATGGACCATGACCCTCCTACCTTTGTAATTGGATTCAGCTCAAGACCTGATCGACCAAAAGACACCATGAAAAATCTTGAGGAGACTGGAGAGTGCGTTATCAACGTTGTCTCCGATCACTTTGTGGAAGCTATGAACGCAACCTCTTTAGACATTCCTTATGGGAAGTCCGAATGGGGGTTGTCTGGCCTTAATGTTGCACCATCGAAGACAGTCAAGCCTGGACGTGTAAAAGAAGCCGTCTTCTCCATCGAAGGAAAGCTGCTTGAGATGAAATCTCTTGATTATCATGGGGCCGGGAAAGCAGGCAAGCCGTTTGGATCAATGGCTATTATTGAGGCTACTCGGTTTTGGGTTCGAGAAGACGCAATAAATGAAGCAAAGGACGAGGTTGATCTTTCGGTATTACGTCCTCTGGTTCAGCTAGGAGGCATTCAGTATGGCCGTATTCGAGAAACGTTTGAGCTTCCTCGCCCTTCTTTGGCAAAGGAGTTAGAAGATAAAAGTTCAGGGTTGACAAATTTTCTGGAAGACATTTAATGATCGACCAACTGTAAAATCTAACTTATAAAATTAGAGTGTATTCTTAGGCATATTTTCATAGCATAGCAAGCCAAGGCTCATATAGACATCATTATAACCAAGAAGTGCATATCTGATGATCAATTTTGTGCCACATTCATTCCCCTATGCATTATAAGTCCAGATTCAATAATGATCTATGGCTGGGCTGTCGAAAAGGCCATCGGTGGTGTTCCTTTGCCGGACATAGCAATTTGTGTTCTGAGGGTTGGTCAGCCTTTTGCTTTGTCCTCTCTAAACACCTAGTGTCTAGATGTTTTGCCGTCGAGAGTCACCAAAGGAAATAGATTTCACTACATGCTACGACGGCTGATTCCAACGCGGAACCGAGTCCCGCAGCCGCCTTACACCATAAACTATGTCCTTTTATCTAGTCGCCGATTATGATCATGTGACAGTTGCATTCGCGGGACTGAACAAACATGGTACGGAAGTCACTTCCTTAATATCCGTTGCGTTGATTTGTCAATTTACTAGGATGTGGCAGAATCCACATGAGTCCAGCTGGTTGGACATGATACTTGCGCTTCGGGCTATGTGGTCCGGCTATTAGGGACTTCGAGGTTGCAACAAATTATAACAGACCAGTAAGTTGATCATATCGGCACAGTCAAATAAAAGACGCACTGCATAAAGTTGAAATCTTTTTAACCTGGCTGCAGCAGATCTAAGCCGTCACATATCTACAAAGCCCCTGTAGATCTTACTACTTTGCTTGGCACTTATTCTATTTTCCAGGATGGCACCTCCTAAAGATCCAAACCGTCCTGCGCCAAAACAGGCAGATGCTACATTTGGCAGCGGTGTTGGAACGTCTCTCTTGCCTCCAGTAGACAAAAGTCTATCGAGTGCCGACAAGCCCACCATCGCAATTTTGTCCTTCGGAGAAATGGGCATGGGGATAGCAGCATTGCTGACGAAGTTCCTCTACCGGATCGTCACCAATCTTGACGGACGGAGTGCAAAGACGAAGGCGCGTGCCTTGGCTATTGGCGTTGAAGATCTGCCACTAGAGAAAGTGCTCAGCGAGGCATCGATTTTCATCTCCATCGTGCCACCGGCCGAAGCACTGCCGCTTGCGCAGAAAACAGCAGCCGCTTTTCAATGGTTACCATGCTCTGAAAAGCAAGACCTGACTTACCTCGATCTGAACGCCATATCACCGGGTCTTGCTCGGCAGGTCGGACAGGCCATAATTGGTGCGGGTATGACGTTCATCGATGGAGCCATCATTGGCTTCCCACCCAAAGAATTGGAGGACAAAACCTGGTTTCGGCCGGCTATAACTACGTCTGGGCCTCAGCTAGATGACCAGAAAAGCCCATTCACAACGCAGCTGGTCTCTCTGCTTAATGTGCGCCATGTTGGCGATGAGATTGGTGCTGCGAGCGGTCTCAAAATGTGCTTTGGTGCCATCTACAAAGGCCAAGCGGCAGTAGCAACCCAGGCATACACAACGGCACAGAGTCTCGGTGTGTTGCCGGCTTTGCGCAGCCATCTGGCAGAATACTTCCCAACGAGCACACCCATCATCGAGAGCAGTATGGTTGGGTCGCAGCGAAAAGCTTACAGGTGGATTAAAGAGATGGAGGAAGTTGAGGATACTTTTGCTGAGGCAGGTTGGAGCCGTGACCTCTTCCGCGGCGTTTCCAATGTTTTCCGGGTTGTGGCGCATAAGACGAATCTCGAACAGCAAAGTATAGAGGATGTTGAAGGTATCACAGGCGAAATCTGTCTGGGACTTAGACGGACTAAGAGCATATAGACCAATTATCATTAGAGGCAGTAGATGTGTAGTAGCATATTTGACCTAGCCGCTCAGCTTGAGATTTATCATGCAAGAGTTTCGGGTATGTGTGTGTTTTGGTCCGCCGCTGGGCAATTCTTGCCACAATATTCGTAACGAATCTTTGAACCGATATTTGAATCGAATCTAGATGTAGGAGAATGCTAAATTTTATTTTGTGATGCACTTGACGTTTCTTTTCCATGGCTGCTGCCACGCCAGGCTTGGCACGATAACTCTACGCGTACCAGCCAGTACTCGCTTTCGGTCTCCCAATTAGGACGACATACGATACCAGGGGCCCACTTCTGCAGGTAGATAGACAGATAACAGAGGCATAAGATAGAGGTGGCTGCAAAAAACTTCTGAATGGGAGTGTCGCAAGAATATCTGCTGTGCTCACCAATCGCTATCATTGATAGAACAGAAGATGAAGGCCTATTTGGGAATTTTGGTACCGGTTTTGCTCCAAGGCTTCGCTTTCGTGACCGGGGCAGAAATTCAACACCCGATCAATCGAATATCACCGCTTCGGTCCGCGCACGGCGATAATTGGACAGCACAAGAACAGGATGATCGCGTGTGCAGAGCGGAGACAAGACATTTCAGTGGAAGAGTAAATGTCACCGAGGAGAAGAGCTTGTTCTTTTGTAGGATCTCAAAAGTCGAGTATCGATATTCGACCGCTAACCGCCTGACAGGGTTCGTGGAAGCTCGAGAAAATCCAAATGAACGCCCAATAATCTTGTGGCTCAATGGGTAAGTAGAAAGCACCGGGACTTCGGCTTTCAATCCAAACAGAACCGGCTAATATTCTTCCAAAAAGAGGTCCAGGTGCTAGTTCGATGGTTGGGCTTTTTGGCGAAGTTGGTCCATGTTCCCTTGACAAAGATGATAAAAGCACAACGCCAAATGAGGATTCTTGGGCAAATGATGCCAACCTCATTTTCCTGGAGTAAGTCACTTCCCCATCACCAGAAACCGTGCTGAGATCTTCCAATAGCCAGCCTGCAGGAGTGGGTCTCTCGACAGTCACAGACCTAAGTTTCAGCCCTACAACCCTCGAGGCAGCTTCTGCGGATTTTGCAAAATTTCTCTCGGTATTCTTCGAACAAATCTTTCCTCAGTATGCAAATAATCCATTGTATATTAGCGGCGAGTCCTTCGGAGGTAAATATGTCCCAAAGTTTGTCTCCGATATCAAGCACAACCAAGCTGTAAACGCTTTAGGAGCTCTGGCCATAAATCTGCGCGGCATCATTTTGGTAGATGCAGTGGTAAGTTCGAAGTATATCACAACTGGACAGTATGATATGTTTTGCGGTGAGGATAATGGCATCTTGCACTTTAACGAAAGCTCCTGCAAAGCAATGGCAGCGGCAATACCACACTGCGAGCATCTTCATAGTATCTGCGAGCTTACTTATGACGCTCAAAGCTGTGCTTCTGCAGAGGAGTATTGCTCTGCGCAAGTTGGAATATATTTTTATGAGGAAGTTCAGGCACATCGACGAAGTCCATACGACTGTGAGTACCGCAACTCCATCTACACATGATTAACGCTCAGTAATGCAACGTCAGTGCGAGAATCTTGTCCCGAGCCGCCTGTTTGCGGGGGAGGCGATGCACCGGGAGGTTCTGTTACCGTATATTTGAACAACCCCGAAGTTCAAACCCTTCTCGGATTCGACCACCATGTCAATTATACGGGTATAAACTTTCCACTAAACTCAAGGTGGTCACAAGAGCCAGAGATCTTTCAGCCGACCACTAAAGAGTTGATGTACCTCCTCGATCTGGAAAATTTCAACGTCTTGGTTCTGAATGGAAATTACGACGTGATTGTGTGAGTTTCTAGAGCTGTCGATTAATCTGCGTAACTGCTAAACACCGAGTAGAAATACACCGGGAACTTTAAGACAGTATAACGAAATCGCATGGCACGGGCAAGCGGCATTCCGCTTGCAGCCGCTAGAGAATTGGTATTGGCTTGACAAGCAAGGCGTGAGCCATAAAGGAGGGCAAGAGAAGAGTGTGGATGGCCTGCATGTTGTTACCATAGACAATGCTGGGCATATGGCACCAGCTCATCAGCAGCCTGCAGTTGCATCAATTGTGAAGAAATGGCTTTCAAACAGGAGCGAGTAGCTTGCAGGTGACTTCCGTAGCATATTCAATTAAATATGGAAATACTATTCGAATTATCCACCTGGGTAACTGAAGTGATTGACCATTGCGAAGAGATCTTTCTGGCAGGAGAAATAGTTGAAATACAAGATAAATCTTATATTTCGATCACGCTTGAACTCAATACAGAACCCCTTTTGGTATCTATCCCATATACAAGAGCTCGAAAGGATGACTCTTCGCTGTACAGGCTGAATCTCTCACACTTGCCAGTAATACTGCAGAACATGAAAAGAACTCGGTAACCATCGTCCTGCAGTACTCGGACCTTGCGAACGTATTTCAAAATGATGGATAGTGGAATCGAGGCTTCTTTTGACACGCCAGACTGCCAGGCTTTTTGCAGCCAAAACTCGATCCACGCAACTACTTCATTGCTGGCACACAAGAGTGTGATCCTCGATAATATCCACAAGATCCCAATTTTGAATGTATTCTGTTCGACGCAGGCAAGAGGATCCAGACCTGCAACAATTCGTAGGATCAGTAGAGCCCAAGCGCTCACCTCATTCGGTTCTGGAGCTGATAGGCTAGTGCAACGATCAAGATTACTCTGCGAGCAAAAGAGCTGAGCACAAGCGTATCGAGCATAATTCATGGCAGATTCATGACTGTGAAAGCGCAAAGGCTTGATCCGGATCCCAGGAACGTTGTCGCACTTCTCAGTATCTAGTGAAGTGTGCCCCTCAAAAGGGAGCTCTAATACCTCGAGTGAATCGTGCCACGTGTCGAGCATGAGGGTAGCCGCTTTCAAACGGCCGCGTAATTCTGATGGAGAGTGCTCCTCCGATAGCTGCAATCCAGGCGAGCAATATCCAAAATCGTCAAGACTTTTCACCCAAGCTCTATAAGTGCTGACGGAAGAGTCAAACCCAAAAGTTTGTCCCATAGATACGAGTTCATTGAGGTGGCAGATTTCTGCTAATAGAGGTATGAGGTGCTCATATGGCGTTGCAGAGTATTGCATGGCTTCCTGTATGCACAACTTTATTGCGTTGGAAGCCATGCAATATGGGAACCCATCATATCTCCAAGGTATACAGTCACAACTCAGTTGCGCCCGAAGAGCAGTACACGCACAAATTAAGTCTTTACCATCTGCTGAAGTGCTATAAAGATGGATGTTTTCGGTTATTAGCTTGTCCATCTGCCTCACATGGACGACACTTCCAGCAAAGGTGCCGGATTCCATCTCAAAAAAGGCGAATACTAGTAAGACGGCTAACTTGGCGCATTCCTCAATCAAATCATGGGTGGTTGAGCTAGCCACAGACAGATTTTCAAGAGCTTCGCTGTAATAATCGAGACTTTTCAGTCTATGCTGGGATATCGACAAAGCCTGCTTTTTCGAAGCACCACGTCGGCCTATATTGGCATGGGCAATATCTGCCGATGCTAAGGATAGGGTGGCATTTCGAAAATATTTGAATTTAGACCAGGTTGACTCACATCTTCGGAAAACTGGTGGAAGCTGTGGCAGCAGAGTCGTGCACCAATAGAGTATGTAAGAATCTTCGGTCTGCGTGAGTTCTAGGTTGTTATTTGTTTCCGGGAAGTAACTCCACCGCTCCCGTTCGGTTGAATTGGTCAACGTGCTTGGTGTTGACATTTCGTCGTAAAGTGATCCATAGTCGAGCGTTACGTCCGTCTGACTAGGGCCACATGAAGATCCGCAGTCCATGTAACTGTCTCGACGGGCAACTGTGGTAGAAGGCGTGTTTGTAGTATCACTTGTCTGATACTCGCTAGCTTCAGATTTGTGTGAATATACTCCCCCATCGAGGGAAGCAAGATCAATTTTCTCATACGATAAACCACGCGTTTTCAGCGATCCGCTTAATGCGAGTAATTGAGTTGCAGCAGTTGAGGTCTCCTTTGAAGAGCCTGCTGGGGAGTCTGAAATAACTTGCTTGTGGCCATATGGTCGAGCCGTTGTTGGGGATTTGCTTCCATCGACCATCAGGTGCTTGGTGGCGGCCGATCTGGTGGAACTCTCTGTGGCATCTGAGTTTTGCTTGTCATCATTTTCACTACTATCCATTGACCGTTTTCTCTTCCTGGCACTCTTCTTTGAAGTGCTTTCTTGCGCTTGCTCGGCTCTAATCACTGTCCATTTTTGCTTTTCAAGGTTGATCACCCGTTGCACAGTGGAGTTGGTGTCATTGCGAAAGGCGATGCGTTGCGCATAGCCCTCGCATTCAATACCGCGGTTTAGACAAGCTCTGCACTCAGGCTTTCCTTCATCGCACTAATGGATAGGTTTAGACTCGCTCCTCTGAAAAGAAATCTAGAGTTTCTCTCACTTTCAACTTTCGACGTTTGCATGTCTGACACCCTGTTCTCGCCCGAACAATGTTCGTTTTTTTAAGACGCGGTCGCAGCGGCTGGTACATAATTAGCCATCAAATGGAATCTTCGGATCTTTTATAATACCAGCAATATCTGGTAACGTTGTACAGTACTACAGTGCGTGGATGTTCTGAGCTGGAGATAAGGATGCGGAGGGACGTTGCGATCACGTTCACGGCTAGCCTAACATGGAACACACTCCGAGGTTCCGTCAATTAATTAATGGTGCTTGCATTTCTTTTTCCCCAACATCTTTTTCAAACCCTGAATTCCTGGTTTTTTTTTCCTACCTACGCAACTTAGCTTTCATAGCTAGCCTTACAGCTATAGAAGCTTCATTGAAACCCTTCTAGGACTTAACAATATTCACCAATAGCGCTCCGATGATTGAAGACGATCTGAAGCAAAATATAGCAATTCAAGGCCAATGTCTGCGAATCTTATTCAAGCTCAGAAGCTAGTCTCTCGTACTATTGGAGCTTTGGAGACCGTGGGTTCGCTCAGAGCTCGTCCATCTCGATATCAATAAACTGATAGCTCTCCACCTTGTCCCAAGACCGTGGCCAATATTCGAAGACAAGTGTCTCACCAGCTCTTTCAACATCAAGTGACAGGACCTCGTCAAAACGTGCCTTGGCATCGTTCATGTTGATTCCGTACACAAGACGATCTCCGTTTCTGAGTCCTGAAAGCGCTGCTCGCGAACCACTTACGAGGCCCTGAATCACTCTCTGACCAGTCAAGCTCTGCACTTCGTCAAATCCTAGTTCCCAACCTTCCTGATCTTGTCTGTGCAGTTGCACTTTGAGAGCCAATTCGAGGCTTCCTTCCCCTGGTATAACCAATCTACCAGAGCTCATCTCATCATACGACTTTCGTGCTGCTGCTTCTCCTATGTATTGGGCACAAAATTCCAGATACTCCTTCACGCCGTACCTTTCACCGGTCCGACTTTTTCCAAGCAAGTTTAGTACAAGATTGTCGATTGAGACTTTATAGTTTGATGCCTTTGCAAGAAGGCCGTTTATCTTGAGCGCATAAGCAAATCCGCGGCCATATGGAAGCTTCTGCGCATCCGAAAACGTCCATGTTAATTTTGAAGCTTCCAAATTGGATAGATTGACGAGTGGATTGGTATAGTAGCTTGTCAATCGTGCATTAACTTCTTCCACGAAGCTCGATCTATGCAATGTGCCTGCGCGATACCTTAACAACAAGCTGTAATATTCTGCCATGCCCTCCGAATACCAATTTTCTGTTATTGGAGCTTCGGAATCCAAGAGGACCCAATTGTGGACCATTTCGTGACTGAGTACCCGCAGTCGATTCTCCAAGGGAGCTGGCTTTTTGTAATCCAGGTCATCATAGCTAAACATAAAAGACCGTTCTAATGCTGTGCCAGTATTGGAGCCCCGATATGGGTTATGGCGCAAGAAAATTCGATAAATATCGCCCTTGTCTTGGAAGAATTCTGACATCTGATTGAACATGACTCTCAGTTGCGAGGCAAGATCAATAGCATCGAAAGGTGGTTTTCCGAACCAATACACGCCAAAATCATTATGGGTTGGATCTGCTGTTGGACTAAGTGATTTCAGTGGGCCAACCGCGAAATATGTGTGCTGAATAGTTGAAGGAAACATGACTTTTGCAATATCATGTTGTCCAGCTTCGGCAAATGTCCAGACTGCCCGAGTTCCCTTGGGTGAATTGCTCAAATCCCAGCTCAGTCGAACATTGTGCATTGCCTGAGAATCTGGCGGCAGGGCAAGAAATCCATAACCGGCGCCGAGAAGGCCACCTGCCTCTGCTCTGAAATCCAAGGCAGGTCCATTTCTGGTCAGATGATCCACGTATCTCGGCAGAGCAGTGTATGATACAATAACCTCTCCAACAATCTTTCGCCTCGTCTTGATCTGCCGGGTCAGCACTTGCGGCGTTGAATCATCGTCTTCGAAGAGAAGCTCCAGTGGTCCTTCTTCATCCCTCGCTATAATCCCAGACGGCTCAATATGTGCTGTGTCTATGCTTGCGAGCGTTAAAACCATAGAAAGAAAACTTCTTTGTGCATCCAGGCCTGGCTGGTCAAATCTGAGATCCACGTTAAGAGCAGTCGCGTTGCCATCGTGAAATACTGGCGTTAATACGACATCAAGTCGAGCGAGTCCTGTTGATAATGGGCTAGTTGCTGGCAAGGTATTTGAAAACTTCGGTTTCAAATGGACAAAGGTTTGTATAGCTATAAGGAAAGACGACAATAATAAGATAATCTTGAATAGGAGGCGTTTCGACCAAGCTTTGGGATATTCTGCATTGTACATTGTCTCGATTATCACTGCAGGCAAACAATTTCAGACTTGAAACTGCTCCAACTCTGGAATATCGCCGTCATCGCATTATTATTTTCTGTCCTAGACATGCTACAGAGCATCCTTTTGTGAGCCAGATAATATCGGATGCAACACTGAAGAAGGTCAAGCGCCTCGATTCTCCACCTTTGAGGTGACAGGGTATTGTATTGCAGCTGTGCCATTCCTTATCTCTGGCACCTTTCCTGTTCGGGTACACGGGAGCGAGTTTGGGAAGCTCAGGCTATTATTTGGTAAGCTACGATGCGGTCAATTCTATACAGCATCGAAAACGGCTCCTAAAGGTGTTTTTCGCATTAGGGCGACGATTCTATTTTGATCTTTGATATTAGCTACTAATTAACCCAAGTCATTTTCTGTGCAAAGTGAAGACTTGCTGTGATTAATCCTTTGACACAGCATGGGTGACAATGGAGATTCCCGCGCCCTTTGGCCTTCTCAGCGAGGACTCGACAACCTTCAGAGAGGACGTCAAATGGACATTAGTCAAGCACTAGAAGATATCACTCCCTACGATCCTGTTAAAGCTCCTCACGGTATAATTACAAGTCCATCTGCCGCAGATAATGAGTTGGTGCCGGAACTGCTTGAAAAGTATGCTCAGAGATTTGGAAGAACGTATCAATTGAAGGATGGTACGATTGTCATATCTTGCTATACTGCTCTTAAGGTACTAATCGAACGCAGCTTTGGGATATGGATCTGTAGCTGGACCAGAAGGTACAGCTTTTAACGCCACTCGGAGCCAAGATTGCTAATTGTTTTGCTCAGCCATGTTGAAAGCTGTGAGCCAATTCATCAACCGAAAATTTGAGCCTGTCCGTCCGATCAAACATAAAGATATACTCACAACCAACGGTGTCACTTCACTGATAGACATGGTCGCATACAATATCTGTGATAGTGGCGAGGGCATAATGCTTCCGACACCAACATATAGCATGTATGAGCATGATCTGTGTGCGCGTTCCGGTCTGAAAGTCATACCAGTATCCGTATGCCCAGTGGAGGATCAATTTCGTTCGGAAGGTTGCAGTAAGATGATCGCTGCATTTTCAGAAGCGTATGACAAAGCAGTCGAATCTGGAATTGTGGTGAAAGCAGTTTTGATCTGCAATCCCAATAATCCTGTCGGGCGATTCTACTCCAGGAAGTCTCTTACGGAAATTGCAAGATTCTGTGGAAAGCATCGTCTTCACTTGATTTCCGACGAGATATTTGCAATGTCCGGCTTTGAGTCTACCGACCGGAACGGAGGAAAACTGGACAATTTCACATCAGTCTTATCCATCCCTGAGGACAAGGAAAGCGGAGTCTTTACAGAGAATATCCACTCGCTATACGGTGCTAGTAAAGACTTTGCGATGGGAGGTTTGAGATTGGGATTCTTGATAACGAGAAACAAGCAGTTATGGCAGACATGTCGGCGAATTGCGTAAGTGATCATCTACAATCGCATGTACGCTATCAATTGACCTCCAAGTAGTCTTTTCACCTGGTTGACGTCTTTCTCAACTGCATTTTTTACATGGTTCATCAGCAACGATAAGTTCGTAGATGAGTACCTCAACACCTTTCAACGGCGCTTGAAACAAGCATACCTCAAAACTTCAGAGGCAATGGACAAGCATGGGATTCCATATTTACAAGCCAATGGAGGATTCTTCATCTTCATCGATCTAAGTGGCTGGTTACAATACTTCGAAGGTACTGATGGACCGCAGCAGGACGGGAAGCAAAGCCGGGAAGAACAACTTTGTCGATATATGATCAAGAAAGGTGTCTATGCAATTATGGGAGAGGTTTGTTCCAGGTTCTACGATTGGTTTGCCATTTGCTAATGCTTGCCTTCTCTTAGCTGTCCATGTCTACCGAACCCGGGAGGTTTCGATTTGTGTACACAGGCCGTGGTAATGAGGCTGTCATTGCAGTTGGCCGAATTGCAAACGCTTTGAAAGAACTGCATTACAGCGAAAAGGAGTCAGGTGATACGTCAACTTGCAACTCCGAACTCTCAAAGGCTGATAAAATCTCGGTGGGGAAGCTTACTTCTCGGTTCTCACGAGCGCTCCAGAAATTCAATTGTATCTAAGTCGAGATGACGGGTATCACTGAGCGCCATTTACATGGAGTACATAACATAATTTTAGACTTGGAAATATCATCATCTGTTGCAGAGAGAAACCTGTATTTCTTGCTCAGTGGTGCAGCTCAATTGTTTCCTTGCCTTCTCATGTGCAGGCGTGAAGGGCTGTGCAACGACAAGACAGAGCGGAATCTGAGCAGACAAGATGAGACATCTTGTTTCTAAGTGGTTTAGATAGTGCAGATGGTTCATGACGCGGTCTCAACTAGCCCGTTGCCCGTCTGGGGCCCTGTCTATCTGAACGCGATGTCTATCAAGACTTGGATAGCATATCGGCGGATGGCCCCGAACGTGATGCGGAGGCGATAAGACGGATGGCGGTTAGGTGGGAGGCGTAGTGCCATTCTTGTAGCGCAAACCTTCGACTTTTAAACAACAATATCTACAGATCCCTTGTAACATAATAATATTCTCTTAAGTACTCGCGCTACCTGGTAAAACATTGTAAGAAACAAGTCAGCATGGCGCCAATTAGTGAGCCCAACATTCCAACAGTGGATCTCTCCGCCTTCGTAACAGCCACCGACGAAGTTGCAAAACAAGAAGCAGCCGATAAGCTGGTTCAAGTATGCAACCGTCTCGGCTTCGTTGCAATTACTGGGCATGGGATCAGTAAGACATTACTGGCTGAAGCATTTGCATGGAGCAAGAAACTCTTTGATCTCCCGCTTGAGGAGAAGATGAAGGCTCCCCATCCAGTGGAAGCTACACCTCACCGGGGCTATTCCCACCCAGGGAAAGAGAAAGTCTATGGCTATGATGATCTGAATGAGAAGGAGGTCAACGACAGCAAGGGTCAAAGTTTGAGAAAGATTCCCGATTTCAAGGTAATTCGATACATTCCAACTACATACAAGACTCTTAATATCAAACGTCTTAACAGGAAAGTTATGAGATTGGCAGTGAGAATAACCCCGAAGAGCCAAACATATGGCTGCCCGAAGAGGTGCTACCAGGCTATCGTGAATTCATGGTGAAGTTTTACTGGGAGCTCAACGAGGCCGCCACCAGAATTCTGAACGCTTTTGCAATGGGCATGAAACTAGAGGGCGAAGAGGCGGATATAATTATGAAGCTCAACTCTTTTCATTCCAATCAGCTTCGTCTCTTGCATTATCCAGAGGTTCCTCGAGAGGCTATTGAGAACCAAGAGCTGGCCAGGATGCCCGCTCATACTGATTGGGGGTAAATCCTCCTGTTCTCTATACCAAGTGAATGAGTGTTAACAGGATAGAAAGATCTTTCACTTTGCTTTTCCAGGATGATTGTGGTGGCCTTGAGCTTGAAGATCCTCAGAACAGAGGAACTTATCTTGCTGCTAAGCCGACAGAAGGGACAGTGCTTTTGAATATCGGAGACTTTTTCATGCGTCTTACAAATGGTAGTCCTGAACTCGAGACCTTTCCAATGCTTCATCACTAATGAAACTTGACAGACTTCTTCGTATCGGCGACGCACCGGGTCACCTTGCCACCTCTGACTTCTTCCTCGGCAACCACCACAAAGCCACGGTACTCCATTCCATACTTCGTCTCGCCGCCTATGAGTCTCATAGCCAAAGCGCTACCAACATATGTCTCTGAAGAAAAACCGGCAAAATATGAGGCATGCTCTTTTGCGGAGTATGCTGCTCACATCAGCAAGTATCAATATGGAGAATCAGCTAAAGAAGTAGCTGCATAACCTACTGTACTCTCTTGTGTTCGTCTCTACACTCTTTACTTGGAAATGGTACTCATTAAGACAATTTACATCAAAAGATTGACAACAGTATCTAAATATGTATTGCTTGTAGTGTATAAGATGTAGGTGTCTACAGTTTAGCACGTTCGGGGTCTTTATCGCCAACTTCCTCCTTGGCTCTTTCTCTCAAAATCTTTCTCAAAATCTTTCCAGACTGGTACCTAATTAGCATCGTCTAAATATCCGATCTATTAATATAACTTACCGGATTCTTAGGAATAGCATCCACCAATACCACACCTCCTAGCAATCTTTTATGTCTCGCAACTCTTTTGGCCATCCAGTTCACAATCTCACTCTCTACCGGCTTCTCACCTTGACGAGGCACAATATAAGCTCGTGGTACTTCCTCACCATTGATCGTAACACCAACCACACAAGAATCAGCGATCTGAGGATGTTCTAAAATGACAGCTTCTAATTCAGCGGGTGCGACTTGGTTGCCTTTGACCTTGATAAGTTCTTTCATACGATCGACAATAAAGAAGTGGCCTTTGTCATCGACATATGCAATGTCACCGGTCCGCATCCAGCGCCCGTCCGGTGCATCGACGAATATCTCCTGGGTGGCTTTTGGGTTCCGCCAGTAACCTTTCATGATACTGCTTTCCATTAGCATTAAATTGGACGACTTGACCCGTTGGAGCATACTTTGGTGCATTCACCCAGATCTCTCCTCGCTCTCCCAGTGCGACTTCAGTCTCACCATCTGCATTCATGATTTTGGCATGACAGTTCGGATTTAGCTCACCTACTGAGCTGGGGATTGATTCCCGGCGGGGATCCCAACCAAGCAGTGAGCAGGTGGCTTCTGTCATGCCCCACCCTTGCTATTTGACACATCTTCATTAGTGATTGGTATTTCCTTTGGGGGGTCCCCTCGCTTGCCTTCATCTTCCTATCACCTGTAGGCCACAGAGCTTCGGCCTCCTCAATCACTTCCCCACTTAGTGGCGCGGCTCCCGATCCAATATCAACAACACTGCTTAGATCATACTTCTTTGTCAATGGACTCTTTGCTAACAGCTAATGGAGAGTTAGGATAACATGACTTGAGTGGGTACATTTGGCACTCACAACAACCACTGGGGGTACCATCGTTAATGAAGTAATTCTAAACTTCTGAACAGACTCGAGAACTTTTACAAAGTCGAATTTTTTCATGATATAGACGGGGATTTGACGCTTAGGTGCAACTGAGATGAAGATTGCCTGAGCCATTGCATGATACATGGGCAAGAAGCATAACACCTTCCTAATGTACAAGAATGATCAGTTGGTCGAAAATGCCTGGTATACGAGTTTGAAAGTACTTACGCAGTCGCTGCCTTGGCCTCAAAATCCGGATGCAGAGTCCCCATATGGATAAACTGCGTGGCATTCGCGACATAATTGAAATGCGTGATCTCGACGCCTTTTGGGACACCTGTAGTACCAGAGCTATAATTCAAACAACAAGTAGAATTCTTCGAATCTCTCGGTTCGAACCAGCGGAAGCTCTTTCCCATCTTTTCCGATTCGACCAAATTCTTCCAATTCTGAATGTCTAACCGTGACTCGCCGGTTCCTTCGAATAATTTGTCATCGAAAAGAAAAACACGATCCTTTCCCATGCCAACACTCGTCGCTGCTTCAATACCGATTTCTAAACTCGCATCTGCACAGATCAAGAATTTCGCATCGGCGTCCTTGAGTTGATAGGCAAGTTCACGGACTACAAATCCCGGATTGGCACCAGTGAAAATCCCTCCCGCCATCAAAACGCCCATGAAAGCAACGGGATAGAACAAGTTGTTGCCTGAAAACAGCAGGACGCGGTCGCCTGGCTTCAACCCAGCTTTCTGCAAGCCTGCGGCAAATCGCTGCGACCATGTACGAAATGAGGCGATGGTGAGGAAGTGCGTATCGGGCCGGTCTGCATCGTAAAATGCCGGCTTGTCTGGCACGGTCGCACCTGGTGGCCCAAACAAATAAGTTGGTATGGAACAGACCTGAAGAGGAATTGTCCAGCGAGAACTGATAGGCATCTTGAAGGTGTTAATGAGGCAAAGCCCGTCAATATAGGCAAAGGATGAAGAAAGACGAAGGTATCAAGGACTGAACAAGAGATATACTATCTCCGTCCAGCTCCTCAGCTCTCCCTCTGGCTGACAAGAATCTATTTGCGGGGAAGAACTGGGGAATATGTCAGAGTGATGGCTTTGGTGGGGTGTGGGGTAAAAGCTACCTCGGCCAGTTCAAAGTGCCTTGCGCCGATTGGTCTCAGCCAAGCCACGCAACAGCGAGGGGTCAGAGAGCTTGTGTATCCAGTCTGCATCAGCCGATAACGTGGAGTTGCGAGGTTATGTCATACTGGGCTTGGTGGATTTGAATGGCTCATACTAAGAGCACGAGGATGTTCTGCATCGCACGAACACCTGCTCTACTTGTACTACCGAATAAGTGACGGCCCTCGCAGACGGCAAGTTGATGGCCTGTTGTCGTTGACTTTTCACAATATCTCGCCACCTATTCTTGCTTCTTCTTGCCCGATACAACATATCCTCTATGTGCTTTGCTTTTACTTTGCTTCATTACGAAACGTGGAATAAGAACATCTGTGGTCGGGTTTAGAAGCTCCAATCGGCGCAGGTCCTTCCTTCTACACAGCTCCCTGGCTTTTATCAAAGTCGCGATTGGTGTTAGAACGAAGTCAGTAGAAGCCAAAGTAATACCTAGTTACATCGTGCCGCTTACCAATCCAACAGCATCATGCACAGATAACCCTGCGTCCACGTATTGGAGAGGCTGCTCAACAATATATTTCCTGCCCAGCTCTGACAAAGCCACCCTTTTCAATCTCGTATCTCTCTGCTCTTGCTTCTTCGTTGTTAGGCAGCTTCCAGAGATGCTATGCGCATTCATCCACGAATCTTCCAATGTCAAATTCCAGATTCCAGATAGACTTGAACACTCTTGCGCGTTTGGGATGTTAGCCGTGTCTGTGACTTTCACAGACCATTCAGCGGCTGCCTTCCATCATTACTGCATAGCCTTGCCCTGAGTATGGTATCATGGCATGTATTGCATCGCTCACGAGGATGCATCTCCCACTTAGATCATGACAAAGAACGCATTTCTGGCAGCATGTTCACTAAGTTATTTGATTTAATCAATCTTCGCGATTGGACAAATGGTGTTTCGAACTCGGCGAAGATTTTCTTCGCTGATTCAACATTGCCTACTTTGTATTAGTTTCTTCTGTGTCCGTATTGCCCGGATAATGAAGTCGAGACAGGAGCTGCAAATCATTTATGGCTTATAAAAAATTTCCCTAAGACTTCCATGCCTCTCAATATGAATGTAGCGGAACTATTGCTACCCGAACAGTCACTAGGTGTCCTATACGACTTAGTGCTATTGCAGCACTCGACTCACCGAGATCATTCCTGGGGATATCCGCAATTTAAGATTCGAGGGTAGAAGGGGTATATTGCTGGCGAAAGATCCTTGGTTATGCCTTCGCTACTTCCATGGATGTTCCTGTTGAGCGAGGTGACATTCAACATGATACACACACGTGATTAATGGAGCCCTCGGAGCTGGCGTGACAAATCGAAAGCATCAAGAGGGACAATATGATCTCCTGCTTCCTTGCACTTCTCGAGTTTCGCATTACATCCGGTAGTATAATTCCATTTGCGTTAAGCGCCACGTGGGGTTTGTCAGTTTTCAGTGCTTTCTGCTACGTGATCAGGGTGGAGCCGCTGGCAATAAATTACAACGAAAGATAATCTATCTCTACAATGTACCATTACCCAGTATTTCCTAAAGGCTAATATGTCCGGAAATTTCCATTCGAACTAATCCCCACAGCTGTTCTCTGTAGTGCCGTGAATGGAGACCTTAGGAGGGGGGGGGGGTACAAGGTAAAGTGCTAAGTGCTAAGTGCAAAGAGGTGGGACCCTTTCACACATTCATATATCCCCTTCTATAGGAGTCTCTATCATGAGTAAAAGTAGAAAATGGTACCATAAGTAGTAATATATACTTTCTAAAATAACACATATCTACAGACTAAGACGGGAGTAATCTGTGAAATGCTCACAGCTATATACTTTATTGTACATATTGGTATCAAAAGTTGCACAAACACCTACTGAAATCAGCGTAAGTGGGCGTGTGTAGTTGTAACTTAGTCAAACTCCTAGCTTTGAAAGAAATCCTGGCTCTGTCCGGCAATAACGACCAAATGCTATAGACCACAATATTCTCACGGGTCCGAAGTGACTTTTTGCGAAATTACGAAAGGATGGGTCTACGTTGCCTAATCAATTGAAGTTCTGAAAGAGAGTAGTGATGGAAATCCACCAAGTTAGAAAGGATGTTGGGAGGATCAGCAGATTGAGCATCTAATTGAAACATAGTACTTTAACATTTGAAAATCACGATTAATTCTATTTGCTCAAGGCAGGACTTTGATTTGTGTTTATTGGTTCTCAACAGGCTCATATCATTGATGTGAGTTAACTTTGTCAACGCCTCGAACACCTGAAATCAATTCTCGAACTGCGTGGCCATCTTGACATCTTGATGTCTTAGATTACTCGGTCATCGCCATGATAATACCGTCAATCCGAGTCTACTCATCCGGGGCATACTATCCGAAGTGTACTTAATATAATTAGTATCCATATCAATACTGTAAGCGCACTGGAGACTGGTGGAGATCTTCGAATACCTGCATGGTAATTTATACGTTGATGCTGATATACGCCAGGCTCAAATACCCAAGCTTCGCCTACGTCACTTGACGAAGTAAGTGACTTGAACGACATTTGTCACATCATCACAGTAAAGAAATCGTGATCTGGAGAGAACAGAGTCTACCGCGGAGCGAGCAAGGTTACGGTCTGAGGCCCAGATATATTTTCATGTGTATGCCATGAAACCCAGCATAAACAAATCTGCTCAGAGAAATATCATCATATAATTTTTAAAGCATGAACTGTAAAAATACTCCGGGAAAGAGAAATGCAATATAAACATGTTGTGGAAAGGTGTTAAACACGGAGGCAGCAACTTAGATTCCGCGCCTCATCCCTACCGTTCACGTCTTCCATATCTTTGTGTTTCACATACCTTGGGTGCCCGCCTTACCTTACCCCACTGACCGCCAGCTTTAGCAAAAGCTTGCACGCCATTCGCAGAAGCTTTGATTTAACCTGTTCCTGCTCGTCATCGTTCTTCCGTTGCATTTGCCCGCTCTTCGTAACACTCCCTGTCTACCGAGCCACAGCTCTCGAGCAGACTTCGAGGAAATTGATCGTATGGAGAGCCTTGAGTCACAATGTCGATGGGCTCCCGCACTCATGACCGAGTTCGATATGAAGCTACTTGCATATAACAAGCGCCTGGCGCCCCGATCCACGTTATTATACAGCTGTCGAGCTATGGCTAGCAGAAGTCAGTGCAGCTACACGAGGATAGCACGGCGGAGTATCCATCGCAGGAGTTCTGGATCTACGTCGGAGGCACTCCTAAGAAACCACCGGGGCTATTTGACCACCTAAGTTTCCTCACACCCACGAACGGGAGCTGTACAGATCCACCAGAGATTTGCTCGGCATGCAATGATGACTTCAATCAACTTCTCTAATACTATCATACCCATGGTCACAACAGAACCTCACGTGCTGGTCTGGGATTTGTAGATTGTAATGTGAATCCCCTGCTGTATGACGACTGGGGAATGAATCCTGTCATGCTCATACGTATTCGAACGGGGCCATCATGCTGAGCTGAAATGCTTCTGACATGGTTTTGTACTAATCGACTCAGTTACGTAGCACTGCCACTCAAGAGGATGCCGGCACCCTTTTCCAGGACGCAACGCCTCGATCATGGCCGGGCTGTAGTCTCAGTGTTTCCGACAGCTGTGGAGCGGATCAAATCTTTGGTAATGTGGGATGGCAGTGAAGGAGAATTTGAGCACGAAGAGTATGTGGTCATGGATTTCCATCATGAAATGGAGGAGAACGATTCTTGATTAACCACTACGTCGCAGAGGATGGCGTTTGCTTCTAGGCTGTGCATATATCCCGGATGATGATCATCATCATTTTCACTCGGCTGACGGACGGAAAATGACCGTTCCATTCGAGACCACGGCGTGGCGGTGTATGCGATATTCCCAATACTCGCCCTTGCTTTGGATGCAGTCATCTCCGTTTAGCATCACACAATCCGAGATTAAGGGCACTCGTGACGAAGGTGTATAGTTGACAAGATTTTAAGCCCTTACGTTCTGCATTAAAGATTGCAGAAGGCACCCTCACCGGGAGCCTCGTAGCTCCTTGGAGAACTTTGGTCGGGAGGATCATGAAATGAAAACTCCACAGCAGAAGTGATGTTTATTTTACGCACACTGAAATGAATTCCAGCATATCTGAGCACGTGAATGCGTTGCAGTCCACGAGGAAGCAAATCAAGAACGTTCCGCCGCACGCGCAGATGCACTGCTCACGGCATCTAATCTTGCGATATTGCTCTAGGGTTGGCAAGACCCGTACCAATCAATATGTTAGATTAGTCCGTCATCCCCAAGTCGCGAAGAATGAACAATACGGAGCGCTGCAGCACCGCCGTTCTAACCGAAAACGCGGGCAGCGACAAAGATGGGTTACCGAGACTGCGCTGCCAGGGGCTGAGGAGGTCGGAACCAGGAGGTTTTGGCTTCAGGAACGCGAGCTGATCACGGATACGAAGCTACGATTTGACCCTGGGTACGGTACCGTGTCTTTCGGACAATTGATTGAGTTTAGATGGTCAAGACAATGCCTCTGTTCAGCTCTAGCCATCGTCACGGCTACGGAAGCGAGTGCTCCAATAATGCCATCGCTGCAAACGACCGAAGATGAGATGATAACCGCCGTAAGGCCAGAGATCTTGACGTGGCCGGCAATGGACGATCTTGCTCTTGCTCCTGCTCTTGCTCTGCTCTGCTCTTTCGCATTCACTGCAGGGAAGGCGCAGGGAGAACGGCCACAGCTTGTGCTTCTCGAACGGGGAGCGGCCTTTCGAACCCACGATCTGCAGGCTAGACAGCGCACGGGGGCCAGGGCGTTCAACATGAAACGCCAATAACATGGCTCGATGGGGGATATTCCCGGTCTGGCAAGATGCCCGACACGACGCGATAGCGATGATCTGGAGATGAACGTGCCAACTGAAGGTCACGCCAGCAATACTGTAATAGATTACGGCCAGGTGCTGTCAGGCATGCAACGGCCGAACCGGAGATCGTACCGTACTCGACGCTGATAGAGTTGGAATGGCCGGACAGTGATGGCGTGGGACGGGAAGCAACGCGAGGTGCAGCATGAGCATGCACCACCACCCTACCCTAATAATAATCACAACGGCAGCTGGACGGTGCCCGAGGCTAGCCAAGGTCTAAGCAGGTACCAAGCGTCCTTCCGCCGGCCCAGCGTAAAGCGGCAGGGGACTTGGCGCGTTGCTGTGCATCCAACTGGTAAGACCGCTGTGCCGCTTTAGAAATGAGCACTGCGCGGGCTGCCTCACCCCTTCCCCACTGGTCACAGCATCATCAACCATTCATCCCCATGCACCAGCACCAGCAGCAGCAGCTCAGTCCCCTGTCGGTTTGGCCCATGGCGACCCCTGCGCAAAAGGCCCAAGTACGAACACCGCGACCATGTCGACGCCTCTTAACTTATGGCTGAATACCCAGCACGCTGGGAATCCGACAGCCACGGCCCCCCCCGACCTCCTCACCATCAACTGTTTCTGGTTGACAGCCCGCCAGTGCTCGGTGGATCTGAACAGGCATCTTTCCATGATTAGAAGCCTGCCGTGCTTCCAGTCGTCGCCAGAATCGTCCTGTACCCTCACGACAGGCCACTCGGAGGCAGCAGCGCTCTGCATCTCATAGTGGATTCGTAATTAGAACCTTGAACTTCCGTCGCCCACTGTCTGGTGCCCGTCGAAGAGAGCGCGGTATCAGTTGAGCAGATTTTGCGCCTCTTCCCTTTTCGACTTTCTTTGACTTGACAAGTTCGCTGTCGACAGCAAAGTCCACGACTGGGAACGGATATCGGAATCAACCACAGAACCGCTGCTGGATGACTTTGGGGATTGCTCACCGGAAATTATCGTCGTCCTATCTTCATCCTCTGCTTCAGTACCTGCTTGATCGTCCCTGCGGGACCGACGTACGCTTTATCTCTCTCACTTGGTGATACAAAATACGATCTGAAACGGCACACCAACGTGAGGTTCCGACCTTCCTTCCACGCCAATCCCGCCATCGAGGAGAACAGCCTGGGTATAACTCGAGAAGTCATAATTTGTCCGACAAGTGGGATCAAAAGGAATACCTCAGTAATCCTTCCCAGAGCTGAGAAAGCAAGATACATGTGGTGTGATTCTGGGTTCGGAAGCAGGTATAGTTCGTTCAAGACGCCGCATGAGTGATTGCCGCAGGCTTTCGAAACACCAAGTGTACGTGGTGCATTTCACTCCCTCAGCAGCCCTACCCCCCTCAGGCACTGCTGTGCTGTGTTGTACACGATTTTCGGGGATCTGCTGGTCGTGAACATCGAGACCTAGGCAGTCTTTCCAAGTAACCAGTCTCCTGGGGCCGACATCTCCATTTCGCGAACTGGTACACACCACCCTTCCATCTCCTCTTCACACGGTTCATCATCTCAGTCATGCGGTCTCGCTGGACGAATGGCTTGTACTAACACTGCGTAGTCCGACTGCTCATAGTTCATAGTGTCGAGAACTTTGAGAGTTCTTGGCCGTTATACCAATCCCGAGCGGACTTCATCGTCGACAACATTATCTTTATCAATCACAATATATATCTAGTCCATAGATCTCCATTCTTCTTACTCGATCACGTCTTTGCCGTTAAACCTACGCTCATTAGCAATATCTTCGTGCGCCAAAGCTGTCCAGAACTACCGGTTTAATTCACCATACGTCAGTCGTTTGCGCGCAAGACTTGACGAATCGATCTCGATACTCACACTCTTTTCCCCTTGCGATATTAATATCTTAGATTTGAAGAATCTCCTGGAAGAATTGGCTCATACCCAAGAACCAACCCGTTAAAACGATTCCATGCATCAGCAAACGCAATAGCACAGAAAGGATTTGAGGCTTTTGTACGAAATTTAAGAAGGGAGGGACCTAACACAACTTCTGGCCTGGTCGCCACAATTTACCTTTCGACTGCGCCGCATAAATGAATCAGACCCAGCAATGGGGGCAACGGCCGCCGGGAGGAGGAGGCTCGGTGAGGCGGGCAAGAGAGAGGATGGAGGCTGGATTGCCACCTGAGATGCCTCCGCCAGTTCAAAAACCATTCGAAAATCCCCGGAAGACTCCAAGTCCCAATCAAGGCCGCCCTCGACCGCCAATGCCACAGGCACTTCAAGGACAAGGGCCGATTGGGGTTGCGATATCGAGACCCACGCAAGTTCCTCAATGGCCCTTACAAGGAGCGCTGGACAGTCCTGAGAGTGAGCGCTCGCAATACAAACCACCCGCAGGTCGAGGACCTGCTCCGCAAAGACCCCCTCGACCAAGTCGTGTACCCTCTATTCTTGACGCTTCTCGACTGCAGGAACATACTCCAGCCTTCCAATATAAACCTCAGCAGTCATTGAGTCCTGGACAGGGTGATAGATATGAGGATGATGAAGAGCTTACTTCCCCAGGATCTCGATCGGCGTTGACATCGGCTTCCTCTAGACCATCTACTGTCTCATCTGTTGGCACCATACCGGATTTCCCAATTCCAAATATTCCCGTGATACCACCGCCGCCACGAAGGAGTGCCAATTTAGGTCCACCGCCAAGCTCGAGGCGTGGAGCATCATCTTACTACTCACAAATATCATATGTCTCACCAATTCCGGAAGAGAATACGCCCACGCGATCGCATGGTTCATATGCTTCAAGCGCTGCGATACCTTCGAGTTGGGGTTCTGATTCGAATTATGACGCACTAGACTCTCCGACAGTGGATATGAGAGATGATGCTATCGAGGAAGGGAGAGAATCAAGGGGCTCGAACGACGATAACGATGAGAGGGGTCTGGTCAGGAAAGCCAGTGTTGGGAAAAGAGTGCAGCCGTCGATAATAACCACCTCGAGTTCTGAAAAGGTTCCACAAAGACAGGAGGCAGCCACCATTGGAAAGCCAGGGTCCAAGTTGGAGAGAATGGGTGTTTTGCCGTTGGCAAGCCCAAATCCCAAGGGCCCTACTGAAGCTGGTCTAGAAGCCCCGAGAGCTAATGCACGACCTGAGACGACATGGCCAAATTCCGAAGATATGCGATCGCCTGCAAATGGACCTCTAGCTGGAGGAACAGGTTTGATTGACTCATCCTCTGAAGAGACCATTCCTACTCTTGCAACCGCTGTAACTACGGACAATAGAGTACCAGCACAAATGTTCAACGCGGAAGACCCGAAGGCACAAGAGATGCTAGCTGCATATAATGGAGCAAGCTCGTTGCCGGCAGGTGCACCTACCCGTACGCCAAGCCAGAGGTTCAGTCGTCTCTCAGCAATTCGAAGACCGCCCCGACTTGATATTGATGCGGTACGTACTGCAGAAGCAAGAGGCAGTCTGACAAGTTTACCGGATCTCATCAGAAGGGCAACAAGATTAGCGGCCATGATGGATCGGGGCAGAAGACCTGCAAGCAGGATTAATGATTTAAATGATTTCCCTTTCGCTGGTGACGAGAAGCGTGGAGAAGAGAGTAAGTATATCAGGTCACAATGCGCATTTCTTTACTAAGATTTATAGGCTCGTCTCAACCTGAGAACGAAAAGCATCGCTCAGGCCTTTCAGGCATGCTGGCAGCATTCCCGCCGCCTGGTGTAGCAACACCAAGAGAATCAAGCCCTCGGCCTATATCGCCATGGCCTTCGCCATATGCGGCTGATCCAGCGGGTGACATGAAAAACGGCGGTCAACCAAAAAGGACACGAAAATGCTGTGGTTTACCATGCTGGGGTTTCATTCTTATCATACTAATAATCATCATCATAATAGCAGCTGCGATCGTCGTACCCCTCGAGCTTTTAGTCTTTAACAAGACCAAAACTAGTACCGCTAAAAGCACCTCGAGCACCTCACTTAGTTCCTGCATGACACAACTTCAGTGCCAGAACGGTGGTGTCAATACTATATCCTCCGGCATTTGTTCATGCTTATGCACGAACGGATTTACTGGCACGACTTGTACTGTTGGCGGCACGCCTGGATGTTCTACGACGAGTATCAGCGGTTCCTCAAGCAACGTCACTATTGGCGACGCTATATCTCGCCTCCTTGATGGTGCCCAAACCAACTTCTCCATTCCGCTGTCCTCAACCATCATCGTTGCACGCTTCAATACTGCGAGTCTATCGTGCACTTCAGAGAATGCTCTTGTTACATTCGATGGTCAAGATACGAGGCAAGGATCTGCGGCAGATGTGGTCGTCGCTACAGCCAGTCTGAATTCCAAAGTGGTGGATACTACAAGCACAGCCAATGCAATCCAGTCTGATCCCAGTGGTAAGACCATTACTTTCGGAAGTGCCATAACTGGCCTAACGACTCTACCGACTGCTGGCACAGCCTCAACTACCCTGGCCACAGCGGGAACTCCTACCGCGTCTTTGGAAACTATCCCGACCGCGGGTACTTCAACCATGTCCTTGCAAACCATTCCAACGGCGGGATCATCTTCGACAGCTCTTACCACTGCTTCCTCTAGTAAAACCACTTCCAGCGCAACCACTAGCAAAACTTCCTCCAGCGCAACTGCCACCGCTAGTTCCACTACAGGATTTGTAGTTACGCAACAAGTGCTCGATTTCTCGCGTGTTGCTGTACTCTACGTACTCCAACAAGAGTCAGTTGATAACGCAATTTCGGCTCAGAGTGCATTACAATCATTCTTGTCCTTGACGAGCCCGAGCATCACGGCCGCTGCCAATCTCAGCATTGGAAACTCAAATACCATCAACTTGAACAACTTCAAGATCGATGTGGGCAATGGGACGGTGGGAAGCAATAACGTAGCGAGTCGACGAAGAAGATGGGACGGACGAGGTTCGTGGTAGAAGGGATTTGACGTTCGATGGGACGGGGTTTAGCGAATCCCCTTGTATTTTTTCTGTTTCTTTTATATTCTCCCTTCATCCTTCTCGGATGATTACATGACACCCTTTGTACATATTCGCCTCGCACAGGAAAAATATTTCTGTCTTTTCTATTATCAAAGGAGATGCCCTTGTCCATAAGGCATTTTAATTTTTGTTTTTGTTTTTTTCCTTATAACGGCTCCATACAGCGAGTTTTCCTTTTTACGAGCGGCAGGGTCAGGCTTTTCCGCGCACTTTCTATCTTGGCTGGGAATCTTCCTTGAGGCTTCTGTGATGTCCTAGGAGCCTTTTGGAGTGGGATGAGGTGGTGAGTTGCAGGATTGGAAACAATGGCAGTTGATCAAGAGGAGGGAAAGAAATCCAGTAGCATAACAAAGCGTAGAGTAGAGTAGGATAGATATAATATGAAATGGATATCTCTCAATGGAAGGTTAGCCCACCAGGGTCTGCCATTTGCCGGGCGCCCAGAACCCGCCGGTTACTCAACTCCGCCTCGGTAAAAACGCAGCAACAGCCCACAATATTTTCAAGCGCGATACAGCATCGGGGACATAGGGCACCAAGTGATCCAGCAAACGCTATGGCAGCTACGGGTGGAGCTCCCACTCATCCAGACTTGGGCCCATCTCGAAAACCATTACGAATCGCACCACGAGATCAAGGGAGCAGTTGCCTCTTCCGGCATGGATCGTTGCCGTGCTATCGCGGGAGTGGGCCTCCCTACACGTTAAGTCCAGAGCATATTTACTCCAGATTTCCCCCTCGCAAAGTTCTGGCCGTTGTTGCTCCCTTCAACGTCGCCGTCGCCTCTTGACCCTCTGTGACCATGGCTGCCGACCAGGAGAAGACCGCGCCCGTGGCGGCTGCTGCTGATGCCTCGTCGACCCCGAGTAGCGACGATGGCCACCCGGCACGCCAAGCTGGTTTCCTCGGGACGATCCGCTACTATGAAGCCGTGCTGGATCGGAAGCTGGGCCTCGAGGCCGAGAGTGTCGCGCGTGTCCTGCCGGAAAACCGCACCCCGCCGAATCAGCTCGTCATGGCTTTCATGTGGGCGTCCGCTACTATGAATATCAGCTGCTTTACCTCGGGCTTTCTGGGCTGGGAGTTTGGCCTCTCGCTGCAGCAGACGATCTTGGTTATTATCTTTGCGTCTTTGCTGGGCGCTGCTGTTACGGTGAGTTAGTCGTCTTGCCTTTTTCTTGTCTGGCCTTGTGGTGGAGTGAGGGGCGTGTTGTGGAACTCTGGTTGATTTTTCTTAGGGTTGGTGTGCGACTCTTGGTCCGGGCACGGGGCTCAGGCAGGTGGCTATCTCGCGGTACAGTTTTGGTTGGTGGCCGTCGAAGATCATTGCCGTGCTGAACGTGATTGAGCAACTCGGTTGGTCGTCTGTCGGCTCTATCACCGGTGGCTTGGCTCTCTCCGCCGTCTCGGACGGGAAAGTATCCATTGCCGTGGGCGTTGTGATCGTCGCCGTTGTCGGGTTTGCCTTCAGCTTCTTCGGCCTCAAGGGCGTGCTGCTGTATGAAGAATATGCCTGGATTCTCTTCTTTGTTGTTTTCATGGTCATGTACGGCGAGGTTGCCCCCAAAGCCGATTTGGCCTCCCCTGCAACCGTTCACGGCATGACGCTGTCGGGCCAGGTCTTGAGTCTACTCAGTGTGGTTTATGGGTCCAGCGCTTCGTGGAGCTCCATCGTCTCGGATTACTATGTGCAGTATCCGGTCAATACCTCCAAGACCAAGGTGTTCTTACTCACCACCATGGGCATTGCTATCCCAACTTGTATTGGCATGCTTCTAGGCGCCTGCGTCGGCTCGACCATGGGCATCAACGACGAGTGGGCGACGACTTATGATGACAACGGTGTTGGAGACCTCATCAAGTTGATTCTGTATCCCAAAGGATTCGCAAAGTTCCTCCTTGTCCTCCTGGTGCTTTCTGGAAGTGAGTACCCGCTCAAGCCTTATTGACCCTAACCCATGCACAGGCTAATCCAAAACAACAGTTGGAACCAACTGCATCGCCATATACTCCGCATCGCTCTCGATCCAGCTCTTCGCCAAACCCCTCCAAGTGATCCCCCGCATCTTCTGGACCGTCATCGTCTTCGCGTGCATCCTGCTCCTGGGCATCGCCGGACGCAACCACCTGCTGACGGTGTTGCAAAACTTCCTCTCGCTCCTCGGCTACTGGAATACGGCGTTCTTCGTGATCTTGTTCATCGAGCATTATTACTTCCGCAAGGGCTCGCTGGCGAACTATGATCTTGACGCCTGGGACACGGAAGCCAAGATGCCGATTGGGATTGCGGGGTTGATCGCGTTTCTGCTGGGCATCGTAGGCTGCATTTTAGGCATGGTGGAGACTTACTATGTTGGTGTTATTGCCAAGATGATTGGTGAGGATGGTGGGGATATTGGGAATCAATTGGCCTTTGTATTCACGGTCGTTTCGTATGTGCCTTTGAGGCATCTCGAACTGAAGTATGTGGGTCGTTAAAGGTATGAGGAGAGTCAAGGGATTGTAGTTGCTTTGTAGGATATGATTTTGTATATAAGATAGCCCAAAAGTAATGGTAGAGATCTGAGAATTTCGGTAATAAGCTCGGATGTATGGATATCCATCACATATTGGTTGAAATGAAGCTCTATGTCCGTGAATGAATCAAAGTAAGCCACTGAAAGATATTCGTCGCCAGTAAGCGAGCCACCTTCAAGCCACAATCAATTGACAACGATGCTAGTCTTAGGCACGGTGCTCAGTCCACACCGATTATTGGTATCATCTAAAGTGCTTGCTATGCGAACCAGGACAGTATGCAATTCCCCAACAGGCTTTTGGTGTTTCGATATTCCTTCTATGCAAAGCATCAACCTCAAGCAACGCTCGAACTCTCTTCCCACATCTCTCTGAACTCTAAGAGGTCCCTCTGTCCATATAATTCACCGGCGACGGTGATTATCATATCCAATGTTGCACGTGTATTTAGACTAGGCGAGGGTCCAGTCCGGTTCGTAACGACTTCTGGCTCTGGAGCATCGTCTTGATGGCTGAGAAGCCCAGCTAATACTCGAGCCTTAGCTGCCGCAAAATCTTCCGATTCTGCGTCGGGTGCGAGCTGGCCTTCAGTGGGTATTTGAACCGAATCTGAAGACTCGGGTTCTGCTCGAGTCGCTGACCCAAGTGTAGTTGGACTTTCCTGTTGTACCTTCGTCAATGATTGAGCAGGAGCTGGTGGTTCAGTCTCTGTTGCTTCTTCAGTCATTGACTGGTCGACATATTCCGGATCGCCTTCATCCAAAGACGGGCCCTCTTCACTGTCAACCTCATACTCGACGGGCCCTTCACCGTCGAATTCTGCCTCTACTTCATCAATACCATTGCCCCACTCCTGGGCTTCTTTGAAGCCTACTCCGACCAACACAGCTTTTTTGCCGAGCTCTCTGACAGTCGAGACCTCGATATTGGAGAGTTGACCTTGCTCGGGCACTCTTGCCAAAAGTCCCCAAAGCCATCGACTGACACATTCATCCACATCGCGTCCCCTCTTGAGCATCGATCCTTTAGTTAGCATCCCCAACAGTCTAAACGTCGTTCCTTTGTCAATGCTTGCAAGCTGCACCGGTACTGGGTCCCTGTTTTTCAACGTCCAGCTCCATTTTGCAAACGCGTCTTTGTCCGAGGAAGGTAGGTATACTGGATGGTCGCCATCGAGATTTTGTACAGCTTCTGGTGGTGGGGTTTGCGAAAGCTTCGTTCGCAGAGCTTCGAACCGGGCGAGTATGGAATCAAAGTATACAAGTTGAGGATCACGACCAGTCTCAGTATATTCCTTTGATGCTCCCGAATCCAAAACTGGCGCCGCCACATATGCTCCGCCTTCATACCATCCTCTATGATCGCCAACGCCATCGTCGTAAATTGAATGGTCCGGTCCATCATCGTTCGCAGTGGGTTTCGGCGCGACTAGCAGATTTGGTACGCCAGCTGCTTCCTGCCTAATTTTCGGTCATGTCAGCATTGCTCTGCAGAGTAGTTTCAGCACAAATCTTCTCCTTGGGGTTTCTGTGAAAGGAATCTGCACTAACCTGACAGCTCTAAGATAGCTGAGGGCATCCATATCATCATCGTAGTTAAAGTCCTCCTCATCTCCACGATATGCGACACTGTCAAGACCTGGGATTGCGCTTCGTTGGCCATAGGTTGGATCAACGCGTGGTTCTTCAGTAGGACGCCAGTTTTTTTGGTTGAAGAGCTCGGTGCCAGAGTCATGATTGAACTTGCGCTTTTTGAAATTGGTCATTTTCGAGCTCTAATAGAAATATGTTGAGGATTTCGCGGTCGAGAGGGATAGGAAATCACGGAGCACCGAAACAAACAAAATATGTCTATGATGTTCTGATCGATCTGCAGCCTGATATTTAGCTCTGAAGCTCGGGGACCAGTTTGGTGGATTGCCGCCTGTATTGTCAGGCTCCCAACGCGATAAGATAATCTTTCTCGAATGCTCCCCACTTCACCAAGAATCGCCTCCACGGCATTGCTGTCAACTGCCATTTTGCATCTGGCAACAACGTCAACAACATCATCCAAGCCCAAGGAAAAGCGTGCATGGTGTGGCATGATGGCACTATTCAAGCCTTGAACGCCCGGATACTTGTCTGCAATCTTGCCACGGATCCCCTCGAGCTGCCCATCATGGCGTTAGACGCGCAAAGCAATTGGGATGTAGAGATGTCCATGCCATTGCGCATCCCCTCAAGCCAGACCCCGAGGCCGAAGCATATGGATAAAAGCGAGAATACCGTGGTTCTTCTGTCTAAGCCAGACGCCCCTGAAGTTCTCCTACCAGCTGAGATCCTTGCCCAGATCATTTCTTACATCCCAATTCGACCAACCTCACAATCGATGCTTTGGTCTTGCACACTTGTCTCACGAGCATGGTACTCCGCTGCAATTGCAAGGCTTTACCAACGACCATACCTCTCCGGCAATAACTTCGAACAGTTCGTGCGAACCGTGTGTCCGTCGAAGAATGCACACATTCGACAATCCGCTCTCGCAGTTCTAGTGCATCGACTTGACATGGGGGAATTGGTACACAATGCGAGCAGGAGCCTTACAGCTAGGATATTGGGGAGACTGAAGGGAAATCTGGTGGAATTTGTTGCTCCGCAGTCGAGTTTTGCTATAAACAGTTTCGCAGCATTGAGCAAATGCTCGCGATTGAGGCACTTAGATCTATCTCTTATTGCATCCAGCATATCAAACAAGTTGCTCTTCCAAACAATCGCGCACCTACAGCACCTAGATACTTTGTACTTCCCCAGAAGCGCAAGCCACGATCCAGATAGATCAATAGTTCCATACACATGGCCGCCGCAACTACGGGTCCTACATTTAGCAGGAGGCATAGATGATTTTTTCCTACGAACGCATCTTATACACGCGCCACAATCGTTACAGAGACTCAGCATCCAGCATTGTCCTCAGGTTCACGCACCAGATCTACTGTACATGCTCGAGGTCTTAGGCGCGCAGCTACAACATCTGACAATTCGACATCCAATGTCCAAACTCCCACCAGGATCTTTAGACTATATTTTCACCATGTGCCCGTCTCTAGTCGCCGTTCGAGTCTCTGCCGATTACATATCCGACACGATGTTTGAAGCCATCCCAGAAAATCACCCATTACGAATTCTTGATTTAGATTGTTCGCCTTTAGCAGGCCAAGATGTGGAGGTCAGCGCAAATGCTATCTATGAAGCGGTTGAAGAAGGGCGGTTACCAGACCTGAGAAGTGTAAGAGTTAGTAACCGCCTTGCGTGGACAGCGACGGAAAGAACTAGGTCGTGGGTTAGGGATCTGGAAGAGATTCTAGAGGAAGCGGAAGATGAGAGACCGCTAGGGATTGTCACAGGTGTTTTCCCTACTAATGACTGAAGTAATCATATCTTGAGAGGAGTCTGATTCAGTGTAAACTTCGGATTCTCATCAACAATATATAGCGATGATGTCAATCGGCAGCCTCTGTTCAGGCTCCTCGATTTGGATCAAATTCTGCAAACAGTTGGAGGTCGGTTGAAAATGTTCAAGTGAACATAATAACTGAAACCTCAACTCAAATCATCCAGGATTTGCTCACAGGAGAGTAGTGGCTGAGGAAAATGTATCATGGCTCAGTTTTCCAAGCCTATGAAGGCAGGAAAATAGTAAGATGATTCAAATCAAGCTCAATGTCAACAGAACCTCAAGTGAAGCTATACTTTGCAGAATTACAATTTCTTGATCCCGGTTTTATACAGAAGCCCTGCCCTTTGGAATCAGCTCTTCAAATCTGCAAAGCCTTTTGCTGGGCGATCATTGAGTTGGAGCGAAGCCAAATAATACAAGCCATTTACCGTCCTGATAATAAGCACTGTAATTCCCCGTACTCTGCATCTTGTTCAATTCAGTGTCATAACAGCTGATTCTTGGCGGCCTTCAACATGCGAATGCTCTCCTCGTAGATACTTTCTGTACCAGGGGCATAGAGCACAGAACCAGTGTCGGCCAGCCGCTCTGTCTCAACCTCGGCGATTCGCTGGTTGAATGTATCTAAAATTCTATGGGTTCCGAAGTCAGCCATGTTGTATAGTAAGGAATTTAGTTGCTCTCAACATACTCAGCTTCTGTTGCACCTCTTCCCACTCCCAGGACAAAGTGAGGGTCGTCAACCAAGAGTTCCTTCGGCCGAGGTGAAGGGCGAGCGAAATTTGTCATATCTCCCAGTGTGACTCTATCAAAGCTTGACTTTGTCAGGTCTTCTTTCGGGTCAGCTATGAGTGTGGAGATGGCTTGTGGCATGACGCTCGACGTCTCAAGTTGAACCATCGATAATATTGGTGGCATCAAATCTTGGCTTGGCTGAGTACTGGAGACCTTTGGCGCTGCAATAGTCACTGCATTGCTTCCGGATGCATGTCGCGAAGATGCACACCTATACTCCAGATGGCGTGGCTCAGGAAGTGGTGAGCGTGAATCTGGACGGCCTCTATGCGTTGATGCAGAGGCCGACCGAGAACGAGTGTGGCGATAGCGGTCACGACTAGTAGGTCGCGCTGTGTGCCTACCAACAGGTGAACGAGTACGGTATTCACCATAACCTCTCTGTGGAGAACGGTCTCGATACCCACTGTATTCCTGATGCCTTGCCATCTCTGGTGGTGATCTTGATCTCTTTGCCCTGGGCCGACTTGGTGAGAGTGACCGTTCGTATCTAGTTCGTGCAGCTGCTCTGGTAGAGTTGCTGGTGAGGTTTATCTCACCTCCCCGGTGTATGCACCTGCCATCAACAATAATTGCAGAAGCAGGAGACCTCTTTAAGGCCATGAGCACCTGTCGCCTAAGCTGGGGATCTTCGTCCAGACCAAACATCTCGCACCATGCATTAGTGCCAGGTAATGGTCCGTTTCCATCAACAAGTGTTGTCTGACGTCTAGTTGGACAGAAACGCTCGAGATGCCCGTACATACCACATCGCCAGCACTGCTTTGGTGGATCGTAACATGGGCGATAGTGGAATCGTAGGCAGTTAACGCACGGCGCTGGTATGTGCCTCATCTAAGGAGATATAGTTAGTCTTTAATCAGACCTGATTCTGTATCAATGATTGACCTTGAAAGCCCAAATTGCGTCCTTTCTGAAATGCCCGCTTCAAGAACCTCTGAAGCTGGTGGGGTTGAGACTCACGCCTCAGAATCGGCGTAAGGAAGTGATGAGCTGACGATGGAATAAAGAGAATAGGACAGATGCGCATGTGTTGTAACCATACAAAATCCAGGTACTTCTTAATGCGAGTAGACTTTCAAGCTTCAAAAGCTGGCCGTTGCTTATACGTGTTGCACGTTCCATTTAAGCATTACTCAGCTGAGGTGTCGATATTGTGGGAGGATAAAGAAGACGCGCAGCACAGAACTTGGCGCTATTAGCTTTGGCAGGCGGGTACTCAGCCAGTCTCCTCCAAGAACGTACGGAGGCTTTATTTGCACCTCATGCAACCAGGCTGCCTCCCGGATGCACCTACTCTTTTCAATCAGCTCGTCATTCTTAGCTTCACGCCTTCTATGCCACGGCTACATATATATTAGAACGATATTGGTAACAAACATTCTTGAGCTTCAAGCTCTGTGATGTCAGTCCAGAAGAGCTTTGCAGTGGCCTTCCTTCACAACCTCGTACCTTCCATATAAGTTCAGACGTTCAGATTTCAGTAATCTTGTTATCAGAATACATACTTTCTTGCCCAAGAACTAAATCCATATTGTGAATACCTGTTTTCGCTCCCGCTGTATACAACGCAACTACTTCCCATGTATATCTTACCACTTAACTCTATTACATAGCTCACAATATTTTTTTGCAAGGCACTAAAGTATTCTGCATTCCAGTACATCTTTATCATGCCTTCAGCAACTCCAAAGTCGACATGCTTGCATACAGCAAGCTTGTGCTGCGGATTCGCATGTTCTTATGGCTTCAACCCCCAAGGATGGCCAAAGGCTGAGCCATACCAGACGCTAAAGGTGTTCGACGACAGGTTTAAGCAAAAGTCAGCATATAGCAGGATGGGCTCTTATACATATGGTGTTATTCCAGGGACTTTCAGATTGTATGTTGACCTTCTAGGGGCGACAACGATGATGATTGAGATCCGTGGGACAAAAGACATCGCGGTTTTACTCGATACACAAAGCTCGGGCTCCCAAGTTTCAAAATAATCGAAACAAGAGGCTGACTCAGCCTTTTCTTCGCAAATGGACGAGGACCGCTGCGCTGAAGAATGCAGTAACAAAGAGCTGCCTTGCAAAGTGTCAAAACCTCGAACGAATATCCTCCAACAGGAAATGGGTTTGATGACTGACGACGAGTCTGACCATGGCGACCCTGGCAAAGCTTCTTGCGATGGGATTATCAAGTCTCTCTTTGAATCATAGAGGACTGTTAATGATCAAGAGTTTCTTGAATGTAATCAGACAGAGAAGAATCTGAACGGCGGTTCTTGGAAATTCGAAACATAGGGGATGACATTGGGACTATCATTACCCAGGTCAGATGAACTTAACAAAATTTCAACTTCAGAGGAACACAACAGGCTTCTGTCCGAGCTTTGTAGCAATCATGAAGGAAAGGATGCCATATTGAAAGAACCGCTGCCACAAATCAGGAAGACGCCACACAACAAACTCGGTTGTGTAGAGCGCGACTCATTTTGTCTTCTAAGCGACCAGCTAAAATCATACTTGCAATGCAACAATGGATCAGACGTACCAAAACTTGCTTGATCCCTTCAGATCTGACAAAGACTACCGGCTTCATCCCAATCCATCAGCAACTTACAAGTCCAGCTCAGGCTCCGGTTCTCTGCGGTCTTGTGGAAAGATCCAAAGGTGGTTCGTCTGATATTCACCCATCCCCAACGGCGTTGTGAAGCACTCACTATACCTCAATTACGGCATCGTTCACAAACTCATCTTCCATACTGAGGGTCGTGCGCAAAAGAATGGGTTCATCTATCGACAATAGCATCTGAGCCACTGTGTGGGAATTGAACTTGTCTGAATGCAAAACATACAACGGTGGAGTCTGGCACAGTCAACATCAGTCGTAACCTTCGCTTCTCGCATCGCTCAGGGTGTAAGCATGATCCGGCGTGTATGAAGGAGCAGAAGATTACGTTAGTTCCGGATGGAAAACCTTTTGATCCTTCAAATTTGAAGGCCATAGAGAGCACTGCCGTAGAAATAGGAACGGAAGGAGGAAGTTGGGACGGTTGGTTTTTTCAGAACTTCGCGGATGAGAGTAAGGATGATAGTAGCTTGGTTCACGAAAATGCTCAACCTGGGACCTCGTAAGCCCTACCCGAGGAGGAAAATTAAATAGATAGCTGTTCGCTCCCCACTCCTCGAAACCATCTTCTCGTAATCTTATCGTATGTTCTGGGAAGTCTCAAAGATATCATATCTTCTTACTTTTTCGCACCCCGCACCTCACACTTCACACAAGGGGCACCCCTCACAACACATATAAGTCGCTTGCTTTCAAGACACATCGTAACATAAGTCTGAAGCCAAGAACTTTAAAGTTCGAAAATGGTTTAACATTTCCGTCTTCATTGTTAATGAAATATGCTTGTCACGTGGGAATCGCTATCTACTGCGTACCCTGACACAATCTCTGTTGCCTTTTACAAGGCTTGTGATGCGATGTGCAAAATGCAGTAGCAGAATAATGGCACAATCTGCAACGTGAACTGAAAGGGTCGCGAGGTCCGGGAAGCCTACGGTGCCGTCATTCACGGCCACTCATCTCGCGGTCGCCAAGGTTGACATTCCTGAAACGGTATCCACGTAGTCAGCAGGCGAGGTTGGGTCCATCGTGAAGGAACACACGTTGGTGCAGTGCAGGACCAGTGCAATCAGGTACCGTCCCCTGAGGATTCCTACACTAGGCCACCGGCTGCAATTCCGGGTAAGAGAGAAATTTCGGCGGACTGCCTCTTCAGACACCGATCGCTATTGCTCGCAAGCTGTACGCACACGGACTGATTGGCGAGATAAGAGTTTCTGACCTTCTAGTTTAGGTGCACTGGGACGTCTGGCCGTTCCAAGTGTCCCGTCTGGATCTCCGTCTGCGGGAGTGCGGCGCCGAGAGGAAGGGTCGCACATATTAGTCGGCAGGATTGTAGTGGGTTTGATTCGTGATGGCCATGTGGATATGGAGATGGAGATGGAGGTGGAGAAGAGTGGAACCATCCAGCAGCACAGTTATGCAGCCAAAGAATCAAGAAGTGTCCCGTGCACCGACGACGCCGTCTTATGCAGATCTCCTCGTGCCAGCGTCTGTACCTTACTCATGGTTATGCAGTCCTATTGCTGCCTTGTGCACCGCTAATCAGCGGCGTCATTATGGCAGCCTTGGGCTCTAGGCTGCAATGGTGCAGACGCTACACTATCCTCCGCCATTATGTCCGTTAGGACGGAGCCTTATCTCCCCCAGCCCGTCCCCGTCCATCAATCGCGGCATAAATTCATCGTGGCTCGCTCAACGACACTCGCTTTCTTCCTCTCCTGCTCTTCTCTACTCGACCTCCTCTGATCCTCCCTTGCGTATCATGAGGTGAAAGGGATTGTGTATTCTCTTTCATCATCTCCCCCCAAACTCCACTCTCCCTCCACATCTCCCTTTTCCTGGAGAAAAAGGATGGATTCCAACACGGAGAACATCATCTATGCTTCGGCTGTCCTGAACGCTCTCATCACCCTTCCTGCAATACGCAACTTTGCCCGGGGTCCATGGCGCGTCAAGCCCACCAACACCGAGTCTCTCTATGAAGACGAGGATGGAAAAGCTACGGAGGAGTCTGCAAAGAGCTTCTCAACCAAGTTCGCATTCATCTTCATTTATGTCGCCGTCGGCCTGGGCTTGGCAGTCTCCTTTGCGCAAGCTGTCTTTGCTACGGTACGCAGAAGCAATGGCTACTCCGCCATAATGATCCAACAGGTTTGGCTGCTGTTTGCGGTTTGGGTATGTCATTCAATCTCCCGACACGTGGACCCGCAATATTTACCCCCCTGACAGTGTTTGCTTGTGATTCAATTCCTGGATACGTCCCGGGAAGTAGCCATCATCGCCAGATTCCACAGCGCGATCTCCAGACTTGCTTCAACATTTCTTACTGGTGTCATTGCCTGGACTGTGTTCTTGGGAGATTTGCCAGAAAAGCCCGATTCCATCGTCATTTCCTCGCTCTCCGGCGCCCAAGTTCTGATCGCCTTTCTTATTGTTGTAGCCATCTTCAACATTCGGCGTCGTCCAGATGTCTTCTACAAAGACAGAGTCGTTGAGCGACAATTTACGGGTTCTCTCTGGCAGCGATACACCTTTTCTTGGAGTTCCGACTTACTTGATCTTGCTGCGACCAAATTGATGGATACGACGGATCTGCCCATCATGGATTCTCACATGCGATCCAAGGTGCAAACTGCCAGATTCCTCGCCATACCCTTAAAGGATGACGTGAAATTGTGGAAGCGTATTTTCTGGGCTTTCCGCTACCAGTTGCTATATCAATGGACTATTTGTGCACTGGGTTCTGCGTGTGATGTTGCCCCTCAATTTGCCATGTTGAAATTGCTCCAATACCTTGAGCAGCGTAAGGAATTCGACGCTGTTGATGCCAGAGCGTGGTACTGCGTTTTCGGGCTGTTTGCAGCTACCATCGGTTTAACATTACTTGATTACCGTATTATGTGGCTAATGTGGAGTGGTATGTAAAACCTTTACAAGGGAAGACCCCGACCTTCGAGGATACTGATCCGTTTTAGATCTTGCCATCCCTATCCGATCAGTTCTCACTGGTCTTATCTTTGAGAAAACCATGAGAATCAAGGACTGCAGTGAGCCTCCGAAAGAAGAGGCAGCAGAGAAAGACAAGGTAAGAAACGATACTTTCGATGTATAGAGTCAAGATCTACAAATACAGTTGAATCACGCAAGAAAACAAGTTGAACAGTAAACTGATGTATATGTAGGCCGATGGCAAACTCAACGGGGCAGCTGCGGACCAAGCTAAGAAACCCGAAGCTAAAGAAGCGCCTAAACAGAAGACCCAACAGGATGTCGTCAATATGTTCGCTGTTGATGCCAATGTTGTTGGCGTCATGGGAGGAAACAACCAGTTCTACATTAACTTCATCTGTAAACTCGTGGTATCGGTTGCTTTCCTATTGCTGCTCATTGGTTGGCAGAGTTTGCTCGCTGGAATGCTCTCTATAGTCATCTTGTTTCCAGTCAACCAGGCTCTAGGTCAGAGATATGCTGGTTTCCAGAAGCAGATCATGAAGGCTCGTGACAAAAAAACCACCATCATCACAGAAGTACTCGGTGGTATCCGTCAGATCAAATTCTCAGCTTTGGAAGACCAGTGGGCCAAGAAAATCGAGGAAATCCGCGAGGAAGAGCTTAGCACCATCTGGAAAGCTCGGATCAATAACATCTATATGATGGTTGGCTCTGACTTTGCTCCGATTCTCCTTACCGCTTTCGCATTATCTACGTATGCTTATATCAACGGCACTCTTCTTCCTTCTGTTGCTTTCACGGCCCTTGGAGTTTTCATGCAATTAGAGGGAATTCTAGGCATGCTGCCCTTCTTGCTGGTCATGGGAGTCAACGCAAAAGTCAGCTGTGACAGAATTGAGAAATACTTACTGTCTCCCGAGAAGGCCGAGAACACTCATCCTGGAGAGTCCATCTCCTTCCACAATGTTTCGGTCAGCTTTCCAACCGATTCTGGAGAGCCAAAACCAGATCGATTTGTTCTTCGAGATCTCAACCTAGACTTCCCCAATAACGCTCTCAGTGTTATATCAGGTCCTACAGGTGCAGGGAAATCACTTCTGTTAGCAGCTATACTAGGAGAAGTTGAAGTTTTGTCTGGCTATATCCAAGTCCCAAGACCGCCACCTGCGGATCAACGATTCGACGACAAGGCAACCGCAGCCGACTGGATCCTACCGAGCGCTGTAGCTTTTGTGAGCCAAACACCTTGGATCGAGAATGCGACCATCAAGAATAACATCCTCTTCAATTTACCATACGATGAGAAGAGATACAACAAGGTTATCAAGGCCTGTGCTCTGACCAAGGATCTTGCCATGTTTGACGATGGAGACCAGACTGAGGTTGGAGCTCAAGGTATCTCTCTTAGCGGAGGACAAAAATGGAGGTTGACCCTTGCTCGAGCATTCTATTCTCGTGCAGGCATATTAATTCTCGATGACGTTTTCAGTGCTCTCGATGCTCATGTTGGAAAGGAAATATACGACAATGCACTTATGGGGGAGCTGTCCGAGGGACGAACTCGTATTCTGGTTACCCATCATGTTTCTCTGGTTCTTCCACGGGCTAAGTACGCTGTTCGTTTATCCGCTCGTGGTGTGCTCGAGCATGCAGGATTGATCGAGGAGCTCCGCCAGACAGGCTCTTTTGAAGATATTCTTAAGGCAGAAGCTTCTCTAGACACTGCTCAGGCAGGAGCAGACGATGAAGAAGAGTCTGTGGAATCTGAAAACGGCACCGTTGTGGTAGCTGAAAATGGAGACAGCGAGCCAGTGGTGAAAGCGACTCCTAAGAAACTCGTGGAGGACGAAAAGCGAGAAGAAGGCGCTGTCAAAACCAAGGTGTATGCAAGCTACCTGAAAGCTACTGGCGGCTGGCCATTTTGGATCTTTGTTGTTCTCGTCTACCTCGTATCTCAGGGTTTGCTTTTGGGTCGTACTTGGTGGATCAAAGTCTGGACCGGAAGCAATGAGGATACAGTCGACAACAAGATTCATCTAGCCCACCACAGTTCCTATTCGATGCAGACACAGTTCTTTTCACCAGCCTCTAACGCCACGCAGTTTTCGACAACAGATAACAGCAACCCCAACGACAAATTGCTCTACTATCTTGGTGTCTATGCTGGTATCTCTATTATATCGTTAATTGTATCCGTTGGTCGTTTCTACGTTATCTACACGGGTGCTATGAAAGCGTCCAGACAGATTTTCCGAGATCTGACCTACACTGTCTTAAGAACACCCCTGAGGTGGCTCGACACGGTTCCAACCGGAAGGATTCTTAACAGATTCACGGCCGATTTCGCGACCATAGACTCTCAGCTGATCTTCAATTTCGGTTACCTTGCATCTTCATTCTATCAGATTATCGGAATTCTTGCAGCATCGTAAGTATATATTTCTTCGAAAAAGAAAAAGACACGTCCAAGACAAGCACGGACCGATACCCACCGTAGCACGATATGTTTTCATTCAACCTGCAATACGTGCGAAGAGAATCTAGCTAACCGTGTTTAGCCTGTTTGTCTCCCCATTCATTATTGTACTTGCAATTGCATTGCTTGGTAAGTTCCAACCCCCTGACTTTTGAACGACTTTTAACAAAATCAAGGTGCTTGTGGCCAAATTGCGCGTCGTTACCTAAAAGGTGCTCGGTCTATCAAACGTCTCGAATCAATTCAAAAATCGCCTATGATTTCAGCATTCGGTACCACGCTTGCTGGTCTCACAACTGTTCGTGCCTTCCACAAAACGGATGAATTCATTGAACGTATGTACAATTTGATCGACACATTCGCAGGCGTGTCCTGGCACAACTGGCTGTTCAATAATTGGGTCGGTTTCCGCATGTCTCTCATTGGGTCTCTGTTCTCTGGAGCTGTAGGAGTTTTCATTGTTGCTACTAGAGGTATAGACGCCAGTTTGGCTGGATTTGCTCTTGCATTTGCTCTAGAGTACGCAGGTGCTGTCAAATACACCATTAGACTGCTGGCCAACACGGAGCTCGATATGAACGCCGCTGAGCGCATTTTCGAGTACCGAGATGTCGAGATCGAACCTCAGGGAGGTATCGATATTCGTGCTTCCTGGCCGGAGGAGGGTAAGATCGAGGTCAAAGACTTGGAAGTCGGGTACGCAGAGGGCTTACCTTCAATCTTGAAGGGTCTGACCTTCACGGCGGAGAAGAACCAGAGAATTGGAGTCGTGGGTCGAACAGGAGCAGGTAAGCTCTCACTAGTCTCGTCAAAAAACCCCTGTCTAATATTCCTTAGGAAAATCCACTCTTTCCCTGGCGCTCTTCCGCTTTCTTGAAGCCCGCCAAGGAAGCATTACAATCGACGGAGTCGATCTTTCCACCATCAAAGTACACGATCTTCGTACCCGTCTATCTATCATTCCTCAAGACCCAGTTCTCTTCTCGGGTACGATCAGAAGCAATCTTGACCCATTCGACCAGTTTAGCGATTTCCAGTTGCGTGAGGCCCTTCAACGAGTCCATCTCGTTCCTTCGGCCGACAGCACACCGGTTCCTGAGTTGGCGAATGAAACTTCAACAGCCAGCAGCAGCACGGCTGTCGAGAATCCAGGGAACACAAACATCTTCCTGAGCTTGACCTCCCCCATTGCCTCAGGTGGATCAAACCTCTCTCAAGGACAGAAGCAACTTCTCTGTCTTGCACGCGCTATTCTTGCTCGTCCTAAAGTCCTACTCCTGGACGAAGCTACGTCAGCCGTGGACATGAACACTGACAGGCTCATTCAGCGCAGCATCCGCGAGGAGTTTGCAAACACGACCCTCCTGGTTGTAGCCCATCGGTTGAGCACTGTTGCCGACTTCGATCGTATTCTTGTCATGAAGGATGGCAAGGCTGCCGAATTTGGCAGCCCTAAGCAATTATTACAAGCGGAGGGAGACGGTGAAGAAGGGGGGATCTTTAAGGGCATGATTGCGCATAGTGGTGAAAGAGTGGAATTGGAGAAAACCATCATGGCACAGGAGAGTTGAAAAATCAACGAAGGTGGCCTAAGAGGCATAAAAGTTTAAAAATTGCAGAAAACCAGAAGGTTTGGAATGTTTGCTTGTGCGATTAGAAGAAAAGTGTTCATCGTTTCTTTCTAGACCTGTCGTTATGGAACCATAGATTTCTTTCTTGTCTTGTCTTCATTTCTACCGAGTCCTAGCTATTCTAGCCATGGGCCTCTGATTAGATATGAATTGAATCTCGTTGTAAGATATGAAGATGCTGCGTCTGCTCCATGTAGGGGCTTGCCGGTCACCTTCAATAGGTACATAATCACGTGCCTACCTAGCAGCGGTCGTGGTTCTTTCACGATCCGATTTATTCAGCATCGACAATAATGTGTGCCTGAAGTATGAAACAGGGACTCTGTTTTTGCAGGGACATCATCCTTCAACGTCATTGTACGTCCACGCTGTATGAAACCGCAAAGAGTCTGCTCAAGGACTGCAGAGTCCAGATGCCGCCAGTCGCCGGCACTAGCGGCTATGCCCAGCATATGGGGTAAGGGCGATGAGAGGGGTAAATCAAGTTACCTAGGCAAAAACGTCTGTCTCATGCGGCTGGTCAGGATTCGTGCAAGTTTGAATAGCCGCTACACAGCACGCCACCCCTCCTCATCCTTCTCAAAAGCCGGATATACACACGCTTCCGGGCTTAGACACCGCACGCAGAGAGCAACCCCACGATTTGCAATAGTGCAATAACCGATGCTGCAGAGGAAACGCATCTCGAGAGCGTGTATCCGTTGCCGACAGCGGAAATCAAAATGTAACCTGTACGTGTGCTCTCGCTCCGGCTACTTGTCTCCCGGGTATACGAAATATGACTGATGAAATTGGTATTGGTATGTGTGTAGAGGTAGTTTGGATCAACCAGGCGCTCCTCCTTGTCAGCTCTGCGCCAAAGATGGTGTTGAGTGTGTTCTTGCCACTTCGAGACGAGGTGGGAGGAGAAGACCTCATGCTTCAGTCAGTGTCTTTCTCTTAAATCGTCGTGCTTCGGGTATTGCCTGAGAATGGTTTCCTGATTGTCGTAGTCGAGCACGCCTCCAAACAATACCCAACGCCATGCAGATGCACTCCCTACAGCTCTCCCCCGTCATCCCGACCGCCATGTAAATTCTGTACCTGCAGAGCCAAACACGTCTGCAGAGTTCCCGCAGGAGCCAATTGTAGGCCGCAGTATCTTCCACCGGACCTCGTCCCCAAATATTGAGGATGCTATTGCTTCTACAGACTTGCATTCAACATCCGATGCACTGAACCTACTGAGTCGTGCTGCTGAGATGGGAACCTATGAGAGCCCTAGAGACAGGCAGCGTATGATAGATAATATTGGGAAGAGGATTGATGGGCACGAGGCGGTAGATGAGGAAGATGAAGAGGAGTTCGAGGTCGATAGGCCGTTTCAGTACCCACTAATAAGCCAGGGATTACTTACTATATTCCAGGTAACTGAACTTCTCAAGCGGTATGTTACAATTCAACGGAGGCGTGTTGTATTGACTAAGTATCTTCATAGCTATAAACAGTACTACCACCCATATCTCCCAATCGCTCCCAAGCGCGCCTTTGAGCCCGGATCACTGAAATACATGATTGCTCAAGAGCCGCATCTCCTTACCGCGATGATAACAGTCGCAGCTCGTGATCTTCCCTCGGGAGAAGCCGTTCTGCGTGTATGTTCAGACTATATGCACCAGCTCGTCTCCAAACTGTCAGCGGGTAAGAAATGCGGCGTCGAAGCTGTCGAAGCACTACTCCTACTCTCAGAGTGGGAGCCGCAGGATTCTTTGCCAGAGATAGACGCTAAAACTATTGGGTGCGGTGAGGAGGATCGCGCTGCTTGGATGCATGTCGGATTGGCGTTGAGAATTGGGTATTTTCTTGGGTTGGATCGTACTAGTATCAAGTATGAGGATGAGGATCGCGCGAATCACTTTAATAGGAGACGAGTTACATGGCAAGGTAAGCGTCTCCAAGCACTGGAAGTTGTGTATAACTTACCTGAGATAAATCACAGCATGCTATATCGCCGATCGCCAACTCTCTGCACGCATAGGTCGGGCCTTCTGGTCCCGTGGTCCCATGGGATTGATGGGCGTAGGACGACACGGGCGTCAAAGCTTTGATGAGTTCCCGTCACTTCAACCACAAAATCCTGGTGATACGGACTATGCGAGTATTCTCCAGGCGAACCTGGATCTAACCCAGTTATTCAGCAATGTTCACGACGTCCTGTACTCTGGCATGGGCAGTAGTATGAAACTCATGCTGGCGGGGAATTATGTCAAGTACGTGGATGACTTTCGGAGTGCGATTGTGGGATGGAAGAGTGTTTGGGGGACTTTAACTTGTAGGTGTTTCTTAAGTTCTGGAAGTCACTGGAGGAGGTAAGATTATTACGCGGCTGACCAAAATATGCAAGGCCCGCCAAATATCAAAGCTACGCTTCAGATGTCTTACGAATATCTCCGGCTCTATACTAATGCATATGCCTTCCAGGCCACCGTATCAAGAGGTGTAGCCGCGAGAACCCAGAACTCTACGGGTGTGGTGGAAATTCCACATGGCGGAGTGCCATCGATGCCAGATGCAAGGTTTATATATGAATCGGTTGACGCAGCGAAAACGCTTCTTAGTATCATCAATAGCTACATCGATGCGGAGACGTGTCTGCGCTATCTTCCACTGAGGTTCTCACTATACTGCGTCAATTCTGCAGTATTTCTTTACAAGGCATGGTCCTTCGAAGTCCTCAGCACGCAAGAAAAGCTCGGGATCCGCCACCTGATTAGTGACGTTATTTTACAACTTCAGAAGGCCAGTGTGAGGCCCAATGACTTCACATCTCGCTACTCCTCTCTGCTTGAGAAGCTCTGGCAACGAAAAGATGCTCCGGTTAGGAACGATGCGGGCCCATCGGATCCCCATGGATTCGTGACAACACCGGCACGATCCACAGCACCGTACAATATACATACCGACGACTTTTCTTGGCTGGATCTCCAGGCGGTCGGAGAATTGGTTACCGGGGATCACCCTGGTGATGAATTCGGACTTGACGGCTATACGAATGGCTTTTTGAGTATGCCGGGGGAGTGGAGCGATATGGGCTGGGCTGACGGCGAGGATGCCAGTCGATACTTTTAAGGCGATATACCAATCCACATTTTTCATGCATGTTTATGAAGATCCATAAAAATGGGCGTTGTGTTCCAATTGCCGCCGTTCAAGTTCTGGATAGCCGTGCCTTCACGCGGAACGGCTACTGATGGCCGCATTTGCCTCTCAATAGCCGATGTGTGGGGAGACGGAGAACCGGCGTCGCTCCTTGCCCCAGAGTTTCACACACCACACCTGAAATTTGCGGGGGACAGAAGTCACCAATCTCCATATGGTACAAATTGTGGGTTAGAGCATGGGGGACGTCACGTACTGCATCCCCAAGACGATATTTCGAGTAGCCGACGGGTACTGATCCTTTCTTCCAACTCGTACGAGATCAGCACATCATCTCATACTGTATTTAATAACCCTTTCGTTTCCCCAGGTCCCCATCTTCATTTTCGAGTCACAGCACATCCCCTCACCTGGCCCAACCACCAGCGCCGCACCGTTCAGCACATCTTGTCACGTTGGTCGTTCAATAGGAAAGGAGTTGGAGACACTGGATTGGATCTGAGTCTTCGCAACTATGCGCACTCCATCCTCCGCTGATGCGCCAGCCTCGCCGGCGAAGAGAGACGTCGATTATATCGAAGACCTGGAGCAACATACCACGAAGGGCAGTAGCACTGTAGAGCATGTCACCATCACAGACTCGGAAGTAAGTGACAGTAGAGACCTTACCCCTCGTTCTGTTCCATTGGTGTTGCAAGGTTGCGTCAATCATACCAGGATAATACCGTAAAGAAGCGCTAGATTAACCGTATTCATAGGATAAGAAAATCCGTCGCAAGACTGATAAAACCATTTTGTCGATTTTAGTCTGGGTATATTTCCTTCAGGTACGCAATTCCCATAACCAAGAACTTCTATTCGCAAGCCTCCTTTCTGACGCTCATCCAGATCCTCGATAAATCCGTCCTGGGCTATGGCTCCGTCTTTGGACTGAAGAAAGACACCCACTTGGTGGGGAACCAATACTCCATGGTTGGAAGCATTGCACCGATTGCGCAACTCGCCTGGCAACCCTTCTCATCTATCCTCATCGTCAAGGTCCCCCATCGAATCTTGATGCCATGTCTAGTACTCGGTTGGGGGATAGCACAAACGGGTATGGCAGCTTGTACATCCTACTCGGGATTACTTGCCTCGCGGTTCTTTTTGGGTCTTTTCGAGGGCGGGTGTATCCCTCTGTTCAGTGTCATCACTTCGAACTGGTACCGTCGTGCTGAGCAGCCCGTCAGAGTTGCGGCGTGGTATGGCACGAATGGACTTGCGACGATTGCAGCTGGTCTGCTTTCTTTTGGCTTGGGACATATTCAATCTGGCAAAATACACTCCTGGCAGGTGTACGTTCTTGATGCACTTTCCCTCCAATTATGCGCGGAGAGCTAAAACCACATACAGAATCTTCCTTTTTGTTGGACTCGTCACAGTCATCACAGCTCCTATCGTGTACTGGAAACTCGACAACGGTGTGACCAGTGCTCGATTCCTCACCGATCGCGAGAGGGCTCAAGCTGTTGAGAGACTGCGTGCAAACCAGACTGGTATTGGGACACGCGAGTTCAGCTGGCAGCAAGCCCTCGAGGTGGTCATTGAGCCGAAGACTTATCTCTGGATTGCAATGTCTCTGCTCCTCAACGTCGGTGCTAGTGTTACTAACACATTTGGTAAGCTTTTGTTCTCTCCTCTCTCCTCTCATACGTTGTTGTCGCCATGTCTACAAAGCTGACACGCATAATAACAGGCCCCTTGATCATTAACGGCCTTGGGTACGACAATTACATAACGTCTTTGTTAAACATGCCTTTTGGGGCCGTACAAATCATCGTAATCCTTTTCGCATCTTACGCAGCACAAAAGTGCAAGCTCAAGTCGGCCATTTTGGTTTTCCTTGTGCTCCCCGTCATCGCTGGTGCCGCCGTTCTCTATGTACTTCCACGCACGAACACTGGTGGGCTCCTGGCCGGCTACTACCTGCTCGCATTCCTCTTTGGCGCCAACCCCTTGATTGTGTCCTGGATTGTTGGCAACACAGCCGGCACGACCAAAAAGTCAATCACAATGTCCTTGTACATGGCCGGATCCTCAGCAGGTAACATTGTTGGCCCGCTGCTCTTCAATGCCAACGATGCGCCGAGCTATCATCCGGGGCTGCGCGCCGTTCTGGCCATCTTTGTCACCCTGGCTGCGATTGTGATCATCCAAGTTGCGAATCTGATGTTCTTGAATAAGCTGCACCGGCGCAGTCGTGTGCGCAATGGCAAGAAAGCGGATGTGCATGATGCCAGTATGGATGCCAAATTTACGGGCACCGATCCTGCCGAAGGCCCAGGCGAACAATCGTTTGAGATTACAGATCGGAAGAACGATGAGTTTGTGTATATCTATTAGCTGGGATTTGCATTCGCCCAAATGCGGTAGGGGTGACGGTTTGGCGTTCGGGGACACTGTGCTGTCGAGGTAGGCAGGCACTGGGAGTTAGCATTCTGGGTTGAAGATTTTCAGCATGGCTCGAATGGACTACAACAAGGATAAATGAATGAAATGACTGAGATAAGATGCCAATTTTCTAGTAAATAAAACTACTTGACATATCATTTTAATTTTATTGTATGAACGAATAAGACGTTAGTTCTCCGTCTCAGAAACGTTGGCAAGGAGCGTACGGAAACAATGTTATCAGACGCCTCAGAGTAGAATTACAGCCCACGTATCGAGGGGACAAGCACTTCACGTCCGCCCACGGTAGCATTAGACTGGTTAGCCAGTAGCTGCGATGCCTCGCGCCAAGTAACAGATCAGAAATGGTCATAAATTCGTTATAAGCTTTTTGCCAAGACAGACAGATATCAAACCACGCAACCCGCCCCAACCACCACCCACCACCTCCTTAGACAAACAGCACCAGTACAGTCCAGCCCAACGAGCCCAGCAACAGGTCATCACATCCATCACACCAACCGGCTGAACGCAGGATGAAAGAAATTCGTAGACTCCCCCCCAAAAAGGAGATGGAGAAAAACAAAAATATTGGGAGACAAATGTGGAGTTTTGTTTTTATCAGTAGCAAAAATAGGAAAGAAAAGAAAGGCCAAGGATCCGGCGAGCCCAGCTAGGCTGGGGGTCGGGGTTTCCATGATCAATTTTATCAGGCTTGCAGGGACGATAAGAACTCCAGGTCCAAGTCGAAGTTTTCATCATAGGTGTCCATGAGCTGGGTGATGGGCCCGCGCTCGAAATCAAGCATCTGCGTCTTGCTACTGAAGTACGGCTGTTGCTGATGCTGGTGCTGATGATGATGGAGGTGGTGGTTGTGGTGCTGGTGCTGTTGCTGGTGCTGATGCTGAGGAGGTGGTGGTGGGAGATGGTGTTGATATCTTGGGACATAGGACGCGAAGGCGCTCTGGGCTTTGGCAGCGACCATGTCTGCGTCGGGGTTTCCCTCTTCGACAGTGGCAATGGTAGGGGCAGCATCTAAGCTGCTCTCGGGATCTGTACTCACGGACTCAGTCTAGGACGAACACAGTTCTACACCACACGCAATGGAATGCAAAGGGGAGGGGAGGGCTTGCCGAGCGGGTCCATGGGCGGCGGCGAGGAATACAATCCCGCGAGCGGGTCGCCGGCCATGTGTGCATGGAAGGCGTCGTCATTACTCTGGCTTGTCCGATGGTGGGCTTGCGCTGGAGCTTGGGCCGGCGTATCGGGTGCTAAGAGAAGGAATCAATCTAGGATCACAGAGTTCTTCCAAGCGGGGCGATACTGAAGCAGGAGAGGGATGTACTTGCCGAGAGCGTAGGCGGCGGCTTGCGGGTACGAGAAGACTCGGTACGCGCTGTTGTACTTCTGGACGGCGGCTTCGTTGGAGCACGCACTGTTCGGCCCGCACGTCGTCGTGTACGCGTGCCGGCGCCGCTTGTTGGGGTGTCCGTAGGCTGTTGATGCCGTTGGAGAAGGGGGTTTGGCTCCAACGCCGATGGATCTCGGGGCGAACTGCGGCGACGACCCGGCGGATGGTGGGGTCGGGTGGGATTCGGGGGAAGAATGGGCATGCGAAGCTGTGCAATGGGTGCAGCATGACGATGCTGACGGCGAGAGCGGCAGGACGGTATTGGGAGGGTTGGGTTTGGGCGACACTTTCTTGACCGTTGTGGAAATCGTCTCCGGGCGCTGCGATGCAGCTTGGCCCTTGATAGCACTCTTCACCCGACCAGGCCCAACCTCGAACTTCCGATTCAACTCGGCATTCACGTCGATACCTAGTCCCGAGAACATCAATAAGCATTGGTCCATTCCAATTGGTTGGCGGAAGTATCACTCCGTACCTTTTTCAAGCAATATTCTCTCCAGGAGTGAGTTCTTGTATCGCAACAGTAGACACTCGTCTTTGGCACTGGTATGCGCAGCCTGCGAGGCCTGCAGCTTGGCCTTCTGTTCCTGCACCGTCGTCTCCAGCTCCTGGATATGCTCGGTGCGGCGTTCGCGAAAGGCCGCCTGCGCATCGCGATTCCGCTGCTTGCGCTGCTCCAAGGTGGCATATATCTGCACGAGCTGTCAGACAAGCTGGTTGCGTGATGGTACTAGGAACATACCAGTTTCCGCCCTCCTTTGCATTTCTTTACCGGTCTCTCCGTCTCGCCTGGTTCTGAAGCACCGTGGACTTTCGTAGGCTCCATGCTGTTGGTCTTGGGGTCTATCTCCTGTGCCATGGTGACCCGTGTTGCAGTGGATGTTGAGGATATAGAATGGGAGGTCCACCGCTCTTTTGTCTGCTTTGGAGAGTGTGGTCCGAGGATGGATGTGCAGGTGGTTCGCTACCAACGCATCGGTTATATTTAATCGAGCGTGATTTGAACCTGATGATGAAACAATGGGGTTTCAATTGATGGTGGGCGGAGGGTGGGATGAAAAATATTCTGGGAGGAAGACTTTTTGGGGGCAGGATGTCGAGGGATTTGGGATTGGATTGGATGATGCAGCCAAGACGCCCCGGGGCAATCATGAGTCGGGATAGAGGCCTGTTATCGCCCGCGGAAAGTGTTACGAGAGCTGCTTTCTAACACTTTTCCGCGGCGACATCGGCCCCGCGCGGGCTTAAGTAATCACGCTGGGAACCTGGCAGCTCGAAACGGCAGCATTATTGGCCGTGGAGGATGAGAACAGAATCATGCCATTCTCGACTTTGTTGGAGACTTAAATTAGACATTTGCGCTCGCGTGGTTATCTAAACATCGGGAGATTCTTGCTCTGGAGGTCCCGTATCTTATCCCTCCAGTCCCACGGCTAAGCGACCAATGCCCCGTCATTATATCAATTCAATTAACTTATTATGTCAAGCTTCCCTTAACTTGGACAGCAGCGTTCTTCGAGTCCACACCTGGAGTTACCTCCTCCTCACTGCTGTGAACACTTGCACCCTCATCAACCACCGGTCTATGCAATTGGCTTGCGAATTCCATGCGCTTGGGCCGAAGGTACTTGACATCGATATAGCGAAGGATGCACGTCATAATAATCACGAGCACCCAGCAAGCGAGCGCTGATTGCCAGCCGTACTTGTAATGCGGAGCTTGCACCGCGGGCCAGACTAGAACCTGGGACCAGGCGCCAATGGCATAGTACCCTGCAATGGTGACGCCGACGACAAGGGAGCGAGCTTCTGGATCTTGTGGGATACTGGGCTTGTGTTAATACCTGACAGGATATGGTCTCTGGCATGGGTTATACGTACAGATCAGAAAGCCATGACATGATCAATGGTGCTGTTCCCAGGCACAGGTATGTGATGAAGTAACTCGCATATGCAGCCGAAAGAGCGACGGCGGCTGGGTGACTGGTCCAAATACTCATAATGATGCACGGGACTAGACCAATTACAGCTGGAGCATTGTCAGTCGCAGCTCCTCTCGGAACCATTCAGAGCGGTCCACTTACCCTGGGCAACAATCAAAGTCCAACGCGTGTTCAGGAAATCGGACAGCAACGCCCAGACCCAGACAAAGACAACCTGGATAGCGCCACCACCGATGGGGATGGCATTAACCTGTGCCGTAGTCCAAGTCTTGGTCCCATCCGGATTTTTCAAGCTCTTCAAGAACAGCGAGAAGTAAGAGTATCCATAACTACCCAGCACACAGGCAATATACAACACCGCGATGAAGTATACAACCCACGAGGTGAAGGTCCTTCGAACACCAGCCCACGTCATCTTCTTGGGCTCGGCACGGTTGTGTCGCACCAGTCTTTCCATCGACATCTCCGCATGTCGTTCGGTGAACCAGAACGCGCGCGGGTTTGGTCGATTGGGTAGATCGGGAATCATAAAGAAGCCGAAAAATGCCCAAGAAACGGTGATGATGGCGTCGATGATGAAGAGCCATCTCCAGCCTGCAAGACCACCTCTTCCGTCAAGTGTCCTAATGACGGCGACCTGGATGGCGCCAGACATCATGCTGCCGAGTGCCTGGCAGGAGTGGTAGAATCCCATTCGCTTAGCGAGCTCGGTGGGTGTATACCAATGCACTGTGGAAGTCAGTCTCGTCGTCAATTCTGCAAAAGTTCAGAGTGACCTACTGAACAGAGTCATCATTCCTGGCCATGCACTGCTCTCGCAGGCACCCAAGAAAGCTCGGAGGACGTAGACTTGCTTGGCATTTTGTGTGTGAGCAATCAGTCCGGTCATCATGCCCCAGAGCAATTCCAAGCCCGGCAGCCACAAACTTGGTCGAACATAGGTGAGGATGATTTGAGAAGGCTGTTCACATTAGCTTCATAGATCCTAGTGTGGCAAGGCGGCGAACGAACAATGAGGAAGATGCAATAGGCCACGTTGAACCATGTGGTGAAGCTGTTTTGTTTCTTAGCAGGCTGATGGGGGCTCCGAACTTTCTGGCATGCTTACTAGTTCAACTCATTGCCGATGAGGTTGAGATCCTCCTTCATTCCCGAAACATAGGCATTGCTGATGTTTTGCTGGTCCATATACCTAAGACTATTAGCTACTGCCACTCTCTCATTCACTATGAACGCTTCAAATGTATTCAAAAGCCGAATAGTTCTAGCCATCACACCATGCGATGCTTTTCGTCCCACTTGAGAATAGTGATTCAAACCACCGCAGCCACTAAGAGTGCGCGTAAAAATTCCGGAGAAAAGCCCATTTTCGAACCATTGTAGGATTTTTTAGACGAGTTATGTGACCGAGGTTTAACTTACTTGATAACTGAAATAAGCTGGTCAGCATAGCCACTAACTACCAGGCGGATGAAGAATCATAGGAGGGCTTACTTTGAGAGATACAGCCAAAGGTCATCAGGAACATGTCCAGCCTCCTCACCAGCGCCTTCTCCTCTGGCGTCCGCTCATGCTTCACCGTATCCACAGGCTGGGAAGACTTGAAGAGTCCCATTTTCGGACCTGGTTCTGGGTGCCACCCAAGCTGACGGAAATCAAAGAACAGGGAGGCTGCAATCCAGGAGATGCTTCAGAAATTGGTGCCAGGAGAAAGGCAAGCAGAAGTCGGATGCTACATAGCTCGTATGATCTTGGCTGTTCCGGTCAGATATAAACATTTTGAAAATCCATCCTTCGCGCCCCATGCTCGCAGATTGCCCGTTATCGCATGGCAACATACGCATCTAAAGTTACGATAAGGCCGGCAAAGATTGATAAATTCCCACATTTGGAACCAATGTGGGTGCGGGAAGATTCCCCACCTTTGGGCCAGCGACGATGGTTGGTCCAGTTGAGGCTAAATGCCGGGTTGTGATAGTGCCTGCCCGCGCATTCGGCTGCACCGTTGCTAAATGGGCAGTTCTACGCAACGGCCATCGATTCATCGTACGTGGACATGTCCCAGTCGACCTTCTATCTAGGCAAGTCATTCCGCCGGGAAGTGTAGTGTATCGGAGGCCTCGACGCAATCATAAAGTGCCTTTCCGAACCATAAGATAACCCAGATAGCCCAGACGCCCATCGATTGTTCCTGACCATAATTGCTCCATTAGGATGATCGCACCCAACGATGAAATCCCTGGCCTGCCAGGCTCGCATGTCCCTATTGCCAGTCCGTGCCTGTCATACTGGCAAAAGACGACTCGAGGATTCCCGCACCTGAATGCCAACCAGCATGCTCCCGTGCCCGCCACCGCCAAATATGTAGTCATCGGCTCCGGCATCGCGGGCGCCCTCACGGCTTTCGAGCTGTTGGAATCCGGTGTGAAGGGTACGGATGTGGTCTTGTTGGAGGCACGTGAGGCGGCCAGCGGTGCCAGTTCGAGAAATGCTGGCCATGTGCGCCCAGGTAAGTGGATTTCCCCCTGGGCAGGCATGTGGGGATCCGTGCTGAACGTACTCCTGCAGATGCCTTCCGAGGGTTCATGGCATATTCGCGACTCCACGGGCCGGAACAAGCCGTCAAAATCATTCAGAATGAGAAGCTCGTCCTCGAGCGGGTCGACGAGTTTGTCAAGGCGCACGACGTCAAGTGCGATTTCAATCTGACGACCACCTTTGATGTTTGTATGACGGATGAATTCGCCAAGTACGAGGCCGAGTGCTTCGAGGCCTACCAGAAGGCTGGTGGCGATGTGTCGCACATCAAGTTCTTCCAGGGAAACGAAGCCCAGGAAGCGAGTAGAGTGAAGGCTGCTGTCACGGCCTACGAGTGGCCTGCTGGATCGAGTCACCCTGCAAAACTGGCCCAGTGGCTTATCAACGCCGCCGTTGAGAAGGGCATGGCATTCTTCACGCACTGTCCGGCTTTGAAAATCACCAAGGCAGACAGTGCCGATACCATCTGGAGTGTGCTCACTCCCCGAGGATCAATCAGCACGCCCACGATCATCCACTGCACGAATGCCCATGCTCCATTCCTCCTCCCCAACCTAGTCTCGCACGTCACGCCAAACCGTGCACAGGCTCACTCACTCATTCCAACACCATCCTTCTCCTCGGGGAAGGCACTCACAAGCACCCTTTCGCTCCGCTACAGCTTGGCACACTTCTATTCCGTGATCCAGCGCACTGGAGATGGGACCATTGTGCTTGGGGTTTCGCGGTCGAATCCAACCTTGAGTGCCGCAACATTGGCAGAACGCATCAATGCCAACGACCGGTACTTCAATGAGGAGATTGTCGAAGATGCTATGAAGCAGTGGGGCAAGATCTTTCCTGAGTATGAGCAGGAGCAGTTGGTTCACGGCGAAGGGCTGGACCACGCGTGGACGGGTGAGGCTACCACTTTGCTATGTAGTGAATCTTGGCTAATGAGGTCGCTTTAGGCATTATCGCCATGACTCCAGATTCAGTGCCTTTCGTAGGTGCAATTGAGGACCTACCTGGTCAGTACATCTGTGCTGGCTTCAATGGACATGGTAAGTGTCATAAAACATCTAGCCCAAGCCCTCTCCGGCGTTGCTAACCTCACACAGGTATGGCTCGTATATTTACATGTGCTCCCGGCGTGGTGAAGTTGGTTCAAGGGAAGGAATGGAAGGAGACGGGCCTTCCAGAGTGTTTCGAGATGACAAAGAGCAGGCTGGCCAAGCTCGTTGAGCCGAGCAAGTCGGTATGGTAGATGTCAAATACACACAGAGGTTATTTTGGATCTAGATCTACACAAGCCTAATCCCACTGTGCTTTTAAAGTTAGAAGTTTGTAGATAGTGGTAGCTGCTAAGGCAGCTTGTTGTAGATTCTATTCATAGACTTTCGCGTGCTTATTGAATACACCTCCGTCCTTAAATGTTTCTTCTCGCTGAGGCAGTGCGCGTCACAACTCATGGACCATTCGGCTTTTGCTCTCAGGAGAGACATTATAGTTCCTTACGTGAACAAGATTATTCTGTTGCCGGTCTTACAGTCCCAACAAACACTGTAATTACTAAGAATGACAAGACTTGACTAAGTTTTTTCAAGTGACTAAACCGTAGTTGAAATGAGTGGCGGCCTTCCAGGGTTTTCTGGCTAGAAGTTCTGCGCTTTCACAATAAGAGGGAAGGACACAGACATATAATAAAGGAAACAATATTCGGCTCCAACGGTCACGCATTTCGATGGTCGCTTAACTTCCACAGACCGGCTTCTAGTATTTCCGCTATGTCAATTAATATGAAGCATATATTCTAATATATACAGCTACAAACCAAGGAGAAGTTGGCAATCTCTTAAACCCTTTGAATTCTAGCTGTCCGTCTGTCAATTGTTCCTTAAACCCTCCCGCGAGCGGTCGGTGGAAGGGATTATATCCTTTTTTCAGCCATAGGAAATAGAATCCTTACAAGTCGTATTGAATTCTGAGAGACGTAATAGTAATTGAAATGATATAAGAAGACCAATTCGAGGTTCCTAGGCCTGACTACGTTACTGTGCACCAAGGCCGGAACCGAGAATCTATTCTTGAATTGCTACCGGAGAACTCAATTCCTATTATATTGATCTAGTTGAATATCATCATAACGCTGTTTCAAATTCCGATTTTGTTAACGTTCCATCGCAGCTTGTGATTCTTCTGCCGAGGCTTTCAGTGTATCTTCCCAATCTTTCGCTCAGAGTGCTGACATCACCACACCAGGCCGTCCTACCGTTGGTGTCTGGGAGGAGCAACAGCCGGTAAATTAGGTGCACAATACCGTTCTCCACAATTTTATCCTCTACCTGTAAAAGCAGAATCTCGTTGGCCTCCATCATGATCAAACGCCAGTGTCGGAAGGTCGTCACGTCCAACTTCTCGTCTACATTCAGCAGGATTGGTAAGTGGAAGTTCCGGCGCCGTTTTGGAAACTGACTCAGTCGAGTTTGGTTTGGAACATCATGGCATCGTAGGAAAGCCGATAATATGATCTTCCATGCTTGCTGAAAAAGAATCGATTGGCCGTTTCACCTAAGTCATGGAAGGCACCACGTACCAGTTTGAGGAATGTTGCGAGAGGAGAACTGAGGATGACGGGGCTGATAATCTTGCTCAGCGATACTGCTAAACAATGAAATAGCAAAAGAACGAAGAGTTTATCTTAATTCAGTAGTGAAAGTTGCTTCTTCCGAAACACATATAGGGGGATTCAAACCGTGAGGTATTGATTGAAACTCCGAGAGTGGCAAGCTCCGTTGAGAAGGAATCACTCCATTCTGTGAAAAGCAAAACGGTGCTGGCTAAGCGAAGGCCAGGGAGATTTAGGGCGCCTAGATAGATGATACTTGCATGAACCATGGCATACTGACTTGCTTTTACAGATAAGTCTCACCCACCGGAATAACTCCCGGAACACTACCTCTAGGAAGGGCGGTGTTTGGTCTCTTTTTGGCTATCACATTGCTGCTAACTCATTTCTCTTCACAGGCAAGAAAGGGCATTGTGTCCAAGTATCTTATCAAAACACTCAAATTAGTCGACAAGTAACATAGATTTTTCCAGAACCCAAGCTCTAGAAAGGGTGAGGATGATGACGCATGAAGAGACTCTCACAGGCTCAATGCACTATGTTCAACTCAGAACCAATCTAATTCCCATTGAGGCTCACTTAAATAGCGTGCATCAAGTCAAACTGTATTTCACAAACAACCAGTTTGCAGGAGTCTTGATTTGGCTTTAGAGAGAGGGCTCTTAAAACCACACTCATAAAGATGAGCCTCCTTTGTTGTCATCACTTTCCGGAGACCCGTCCCATGCAAGCAACGATGAGGACGAAGAGAAGTCGGCACGCGATAACCTTATCGACAACCCCGGCTCACTGATAAGAAAGATGACTAAGGCAATCGGCGTATGACTCCAATCGCCGACGGGGGAAATATTTACGCAGGGCATCATCACAGCACCCAGAGATTGATATCACCCAACAGCCCCCGAGAGATGCGACATGGATCTCTCCTAATCCCACGAGCCTGCAAACCACCCTCCCAACTTCGTCACCACCACCCCATTGCAGCCACCGCCCATACTCGAACTCCCTACACAACCATGACCACCCCCACCCCCACCAGCGAAAGCGAGCGCAAGCTCAAGATCCTCATGCTCCACGGTACACCAACCCTCATTCTTCGAAGCCCCCGCCCCATCCCCCGCAATCTTTCACAAAGCTAATCCATCCGATCAGGGTACACGCAAAACGGGCCACTCTTCCACGCAAAAACCCGTGCCCTGGAGAAACTCCTCAACAAAGCCTTCCCAGCCAACAAAGCGTCACCGCTCGCCGCGCAGTACCCCGGCGGGGTGCAGCTGATCTACCCAACGGGGCCGATCCGGCTGCAACCAGCAGACATCCCGGGGTTCGACGTGAATGCGGCAGGCGGGGAGGAGCGGGAAGCGTTCGGGTGGTGGAAGCGCGAGACGGGGAGCGGGGACTACAGCGGGCTGAACGCAGGGCTGCGAACGATCGCGGAGACGATCAAGGCCGAGGGCGGGATCGATGGGGTGATTGGGTTCTCGCAGGGGGCGGCGGGGGCGGGCTTCGTTGCGTCGCTGCTGGAGCCCGGGCGGGTGGAGGCGTTTGCGAAGTTGGAGCCCCAGGGCGGCATCAAGTACCCCGAGGAGTTTGAGCAGGGCCAGGTGAACCCGCGGGGGATGTTGAAGTTTGCAGTCAGCTATTCCGGGTTCTATGCGCCGAACGAGGCGTACCGCGCCTTCTATGAGCCCAAGATCGCAACGCCCATGCTGCATTTTATTGGGAGCTTGGATAGTGTGGTTGAGGAGAGTCGGTGTTTGGCCCTCGCCAAGGCGTGTGAGAAGGAGACGGTCATTTACCATCCGGGGGGCCATTTTGTGCCCATTGGTAAGGAGATGGCGGGCCAGCTGATCGGGTTTGTCAAGGAGTGCTGCGCGGAGAAGAAAGTAGAAGAGAGCGTAGAAGACATGGACATGCCATTTTAGAGATGATAATACACTTGGCTTTGGGATGCATGGCATGGAGTTGTTGAGCGCATAGATGGACCTCAATCGGTATTAGAGATCTGGAATCTAGACTATTGTACAGCGTTATTGTATCATAAAGAATTTCTCAACCAATTCCCGAATTTAGTGCACCTTGCCGGCCTTTGACCCCTTTGGTGCCTTGGCTGTTGGCTGGATTCTGGCCATCATCTCCTCCTTTGTGATTAAATGATCAACCCGCTCCAGAAGACCCAACAGGCTCTTCATGTTTCCGCTCCACTCGTTCAGGACATCGTCCGCATCTCTAGGCTTTGAGAAGTTGACAATTCGCGCTGGTCGATCAATCTTTGCGAAAACAGTCTTGGCTGTAACAAGCTCACTGATGTACTTCTCAGTCTCATCCTCGGTAAGATCAAGAAGTTGTGTCAATCGGTTCATGCGGATACGAGTGTAGTATTTAGCAACCACTCGGACATTGTGCTCGATGACACGCTTTCGGAGATCCTCCCATCGCTTGTATGCCTTCTTGTCAGCTCCAGGCTCAGAATCGAAGACGTCCGTGCTGCACAGATGTGGACCGAAGAGCTTTGCGACCTCGGGCCATCTCATGAGCTCGTGGACTGTGAAAAGTTTGAGCAGTTGAGCGTCAAGAGAGACTTGTGAATTTCGAGTGTCTTTGTAGATGCGGTGAAGGAGGTCGGATTGTTCGTTGTCGTAAGGAGCAAGGATGACGTAGTAGATGATTCTTTGGAGAACCTGAACATGTTAGTGGTATGAATGAAACCCAAGGGTCGTACTCACTGGGTGAAGCTTCGCCGGATCCTCTTCTACGGCCTCGGTGTCTAGCACTTGTCGGTAGTCCTTGCACGCATCCAGATACTTGTCATCATGCTTTGCCAGAGTGATCTGTTGCTCATAATATCGAAGCTTCAGATCTGTGACATCATCCTCCTTGGGCTCAGGAACATCTTCGCCCTTCTCCCGTCTCTTCTCTCTTGCCTTCTTCTCCTGCTCCAACTGCTCATCGGTCTTCTTTGGCTTTCTCGACAAGTATTTGGTGCTGATCTTACGGCTTAGGATTCCTGCTTGCGTCCAGTCTTCATTCTCTATGCACAGCGCCACCTGAGCTAAGATGAATTCCGTCTTCTCTCTTCGTTCCATCGATCCAAATGTCTCCACTTGTAGTTCGCACAGGATGTCCATCGCCGCCTTCAGATCACCTTGCTCCTTCTTGATGTCGGAGAGAATCTTGGTAACCCTAGCACGCTCGACCTCAACAAAGATCTTGCCCTCCGTGACCGTCCGTAATGTCTCGATGGCTGAAAGTTTTGTCTCGAGGTTTGGCGCTGAGTCTAGGAAACCCATAACCACCTGCACCATCTTCGTCGTGGCCTGTTTGAGTTGGCCATGCTTCTTGGACAGCAGTAGCACTTGCTCATTCAGCAGACTCCAATCCCCCGAATCCTTGCAGATTGTAACTATAGCGACAAGTATGCGAGATGTGGATGGAAGATCTGATGCCTAGTGTGATAGTGAGCTTATGTCCAGCGCATGTGTGAGACAGACGCTCACCTGTCTTGTTTGCTTCTCAAGGGCTGTAAGCTTCTCGATTGCTGCGGTTACATTGGTCTGCAAGCTTGTTAGTCCAGTTCTCCATAGGCTTGATGTTGTAGATGCGCACCTGAGCTAGTTGCTCAGCTTCTGGAAGCTGTTTGTCAACCTCCTTCGAGAAGTCCTTGTCAGGCTTGCGTACGGTTCCGTCCGACATCGTTGTGATTTGGGCTGTGTTGAACGAGTCTCTGAGAATGGGTTCGGATCAAGATCTGATGTTCTGTTTCGCCGCACAAAATAGAGGGATGGGAGGATGTTTTGTTAGGATGTTGAGGTTCGATGGTTTAGGTTGTCAGTCGGACGCGGCAAGCTTAGAGGTTAAACTGCGCGTATGGTTCTTGAGGCAGGCGGTATCAATTACGCACGTGACCACTTTCTTGCCTCCAACGAATCGAAACTCCATCTTCCACCAATCGAGAATGTATCGTCAACATCAACTCGGTTATCTAAGCATGGGATTTCTAGTCACCACGGAATATCTTGCCATGAAATGAGGTTCGGTAGACATGCACCTAACACTGTCACATGTTTATAGTCAAGATAAGAACACTTGTTTTCGAGAGAGATTGGATGCAGGCAAAGTTCTTTTTGTTGATGACAGATGCACTGCATTATAACGAAGTTTATTATAGCTAGCCCTTACTCCACTATTGATCTGTTGTACAGCCAATGATTCCTCTCATTCTCTTCTCTCTGCCGAGTTCATACATATATCGGCCTGCCGCATCTCCTCGATCCACCCGCTCAGATGAAAACCCGCTTGACCTTAACCTTCGTGCAGGTAGGGTTCTGGGGTTTGCCTTTCCCCAAGACCCAAGCCAAGGTAGTATATGCATATCCCCAATACGTATCGCAGAGATGCCATCTGTACTCCACAAACGTGTTTCCTTGGCCATTGATCGGGGTCTTGGTGTCATCGATGTAGCCTTGGACATTCAGGTATTCATACATATCGAAAGACATCGTGGTTCCGAAATCCGAGCCAGGAAAGAACAGCGGAATGGCAACATTGGATGTTGGGCTGTAATTGAGACCGAGTGCTGAAGAGACGTTTATGTTGGAGGCAGGGAGGATCCACGTGACATAGCCGGGAATGTTATATGTCCTATTATCGAAGGGTTCAGAGGAGTAGTTGAAGTGGAAGACCTCATTAATTGATGGCGTGGCTCCGTCCTTGTCGCCAAGGCAGAGACCTTCGATAGCAGCGCCTTCGTGGCAGGTAATGAGAAGCGTGCCGTTCAATTCGCAGTCAGACGAGAGAAGGACCAATTTGAAAGGTGCACTTTGTACATCAAACTGTGCAACTGCCGTGCTGGCTAGTGCAAATGCTTGTAGAAGCGTGGAGAACTTCATCGTAAGGATTTGCAATCTTCAGAATGACAAGGATGGACTGGAAGCTCTACGGATCTGATTGATATTCTGGCTGGGATTCTTTGTGATCACGCTGGGAGACATCTATTTTATACCTGTTGGTCTCCATCTGAGATTCTGAGGAAACTGCCATCCGATACCACTACCTCAAAAGGTTGCTATTCTGCCTTGTACCGTGGTGTTGCATCTCCCGTATTTGACAGCAGGCAAGGAGTATCACCTAAATCTCGGGAACGGCTTGGAAATTACAAAGGAGACCTGCATGTACATGAAGATCTTGTGATTGCAGATCTGGGCTGATCAAGTACGATAGATATGAAAGCGCCTTTCGTGGGATGCTTCTGCTATACGGAGCTCGTATTGTGTTCCGGCCTTCCAAATATAGGTTGTAATTCTGTTCCATCAATACTCCTCGCTTCACTTTCTTACTAACCACCTAGCTAAGGACGTGAGGTATCGGAGCCAAGCCTGGACAGTGTGCAAAACATTATTTACTTTCGAGCTATCGGTCTATCAGCGAGGAAACATCTCATTTTTTGAGCTAATCTCTGCCTCTTGCATATTTGGTTGTCTTTCCTGCTCGAGATTATTCTATCCGCTGGGAGCAGCTAGCCGATATTATAGTGTGTTGCATCGCGTCAAAAGACTTCGTGTACCCTTGACGCCAACTCAGTAGGGTTGTCCCCCCTCCCCATCCTATCTCCACATCCTCCTCCGCAATTTTTTGGGGATCTCTGCGTAAAAGCAGTAGCTGTGATATTTTTACTTTTTTAGCATCTACAGTATTCATCCGCAATGTAAGGTTGGAAATTAAAAGTACCCGTCCCGGCGTTCGGGATCTGCCTTCGGGAGCTGCCGTGTTCCTTGCTGGGTAGGTAAAGGGATCAACGTTTGCACTGACCGTTGTCTCAGCTTACTTATAAACAAGCTTCTTGGCGTCTAGAACAAGCCGTTGGGAGAGACTCATTCTCCATCGTCGGGTACTGAAATTTTCGGTTTTGCTGGCACCTTTTCCACCCTGACCGCGGTGGACTCAAGATGATGATTATAACCCTGAGATAGGGTGAGCCTCAATTTCTCATGTATCTCTAGTCAATTGTAGAGCTTTCGTGGTCCTTAGCAGGTTTTCTCGCCGCACTGAAAAGTTTCTGTTCCGGCTTTGTCAAATGGACTTTACTATTCCTCAGTGAAAGCGACCGGGTCTCGTTGGACAGAACTGAAGTCTGTAGGTCTGTGTTGTATGCGTGTTTCCTTGGGCCGCAAAACACAGTGGTCATGACGTAAAGAAAGGGGCCTATGAACCCATAATGACAATGAAATGTCAAGATTCGGTTCGGCATATGAACCAACCGAAGGAAAAGCCGGGTAAGCATACTGCAAGTATATATTCGAGACGTTATTTGAGACCAGCATTAATGATAAAGTATACATAGACTGATCGTGTTGATGTCAACAAAATATCGGACCAGTCTAGCCAGAAGAAAGAAACATACAACATCGAATGCATGGCATTCTTTTGTCAATGTCTCATGCTGTTAGGCAAAGACTTACTTGTAGGGATGATCATGTCTGACGTGTGTTATAGAGTTCACCAATCCCGCTTGCGTAGATTACCACGGTTTGAACGCTTGCCAGCCAAAAAGCGGTATGTCATAGATTTGCTTTGGCTTCTGATCTATGCGTAATCCACTGGAAGATCGAGCTGTCAGCATTGTTCTATTCTAAGAAGTGCGGGAGTAATGCCACGTGGGGTTCGGGAACAGCAGGTCATCGGAAGGTGAGTCGTCAATTTCGAGACGAACGAACGGGTGCTCTTACCAGTGCATCGGCTTGTGCCAAAACCACTCCCGTAGAGCTCTTGACTTCAGATTTACAGAAGTACTTCCGGCCCTCGAACTTTTCCAGCGTTGCCTGGATCAGAACGATCTGGGGTGTTTCGACCGGTTTTAAAAAGGTGACGTTCAGGGAGGCAGTACTGGTACTTCGGCCTTCACAAACGCCCCCCTTCAAATTCCGGTTGAGCACCAGCAAAAAGCCCATAGCATCATCCAAGATGGTCGAGATGATGCCGCCGTGACAAATGTTGGAATGGCCATTGAGACCAGCTCCCAGGTTGATCAACATTCGGACTTGCGGGATGTGGCGAGGATCAGAGATTGGCTGTTGCGTAAATGAGATGCAATGGCTAAACGTGGACGGGGTCTTCAAGGTCACGGCCCAAAGCTCGTCTTCGGTGTCATTTTTGGGCTGGCGTGCGAGGGTCGGTGTGATTTCGTAATCGGGGTTGGCGATGAGCTCCCGGCACCAGTCTATAGATTGGAAAAACGAAAGGTCAGGCTCGACCATTGTGTTCGGCGATTCGTTTCTTTCCCGCCCTGGAGTTGATTGCGAATGAAGCCACTACTGCGTGATCTGGCAAGCTGTAGGACGGAGCCGAAGCCAACGAAAGAGCCTCGGCCCATCAAAGTGGTATAGATACGAGGGCGAGGGCGAGATGGTCGGTGGCGTCACGTGACCGTCATTTCTGGCAAGCATGTGGAGTGGCATAACGAGCTGGTCAAGCATCAAGTGACTTAATCTTAGGCGATGGGATTAACAGAGACTTTACGGTTAATATCACGCGTATGGTTTGTTGCTATGCTTGCACGGAGGTTATCCCGGCGCCGCCCAGGGGTGGTGACCGGGTCAGCATTGCAATTGCCCGACTTCCTGGCGGGACATAAGTTGCGACAAGCTGCCTCTCCTCTGTCTATCTCGATGGATGTCTGTCTCTCTCTCGATCGGTGCCTTAGCGCGCTCAGTCACGCGAGTGTCCCTCTCGGTCCTGCTTTTGTTGCATTACTGACCTGTTAGTGTAAGAGCGACCAACATCCCTTCCAGTCCTCCCTCACTGCGCTGCTCCGCCCTCGCTAGCCCGTTTCGATGCGGATGGGTCTGCCATCCCCTTTGCATCCGGATGCTACCTAATGCTGGGGGACTGTGCAGTAATCCGAAGCGTGTCATAGCTAAGTGGGTGGCATGGAAGGTGTGAGCATATGCCTGATGCAGTACTGTGTCCTGCGTGCTAGCAGGCCATCCACCAGTGTGGCCAAAGGGTTGACATGCTGATCAAGGCATCATCATCCCCCAACACCAAGGAACGAATGGGCCCCTTTCTCGGTCGCATGAGCACCCGGTCGCTGGGTGTGTAGCTTATCTTGTTCTGTCAGATGGTCGGTTATGGACTGTGCTGTGCCTCGTCTGTCTTTCATGGAGCGATGTCACTTCCCAGGACTTGTGGGGGTAGCTCCCGGTCCCGGTCCAAATCCGCGTCCTGGCCGTGAACCACTGCGCTGCTCGGGGAACTGTCGAGCCTTCTTGCGAGCAGAGCTACGCAAGCAAGTCCCAAGTGGGGAATCGTCACCTTCCTCTTCCAATGTTTGCTGATATGGAAAGGCTTGGCATAACTTAGCTATCGGATACGCGAAATGTCACCATCCCATCGCCAGTGGAGCGAAGCATGCTTGATCACCACTGGAAAGCTTCTTCTTGAAGATATACCTGCGGATATAGCGAGATTGTTCTTCCGTAGTCTGCTAGGCACTCAATTATCCTGCAATATAGACTTGTCTCATGTTTGATAACTCCTGGTATCTGGGGGGATGCTCCGTTGAACACTACCAACAGGCAAGGAATAGTGGGGTGAAAGATATCTCTTCCCCATGCTCCTTTACTCAGAAAGCTGCAGCGCTTGATGGGTGGGATACACACCGACAGATTAAGGAATGCCAGGGTGGCACTTGCAGATAGTCAATAATGAAGCGATCGCTTCGGACATCTGTGCTAGTTCGGGACAACTTTTTTTGACTTCTCGGATCGATTTCGCCTTATCATATGTACAAAGCATGTTTGGCTCCTTCCTATCTCTCGTCGTTTCCGTACAGCCAGCAGGTGGCCTTATTTATTTACCGTTACATCTGATGTTAAAGACCCGGACCAGATAACTTGGTATCCAATAATAGGGAGCGAACGGGACTATTGCTCCCCGACTTCTGGGGAGGTGATTGATATCGTACCATGAACCTGTCGATGCAGTCTTTGGAGATCAAACGCTATCCAAATCCGTGCAGCGCTCGAGAACACAGAATAGCCTGCCAGTTGCCACTCTTGTTACTAGTTCACGCGAATAGCTTTCGCTTCTAGCTGCGTTTGGGTACAGTGCTCTCACGCTTTATGTTCTTCCCACCTTTGATGAGAATGGTCTGCACGTTCATGCATATTCCTTCGTTGCGGTTTTGATCACTTGGCACCTTCCCATATTCTGACTCTACGAAATAACAGTATGTGGGTATCTCTAACATGATCGGGTGGGCATCTGGCCCAACACTCTTGGGATCTGGGTACAGGTTTCCGGCCCATGGTCTAAGATCTACCTCGGTAGGTATAGGGCAACATAGCTTGCTCTAGACCAGTTTGAATCTGGAAATTACTGGAGCCGATGTCCCCCGAGCCTGATCACCCTCGCCACCTGATTGCCCAAACGAACCTACTTTGGAAGGTCCCACCAACATTGATGGTTACAAGACACACCTACGCGTTGTAATCTGGTATCTAAGCGTATTTTAGAGCCAACAACGTGTTACCCCCGTTCGGCGTTGGAGATAAGGCGTTGTAACGGTGCTGACTGGCATAACCCTTATAAAGCCCGGTGGACGTCCCTCTCTGGGACCTTTGATCGAAGTCTAAGTATTCTGTACGGTATTCAAGCATGGATCCGATTTCAGCACCCGAATTGGTGGCAGACGCCTCGTCGGTTGAGGAGAAGCGACCATACGACGAGAAGAAACCCTCTGTAGACATTGAAGTCAACGATCTTTCAGATGATCCGTATGACGATGCTGCCAAAATCTATGTCCCAGATGAGCACGAGGAGTTCATTGATCCTAGATTGAAGGACTACCCTGTGCCTCTTGTCGCCAAGACGGTTGACTTGCACAACGACTTCTCGTGAGTGTTTGATTGTTCAATGGTCCACAACGACTGAGTATATCACTGACAAGCCGAAAAGGGAGCCTATCCTGACTTTCCGATTCTGGTTCCTTTCTACCTTCTGGCTTGTCGTCGGTTGTGGTATCTCGTCGTTCTATTACTTCAAGCCGTACCAAATCAGTCTGAGCAGTTATGCTGTGCAATTACTGAGCTGGGGAATGGGATCCGCGATGAGCACTTATCTCCCCACTCGCGTTTTCAATACTTTTGGATACAAGTGGAGCCTGAATCCTGGTAAATGGAATGCTAAGGAGCATGCACTCATCGTCGTTGCATATTGGGGTAGTGTAAGTCAGACCAGGAAAGGTTCTTTGGATTGATAGGGTTGCGTTATCACGACCTATGCTAACACTGTTGATAGTGTTAGTAAGTTTTCATTAACGATTTGAGTTTTCAAGTGTTAACAAACATCAAGCACAGCATATGGTCTTGGTAAGCTGCATCGTCTCCCAAATCATCATGTGCTAACGCTCAAAAGGCCCGTTGAGTGCCCTGGAACTGTACTACGGAAAGAGAATGAATGCTGGGTGGGGCATTCTGTTCTTGATAACAACACAGAGTATCGGATATGGCTTGTAACTTGTCCCTCTACCCATCGGTTTCACAGAGGCTAATCAAGACTAGAGCTGGTCTTTTCCGAGACATTTTGGTCCGTCCTCCACAGATCTATTATCCAGGAGTACTGCCAAACGTTTCACTATTCAACGCCATGCACCGTAACCCCACCGTCACCGCCAAGTCACTGAAATTCTTCACTTATGTGGCTTGCGCCACCTTTGTTTATCAATGGTTCCCTGGCTTTATTTTCCCCATGCTCTCCTCTCTTCCACTTCTGTGTTACATGGGACATGGCAACTGGATCGCATACATATTGGGTTCTGGCTATAGCGGTTTCGTAAGTCGGCACCTTTCTTCATTCTTCTGCGATACTGTACAATGCAAGCTTCGGTTGTAACTTCTCAATTACTGGATTTGTATCTGTTACGAGTCAGGGTTGTGAATTGTCCTCTACTTTTTCATCTGTACCAAAAGAATTCGCTTTGGTGTGCTGACCTCCTTAGGGTTTACTCGATGTCACTCTCGACTGGAACTATACTGGCTTCTTCCAGCCTTTGTACACTCCTCTCTGGGCCAACATGCATCAGATCATTGGTGCCGTCATGACTGTGTGGTTTTTGTACCCCATCATGTACTTTACCAACACTCTAAACGCGAAAAACTTTCCGCCCATGAGCTCTGGCACCTTCGACAGCAATGGCACTACGTACAACATCACCCGCATCATGAATCCTGATTTCACCCTCAATCAAGCCGCCATGGATGCATACTCCGCTCCCCACTGGTCATTATCTTATGCTATGTGTAAGTGTGCTTGAGATTGGCAACAACTGATGTTAATAATGCGTACAGATTTCTTCTGGGGTTTTGCCGCCTCCACGGGAGCGCTCATGTATGCCATCCTCTGGTATGGGAAGTCCTCATACCGCAGTACGGTGGACGCCTTCAAGAACATCCACAACGACTATGATGATCCATACTTGAAGCTCATGAGCAGATGCGAACGTGTACCACATTGGTGGTATGGCCTTCTCCTTGCCATCTGTGTCGCTCTCTCAATCGGCATGCTCTATGGTGGTGATATGCAGCTTCCATGGTGGGGATTCATTATCATCCTCATTATCTCCACCATTTCTACCTTCCCCAATGGTATCCTGTGGGGTATTGCCAACTTCCAGGTTGGTATGGGCTTTTTGTCCGAGGTTATTGCAGGTGCACTATTCCCAGGAAAGCCTGTGGCAGTTCTCGCTTGGTATGTAACTGTTCCCCGTTTCCACACCTGCCTGCGTTCGTGTTATTGGACTACATTACGTCGCTTCGATCGTGGATCTTTCACGCTTCTCCTTATATATGCTGCAACATTCTCTACCACTGATCAAATCTGGTACCTATGCTCTAACACACAACTTTAGCATGACATTCGGTAGACAGATCCTTGAACAAAATCTCAATCTGATTTCGGATTACAAGTTTGGTTTTGTAAGTTTGAAGCTCTCAGTCATCTTACCCCATCGTTGGTCATGTGGTTATTTACCGATGAGCACCTAAATGCATACCGATATGGGTGGAATTTGGACCTGGCTTATACTACAATTGCTAACTATATATAAAATAGTACATGAAGATCCCTGAGAAAGGCAAGTCTTGTTGTGGAATTTCAATCGTCATCACTTTCGGAGGTGAGGCTAACTTGACCGTCTAAACAGAGATGTTCATTGCACAGCTTTACGGAACACTCCTTGGCCCTTTCATCAACTACGGAATGATGCGAGTCATCATTGACAACATTGGCAAAGACGTCCTGACTGGAGCCGTCACCTCCTCAGCTTGGGATGCCCTGAAGACCAAGAACTACTACTCCCTGAGTGTCCTTTGGGGTGTTATTGGCCCCAAGGTCTTCTTCAGCTCGAGTTCCAGTTACGCCTGGATCTACTACGCTTTTGCGGTGGGCCCGGTCATTGTGACTATCTCTTGGCTCATCAACAAATGGAAGCCGCACTGGAACATGGAGCACTACTGCAACCCCGTAGTCATCATGTACGGAGCTACGCTCTTCCCCGTCTACCAAACCGCCAACATCATGACCTCCGCGGCCTTTTCCATCTTCTTGTAAGCCTTAACTCCTCGCCCGCGTCTGGGATCATCTAAGCTAATCACGTGTTGCAGCATGGGATACGTCTACCGGTACCATCCCATCTGGTTCCGCAAGTACAACTACCTCTTGGGTGTTGGCCTTGACTGCGGTACCCAGATCATGCAGACCTTCCTCGTGTTCTGCATCAACCTGCCCAACCAGTCTATGCCATACTGGTGGGGATACAATGCCCAAGCTTACGACCGCTGCTTTCCACCGGAGACTCTCCCTCCCAATGCTTTGAACTAATACAACCGGCGTTATAGATAGACGGCTGTTTACACTCATTTGCAGTCATCACGGTCAAACGATTAGATAGAGATAGAAGGTGCAGAAGGTGCAGAAGGGGGGATCTTTGCGGGTTCGTTATGTGTTGGAAACTAGAGCGCTCGCTTAGCCAGTCTTTTCCGATGCGCGCATTTAATCATGATAATGCAAGTAACAACAAGAGCAACATCCATAAAGTCATCATAGTGATTGGTGTGATTGCGTATCAAACTATTCCTGATACACAAACCGGAGGACCTTCTATAGAGTCCTCCAAGCACCACCGGGTCACCATCGTCCACTTCTGATCCTTCTACGCAGCCTTCGACGGCGCCTGCACCGGATACAACTCATGCTTCCCCGTCACGAGCCCCAGCTTCAAAAGATCCGGATCCGCCTCGAACTCCGCCTTCCGACTCACCAACTCCGTCACATCCCAATTCGCCCAGACGAAGCGCCCAGCCAAGAACTCGGCCTCAGGCGACGCCAACCACACGATAAACTGACCGGGCAGACGGTCGTCATCCCACGGCACCATTTCCTTCGGCACGCCGAAGGTCTCCACGCCCTCGGTGTACGTGGCGCCAGGGTGCAACGAGTGGATGCGGAGGCCCTTGCCCGCGAACTGCGTCTCATAGTGCTGCAGGAAGAACGTCAGCGCGGCCTTCAGACTGCCGTACATGGTCAGGCCGGGGGTGTTGCAGTGAGCGGAGATCGACGAGATGCTCACGAAGACCTTCTCGCGCGCGGGGTCCAGCTCGTCGCTTGCGTGGAAGAGCCGCAGGACGTTAAGGGTCCCGAGCATCACGCTGTTGAAGGTGTCGATGATATGCGACTCGGGTACCGCGTCGGGGGCATACGGTTTCTGGCCGTTGATAGCACTGTGGACCACGATGTCGATGCGCCCGATGGACTTCTTGATCTCGTCGAAGACCTTAGCGAGCGCGGCGGCGTCGTTGATGGAGACGGCGAAGATGTGCACTTTGACTCCGGTGGAGTCGGCCTCGAGCTTGGCTTTGGCTTCTTGGAGCTTGGCCTCTCGTCGGCCGAGCAGGATCAGGTGGGAGGCATGGGCGTGGGCAAATGCCGTGGCGGTGGAGAAGCCTACGCCTGTCGCGGCACCGGTGATGAGGATGGTCTTGCCTGCGCAGGACAGTGCGGGTAAGTCAGGGGAGATGGCATCGTAGGGGGTCTTGTGGTAGGTTTTGGTGAAGTGATTATAAAAGTTTGGTTGTGACATGATGGGCTTTAGTTTTGGGCTTGGATTGGATTGGAGAGGAGAGGATGGAATGTCTAAGATCTCGAAGGGGTGCTAAGTCCCTTTTATAGAGCTATAGAGAGAATGATGAGACCAAAGGAAGACGTCCAACAATGACTTACGACGACGAAATCCCCGCTCGTCTTACAAATATATACTAGAAGTAAGCCGTAGTTGAGTAGTAGTTGTATTTTGACATAACGACTAGAGCGCTTCGGGAATACGAATGACGATAGTGTAAGGCTGCGCTCGCTTCTGGATAAAACTAGGCCGCTTTTGGAATACGATGGCCCCCTGCTGTTGCTGTCGTCGCTTGATACGTCCGAAAACTGGATAAGGTTGATGGGTGAGAACCATATCGGCCATGAGCCACAGCCACCGAGAGCAAGCATCCGCCTCAAGATCAAGCTGATAACATGGGGCTCTGCTGCATCTACCACCTCAGAACGGCATTCTAAGCGGTTCCATCGTAATAACGGACCTGCCGGCAGCGGAGAGGCAAATCAACCGGCACGAGGTCGGATAAAATCCGGCATTTGTCTACTTGTACAGTACATAGATATCTGATCTGATCTGGTGGTGTGGCGCTCGGGATCTGATAAGCAGTCTCTACCACGGGTTCCTGTAAGTAGAAAGCGCTGTTGTCCTCAAGGCGAAGGGTATCGCCAGTCTCTCGACATACTATCCATGGACAATAGCGCATCTCCGTGTTCCAGTCTTTTGCAGACAGCCACTTCCAGATTCTGGTCTTACGACTTGACTTTCTAACGAATATATTTGGACTGACTATCAATACCATATGATATGAAAGAATAGCCTCGCTAGTGTAAATATACAATACAACACAACTTTCGATGAATATGGTTGCTTGTTGCACCTCCGCTCAAGAGTACAGCAGACTGTCCTTGCGCTCGTATTAATGACCTCAGCCGTGAGGCCCTCGGACAAATTCTCATAAAAATTCTAGAACTCAAGCATAAACACAAACACAAAATCCACTAGCAGGCAAGTAATGGTCGTCTAATGCTCTGCCTCTCGACCGTATGGCGAAGGTTCGTCCAGTTGGGCGTAGCGTCCTGGTCCATCGGATCCAAACTTATATGGCGATCCCATCTCGACATTGACAGCTCCCTTGGGTGCCTTTCCCATTCTTGTCTTATTCGACAGCTTTCTCGCGAGCAGAATATACAAGCATAGGGTTAGCAGAGCAACCGCCGCCTCAAGGACCGAGATACCCCACGCAGCAGACTACACATCATCAGCATCGCTTAGACGCGCTTGGGAACAAATCCCGGAGAGTCCAACATACCTGGACGGTACAAAATCGGTCAAATTTCATGTAAGTCCTCACTTCGGCTTCAACGTCAGTGTTACACGCGTAGCCCCATATGCTGTCCCCACGCTTCATGATCGCAAAGATAGCCATGCCAACCAACCACGCGGCAAATTTGATTGTCAGCATGGTGTGGGAGAATACTCCCCCTAGTCTAGCATCCAAGCAGCAGCAGGAAGCACAGAGCATGATCAGGTCGATGAAGCCGGTGATAACAGCGAGGGCAAAGAGGAGGTATGTCGGCCAAACGACCGTTGGCATGGGCCAAATCGGCGTGTGGGCCGGTGGCATCGCACGATCTTTGGTGATGTAGTAGCTGGCGAGTGTATAGGCAAGAATCAGGCCAAGGATGAGCGCGAGGACAAAGGAGAGGACTCGTGAAACGAATTGGAGGATGCGAATACTGCGTCGATACCGCTGTTTCCCAAAAGACTTGTCAGTTCGGGCTTCTCTCCTCTGATTCATGACTTCCACGAATCTCAAGCACAAGGGAACTGGACCAGCGCAACTCGAATTCATACCTCATCCCTTCTCGCCAAGGCAGCGAGGGCAGGTGTATCGGCCTCATTGGAGTAGGGCTCATAGGTTGCGAAAAGCGGTTGGTTGGTTGGGATCGCAGGGGATGCTCCCTCTTTCTTCTGCTCCATGAACGCCATCCTCTCTTATGCGGGAATCAAGAGCCAAGCGAGCGGGGCCCAAAGTTCCGACTTGAAGTCTTTGCGCTCTTCGCCGGGCAGGACAGAGACTGGGAGCAAAAGAAAAGATGGAGAGCGATCGGCTGGCGACGTGCTCCAGAAGGAAAACGAGCGACAGCGTCATATTTCATGCGGGCTTCCTCCTCTCCAACAGACCCCTCCCTTGCCGAAGCCATCGCGGTGCGTGCATATTGCCTGTACATATCTCCGAGCCTCCCTGCCTAAGCTTTCAGCCAACTGGCGATGAAGTCGGGCTAGAGGAGACAGGGCTGTACGGGGAAATGAGGTGACTGGTTACAGGAGCTCGCGGAGGGACGGGCGGTTCAGTTCATCAGGGTCTTAGCGGGGAAGCTTAAGCATGTCTTGGGGTGCAGCCAGCCTAGACGACCTTCACCATAGCCACGAGCCACCGAGCACTCTAGACGTGCCCCTTGGAAGGTCTGGTGGTCCGGACGCCAGCCATAGCAAGCACCAGCGCTGAAGTCCCATGTCGTGGATCGCCCATCTCCCACTCCCAAGTCACGCATCTCCATCTCTCGATTATTCGTAGTCATGCAATAATAAGCTGCAACGCCAGCAAAGTTTAAAATCAAGCCCCTCGCTTGCCCGCCGGCATTACCTTCCTAGACATTTCTCTAACCCTACGTCGGTCAATGTATTGATTCCCAAAGATCTGCCCGGTAGATTGGCTGTTCCGTTCACAGGCGGACGTCCCAAGCCTTACGGGGAAGACGGTCTCGCGAATCAGCCAACAAGCGCATCCAGAGGATTGCCGCTTTCTGCGATCCCCTCCCGAGACATCTCACAAGGCCGCCGCAGCAGTTCCTCTAGCTGCTGCTCCTGTAGGCATGACGCTTGGGATCTGGTGTTGTATGACTCCGTCTGTGGTGCTCGGGTTGCTCCTACTATGCGATAGGATACACAATCATTTCCGGGCATTCTCGAGTGTACTACTTGATATCGGGTTGGAATGCTTGTAAGGCAGCCGATACGGGTGCTAGATTTGTCAGTGAGATGCTACGGGTATTTACATCAGGAGTTCGATGTTGCCGTGAGAATGGTAAAATTTGGTACTGTAAGTGTTCACCAACACAAAGGTATGCCATACAGTCCTTGTACCATTGCAACGTAACGAAGTACTAGTTAGAACCTGCTTAGCCTTCTCAATCTGTAGACTAGTAATGCATAAATCTGCATCTTCCTTCCCTTAGCGTTAACTTTGGTCCTTTCTTAAATTCAGCTGCACAATCTGAGACTGTTCAAACGGTTTCTTAGCGCACACCTCGATTTCAAGACATATGTCTTCGATCTGCTAGATCCTGTCGCCTACGCACTAATCCTTTCGAGTACCCGCCACTAAGTACAGACCTTTTGACTAAAAAGCGTAACTACGGCAACAGGATCAACACATCAATGTTTCGAATCTCCAACGCACCTGTGCTAGGCTAGTCCGTGGCGTTGTGGTGGCCCTGTTCTCGGTGTCCGTGGCGTGTTGGCGCCAGCGTTGGCGTCTTGACCAAGCTTCCGAGAGCATCTTCGCCCAGCACCCGCCGCGGAAATTACACCGGTTTCACGACCTGCAACCATCCTTCAGCTGGAATTTGATTCCGCGCTAGCGATGACTCCAACGACCAGCCCGTAGCGGAGGAGCTGGAAATAAGCTGAGGCGAGCGCATCCAGGTATCACACGCAGTCCGCCAACGCGAGCTTTAGCACCGGCTCTTAACGCTGCACGCTCACCAGTTCGAGCTATGCGATGCAAGGAGAGCAAGTCCTGAAACATTAAATGGCGTTGCGGTTTCCATGGAGGTTGAATCAATTTCTTGCTCGGTGCCTACCTGCGATGCTCACAACGCTACATAGTTTTAGATTCATATGAAGGAGGAAGGGATCCCCAAGTCTCTTGATGATAATGTGTTGCAATGGATTTTCGGACATATGTTCCTTTCATGGGTTGAATTACTGAAGACTGTGGCAAGATGGGATGAGATTTGAATTTGGGGACAGCGTAGCTACAGTGCAAGTGCAAAGACAACCTGCCAAAAGAGAGACTAAATTCGGCCCAACACACCAAGACAGACATACGGCCATGAGGAACTTTGCGCTTCGGCTCGATAGATATCGAGCCAGTTGGCATCACATGGTCTTACCCAAGAAGCTAATATCCTTGACGGCATCCAGCTCGCCTAGAAAGCCCTCGAATTTGGCCTTGGCCATCTGCCAGGCCACAGCGCCCAAGGGAAGGCGGAGCGGGATGTGCTCGCCACGGCTGGCGATGGTGAAGATGGTCTCCGCGATGGTCGAAGGTTCGGACCCAAGGCCCGCCGCGAGGCCTTTGTTCACATAGCTCTCGAGAACTCGAGCCGGCATGTCACTTGCGGCGTAGGCAGGATGCGGCTTGGTGCGAACCTTGCTGTGGCCCTCGAATTCGGTCTTGACACCGCTGGGCTCGATGATGCAGAAGTTGACTGTTCCCGCGAGCAGAGAATTAGCCACGATCGTTTCCCAGGCGAAGGTGTCGACGAATATAGCGGCATCGAATGAAAAGGGAAAACCTACTGTTCCAGTCTGGGTGCACCTCCTTTGCTACGGATTCCGAAAAGCCTTCCACGGCCCACTTGCCAGCATGGTAGAAGGCATGGCCGGGAAAGGCACACAGGCCAGCGAGGGACGAGATGTTAAAGATGACGCCGCCGCGGTGGTCGTGGGACTGGCGCATATTCTCAATGGCACGCACCGTGACGCGGACCGTCCCGAAGAAAAGCGTCTCCATCTCGTCGTGGATCTCCTCCTCGGTTGCCGACTCGGTGTCACCCGAGAGGGAGTACCCGGCGTTATTGACGGCGACATCGAGGTGGAAGTCGGTGCCGAAGTGCTTGGCCACGGCGGCGAAGGCGGCGTCCACCGACCCGGCCGACGTCACATCCAGGGCCAGCTTGAGAATGTTCGGGTTGTCATCGGGGAGGTACGACAGGCTGGCTGGGTTGCGCGCCGTGGCGATCAGGCGCTGGTTCGGCTTGCTGGCGACCAAGCTGGCCATCGCGCGACCGATCCCCGACGAGCAGCCGGTAACTGTGCGGGATAAGCGATTTGGTTATCGCGATCTGATATCGGACAACTCACTCAGCCAGGACGCATCGGCAGGTAGCGTGTACGGCTTGGTGTTGGGTTGATTCATCTTGATACGGTGTTATGTGTGCAAATGGCTCGTTGGTGTCAATAAGCGAAGTCGTACGTGCAATAGCAATCAATGGTTTGGTTTGCGTGGACAAATTGAGATATTTATATCCTTCAGCTGTGTCCCCATTGGATCTGGCTCAAAGCATTCCACGCCGTTGGGAAACGCGCGCTCCATTCTCACCGACGTTCCCCTCGATCAGGATCGGGGTCGCGGCGTGAGTCATTCGGTATTGTAAGATGTGGCTCGGTGTACTACTACTGTACGTAGTACTTCCTCCACCCAGCCATACATGTACCTTGCAGCGGAATGATATTCTAATCCTAGTTGAAGGCAACGCCATTTCTTCGAGCTGCTCGCATGGGTACGATGAGCATTTCGGCCAAACCTTTCGGGATTGGGACATCTTCATCTTTTACGTTTTGGATCACGCCGGTCTTCACATCCTATTTGGTAGGTGTGACCGCAGGTCTTGGCTGTGAATCTGCGAATAAGTTTCGCTAAGAAGTGCCTGCATTAGCCATTCTGGCTTCTATGGCTTTTGACCTCGGTGAGTCCGTAGATTGATGACCACGCTCTCTACTCAGTCAAGCATAATCGAGAGCGAAGAACAAGATAAGATTTCATGGTTTTTTAAGCACTCTGGAATGTCTTTCGGTATACTTATCAATTATCGAGACCATCAACGCAGCCAATATCCTGATGCCCATTTCCAGAGGACTAGATTATGGCTCGCGAGAGGGAGCTCACTTCCTAGATACATTATCGACGTTCGGAGTTTAAGCCTTGACTACGAAGCGAAGTCTTCATCTTCATTCTGTCGAACGAGCTGCTCTGTGGCTCTATAAATACTCTTTCCCTTCAGTTGACCCGTCTTGCCAGTAAGTAGTAAGAAGTAAGGAGTCTGAAGAGTTAGCCGAGCTAGCAACAATGTACTGTACAGCATCTGTGTTCTACGACGTAGCTTACTGGAAGAGTTCGATTAGCGATGACTTGCACCCTAGGGGGCGACACCTGGACGAGACAACATAATGGTAAATAGATAAAACTCCCAGTAAATAATTCCGCGTTAATCCTACGAACAGCGACAACATTCGTCCAAGTCTTCAACGCCTAGAGGGAGCTCAGTTCGTCCCCCGCGATGAGCACGTGCTCTACTCACTAGCGCGGACCGTCGCGATACAGGGATTGTTTAGTACCAGAACGCGCCGTCCCACCTTCAAACACAACCCAACCATTCTTTGCGCCCCTCTTGCCAGCGCCTCTCCTTCGATTCGATCTCACCGTCGCGATGGACGAAGAGCCAACATTGCCCAGCTTCTCGCGGTCGAACCCAATTGCGCGCAGACTGGACGAATTGGCCGGACATCCACCGCGGAAACGCGTCCGCGAGAACAGCCCGCCGCCATTTTCGAGCGACCCCCCTCTATTCTCGAGCGACGACGATCCTTCTGCCGACAATTACACCAACAAGAGACAGAAGAGGAAGTACAGAGGTCCGTGGTTCCATCAGCAGCCAGCATCCGACTCCCCCTCGGACTCGAGCGAGCAAAACCAGCAAGTGAAGAGTAAGAGGACTCTGGCGCGACAGTTTGATAGTGGTGTTTGGTTGGGTAGTGATGGCACCGAGGAGGATTTTGCAGAGGGCTTAGAGCATCACGGGGTACCAAGCTTCATCAACCCTCGAGCGCCAATCGCTCTATCTTATGACCATGTTCGAAAATTGCCGACGTCGCAGGAAAGCTCAACAGCCGCGGAGGATAGGGCTCGCCAGCAGATTGGCGAATGTCTGGACGAGGGTACTGAGGATATTATTTTATCGTACGTATATATCATACCTCGAATTCATCACATACGTTCATTTTGCTGTGACGCAGGTGAAATCCAAGAATTCGCGCGCGAACAATTGTTATCACTCTGCTAGGGATTGGATTACACAGAACCATATTATGGTCAAAGAGGATTGCTTTCCTCCATCATTTCACCAAGCTGTACTCTTGGAAAACCTGCGCTGACCATTCTATTCATAGTTCACTCAATCTCAGCTCTATCTCTAACTCCACCATATCACCACTAGCGAGCTTCACCTGCCAACCCAAATTATCAGCCGGAGTGACTTTCGAGTCATTAATTCCAAATTTGAAAATCTTTTTGCAATCTAACCGGCTAACTTCATTGCCGGCATCGCTCTTTTCTCTGGAGCGGCTGACTTTCTTGACTCTCCGCGACAATCAACTTGACGAACTGCCACCAAGTATAGGAAATCTACCGAACATCAAGGAGCTCAATGTTTCACAGAATAAGCTTCGGTACTTGCCGTTTGAGATCTTACAGCTTGTGTCGAGCATGGGGAAGCTCAAGAATGCGCAGCTACATCCTAACCCGTTCTTAGAGCCTAAGGATCTTCATGGACAAATAGAGCAAGATATACCGTCAGATTTAGAGCCCGTACTATCGCCTGTGTTTGGAAGTTCACAACGCCGTCAAGTTACCCGACCTTCTACTCCCATTCACAACAAGGAAAAGGAACATGGTTGGTCGCCGTATTGGCATGTGGCGTACAAGCGTCGGACGCAAGTTCGATTTAGAGACATCACCGGTGCGCTCATGAAAGGGCCTATCTTCCCTTCGGACAGTGCTCAAGATAAAGCGAGGTTGGCGTCGCCATCCAACCAAGATCTTGGAGGGAACTTGGTGCCCCTCGCAGATGAGAATGACTGCGCGGAACCTCCAGCACCGCGAGGGAATCAAATTTCGCGAGCGCCATCATTAATGGAAGTAGCGCTTTCAGCATGTTCAAAAACGCCTCAGCTCCCATACTTAGCCGAGTACCTTGACAATGATTCACCTGAGCACCTTCATGCTCTGCTCGAACAGACTTGTGCAAAGAAAGATTCCGGAGGTAGCAAATGTACGATTTGCAAGCGGGATTTCATCATCGCCCGAACCGAATGGATTGAATTTTGGGAGCTCGCAAAGATAGAGAATCGGACAGCTAGTGCAGCGAGTCCCTTGAGGCAGGTGGAGAATGAAAGAGATATTGTGGAAAGTATGGTTCCACTAATCCGACGAGGCTGCAGCTGGCTCTGTGTCCCGGGGGCGGGCGAGGCGCCCATGCTGTAACGGGATCAGTAACGGCGGAGGTAGAACGCGTGATGAACTCCTGAATGTTTCGCCACGTCTCGACTAGAATGGGGATTGTAGGTTTTGTTTAAACATTTCTAGGTTTTGTGTAAACATATTCTGGATATGGATATATGGGGATGTGGCAGACTTCTCAAGCCTCAAGTTAGCGAGCAATACGAATATGTAAAAAAGAAAAGAAATTTGCATCCTCAGATTGGCCTATATGACATGTGTCGGGCGAGTGGTCAGATGGCTGTGCCGTGGACTTAGTTCGTACAAGCAGAAGTGTCCAAAGCAACAGGCTTTGAGATGCGCTCCGCTCCTTTCAGACGTGCACTTGCTCAGTCGCTTAACTCGGATTCGGGATACGCCGAAGATTAGCGAGCGGACGTGGCCACATAAATGGCAAAAGGATATTTTCCGGTACCGGGAATCGAACCCGGGGCTACTCGGATCAGAAGCCACTTCAGAAGTGGGTTTCTTGAAAGCGAGTTATGTTAACCCCTACACTATACCGGATGGTCTTGTTGGTTGAAGGGCGAGCCCTTATTTCGTCTTATACGACCGCAACATGGTGGCGCCTTGGGTTGACTGACTTCGCTTCAGGCAAAGTTACTAGGGAACACCAGATGCGCATGTAACAATAGCCATGGACATCGCCGATTTCTCTGCACGATTTGTGTTATGATTTTTTGGTCAAAGAGGAGTTAATTAATTAAGACCGGACGTAAGTGAGGGCCTTTCACCACGTCTATCGAGGCTCATCTACATCCTACACCAAAGTCTTCTAAGTCCTACAGCCTGTTATGTAGCCGCCCGCTACGCCATGCAGTTTCCTTCGTCTTCACAGACCGCATGCATACAGAGACAATAACAAAGAGAACACGACACCTACGTCCAGAACCATCGATCCTCCACTCAGAACTATCCCCGGCCTTTTCCCCACCGCCGCCACCGCACTCAACGCTCAAAATCAAACACCGACGCAAACTCAATCATGGCAAACTCAAGCAACGGGCCCAAAGCAGACAGGCGAGCAAAGCTTCTGGCCGGACGGGGGCCGGGCGATCCCCATCCTCGCGCTGCCCTGCCCTGCCTTGGGAGGAGCAGCGACGGCGGGCGATCGATCTACGGACATGCATGGATGGGAGCAGCCTAGAAAATAAGAAACGAAGTCGCCGCGCATGAGGGGTGGACCGGACGGGTGTCGTTGGGGGTTCTTGTCTGAAACACGAGAGCCTCGGAGATGCTGCATGGGCGGTGGATGTGATGGGTGCTGCATTCTCGGGCGACGCAAGATATCAGATTTTGCGCTGGTCGGGGAAGGGCCGCACCTCTTCCGTGCTGGCTCGGTAGGTGCCGGCGCCGTCCAGGGTCGTGGATAGAGCACAGCGCCTCGGGGCCAGCGAGGCAGCATGGCGGGTGGACGATCTGACCTGGACCGTCTGGAGACTGCGTCCTGACCCGGGGCTCGGTCTCGACAGCGGCAGTCTGAAGCAGTGGTGTGAAATGGGAATCTCACTACCCGGCAGTGCGTCGGGGCCGAAAACTGGACAGCAGCGGGGGCTTGGGCAGAGAATATGATAGCATGGCTTTACCCCATGATTCCACTGATTGGCGCCGTGGGCGGTGGCAGCGTGCAGCGCGATTGATTCCAATGTCATGTAGACGCAGTCTCAGGCTGAAATGCTCACCGCCGAGACTGCAGCGTGCAGAGTGGTGCTCTGCCCGGGTGAGCTGTAAGGTACTCTCTGGAGCATAAGGTTCCCTGGCCCGACAGGACGACGGGCAGGAGCAGCGCCGAAAGGCATGTTCGTCAAGGTTCGGACGAGATTCGTGGAGGTGAGACCTGCCAGCCACGGTGGGCCAGGGCAGGGTTCGGGACCATCAACACTGGATACAGCATCGCCATGCATCACGACGGGCAATTTGTCAGAGACGAGCTGGCTGTGAAGGAGGAAAGGGAAGGACGGTCAGACCGTAATCCCAGGTAAGGCTGGCGGTGCTCTTCACAGACAGCAAGGGTGCGCAGGGATGGCACAGGTCAGGTCAGCGCCGGTCGTGGGAGTAATGGACGGGGCGAGACGGCGGTGCAAGAAAGATATCAACGCTTCATTCCCATGCTCGTCGTCTTCGGATTCCGATTCGCAGTGTGCTTTCCCTTTCTCGAGCCTTCCTGCACTCCCTTCTCTTGCAACCCCACGATATAAGTGATTGGTGGTGGCCGGTGCAAGGGCGCGCTGAGCACAACCTTACCTTGCCTCTCTCCTCACGCAACACCATCCCGACGCAATCCCAGACCTTCCATCCCCAACCCCACAACCGTCCGGTGTTGACTTTGCACGGCCTTCACCCCTACAACCTCAACCTTCGCGTCGCCATTGTTCCTGTCGGTCGGTGGTCTACAACTATCACGTCTTGCCCACCATGGACTATCCTTACTTTCAACCGGCCCCTCAGCCTTACCAGTTCCTGGGCCTTCCTCCAACGCCGTCACACACGAATTCCGCCCACTCGGATGAGTTCAGCAATGGGTCGCCGCCGATGGTCAGTCCCATGGGCAGAACCACATTGCAATGCCGTGCACTGACTGACTCTCGCAGGAGCAATACGACCAATTCCAGCAGTTCGACTTCGGCTTCAACAATCATAATGCCATGCAGCAGCAGATCAAGCCCGCCACCCCTCCCCACCACCAGCCGCAAGCCCACAAGCCCTCCATCTCGTCCACGACCCAGAATGTGAATCCCAACCACGGCCTGCCCGAGATGAGCAGGGCCGAGATGCAGGACGACATCAACAGCCGCCAGCGCGGCGGCAGCAACAGCGAAGACGAAGAGAACATGACGCCGGCACAATCCCGGCGAAAAGCTCAGAACCGTGCTGCGTACGTATTATTGAACCAGAAAAAAAATCTCTGGCAGAATGCAATGGGAGGGCCGTTTCTCTGACTTTTATTTTCTTGGACGGCAGGCAACGAGCATTTCGCGAGCGCAAGGAGCGCCATGTTAAAGACCTCGAGGCCAAACTAGCTGCCCTCACCTCCTCCTCCACGAATCTCTCGACCGAGAACGAGCTCCTGCGCCAACAGCTCCAGCGCGCATCGACCGAGAACGAGATCTTGCGCGCAACCTCCCAGCACCAGCATTCGGCGTCGCCGCCGGCGACCTCCGGTCCCATGCGCTACACGCCCAAGGACTTCTATACGGATGTCCTGGAGCCGCATGATAACAAGACGATCTCGCACCGGATCTCGAAGGGCGAGGGCGGGGAACGCCTCCTTGCGGCCGGGGCGACGTGGGACTATATTATCAATAGTGAGCAGTATAAGCGCGGGCTGGTGGATGTCGGTGATGTCAGTGAGATGCTGAAATCACAGGCGCGCTGTGATGGCCAAGGACCTGTCTTTCCGGAGCGGGTGATCATACAAGCCATCGAGGCAAGTGTGGCCAGCGGAAGTGATGAGCTCTTGTGAATGAAATCGGACTTACTTATTGATGACGACGGCGAGGGAATATCTGGTGTTATTACGGCTTCGGAGTCAAAATATTCAACGTGGATGGCATTATAGGTTCAGTTCGGAACTTCGGTTCTCGAATCTTTGGTAACATGGGGGTTTTGATCTTAAGGGCGGGGATTCTGGGGCGTTTTTTTATGATCATATAACCTATTGCTTTTCTCCTACTCGAGGACATTGTTTCCCTGCGTGTGCGCCTCGTGCCAGACGTTGCGCGCCATTGAGATATTGCGTTCAAGCGTCGGTGGCCCGTTCAAGACCTAAGCAGGCCCAGGCCTCTCTCTTCTCACATACGAATTTGTTCCTTTCCTTCCAAGTTCCCACCTGCGCTCTTTTCGTTACGAGCATGTATTCATTCATTCACTCGTTTCATTCTTAAAGAAGATATATTAAGACATGTCAACGCCCAGCAGCTGGAAGCGTAACTGCATACTACACGGCTCTAGAAAGCAAACGTGGGTGCTCGTACCTACCAAGGCACCTATCGTATGAGTACGGGTGAAAATACTATTGGTTCGGAGGGAAAATGATCTCCTTATCTCTGCATATCATACCATACACAAACGTCTGACAGAGGTACACCCATGGCGAAAATCAGCATCTCCCTCGCGTTGGACCCTGATTCATATGCACGTTCATGTCAGAGTCTTAAAATCTGTTGGTCTCTTTGGCTACAGGCTGAATGTCCCGCAAGGTATCTGACTGTGCTCCTAGCTGAATCACTACCTATCCTAAATTAAGAATGGCTTGTCAGCTTGACGAGCTGTGGTGTTACGGGGGGTGTCGGTAGCAATATTTTCTTCCCAACATTCTTCTTTCCTAGGTGCTTTGCATTGTTTTTTTCTTATTTCTGCAGGTACCATCTGCCTCAGGAATATTCTCGTCCTGCTAACCATTCTTCGCGGTTCTCCTCTTTCTCCATGCCTCATCTACCATAGCAAACACGAGGAAGCACGCCGTGAGATCACCTCAGAGCGGCAGCGTGAAAAGATTCCGCAGCTTGGGAACCCTCGGAGACAGTCAACATAGGAATGGATTGGGAGCCCAGAGAAAACTTACTGGCTACTAATATCTCGACCACGGGATACGCATTGGGTACGTTTTCGGTTGTTGCCTTCTATGGTTGCATACTGCAATTCCCGATTCCCATGTGCCCTCCGCAAGCTTGGCAGGCAAGAGTTCTCTGAGCTAACACCACTGACTTTGACTTTCTTGAATAATGGCTCTGCGTTTGAATTGCTCGACTTATTTTCCTCGGTATCTTTGTCTGTATTGCTGCAATGGATTTCGCTAGAAGCTGCGCGTTTTCTGTTGCTGACTTGTGGACTTATGCTCTGTTGAACGATAACAGTTGAGGGTGTAAAAGCAGAAGTCGAAGCATGGTTTAAGGCCGCTCTGTTGAGAACCTCTCTATCATTCTGGGAAGTATCCTCCTGTTCTGGAGCTTTCATTCCAATACTAGAAGGATCAGCTAACGCAGAACTAGCAGCCTCAACCCTGGTAGAGACACTTGGTTTCCATATGGTATCTTCCTCTCGCGGTGTTCTAACTCGGTCCACGCCATCTATCTAAAAAAAATGAGCGTTAGCTTGAGACGGGAGAAATCGAAGTGCACAACCTACTGGTGCTGGAAAAAAGATGTCTTCGAACTGTGCGTAGGATGCGTATTCTGCTAAGCCGGAATCATAAAGATACCGGAAATCAAGGACCTTATGACACAGCTGCCGGAACATAAACGCCCGTTCTCCATCCCTCCTAGTCGTCAAGGCCGTCCTGAGCAGTTTGCTAAACGCCTTGATCCTGGCTTCTTTGGACTGAGCGATGCTCTGAGACCGCGGAGAATCCTTGTCTAGGTAACCTGCCGCCACAAGTCTTTCGCAGAAGGCCTCCATCTTCTCTTTGCGCGATCACGGGCTTGGTCTCTTGCTGTATGCTTCTTCTTGGCCTCGGAAGAAGGTGTTGATTGCGTTGCAATGAGGGCTATCGTGTAAATATAAGCGTTGTAATGATGGGGTTGTCTGGTTATACGATATGTATTGTACTTGCAGATGTACGCTCGAGAAATTTACAAGAAGGATACTAAGCTCATGTGAGAAGTGCTCTTGCCATGGGAGCCAGAGAACTAGAGCTAATAGTATGATAATACGACTAGCTCGTAGTTGCCGTTTAGGGGTGACATGTCATCCTTTGAAGCTTGTAATTTACCTATAGCAGAATACATCTGGAGCGGTTTTCTTTGACGGCTAGCTTTTTCTCGCCGTTGTAAGTATGCTATTCTATGGATATGAGGAAAGAGACTCATTCGAGGACTGATTATTGAGGACCAGAGTTTTGCTTGTGAGCCGATCCTCTCAGGCTCTCATCGCTTAATATTTGGTGACCCCCCCCCCCCCCCACAATACCGTTCTCCCACCCAAATTGATTCTTTACCCCGACTAATTTGATTTTGGCCGCTGCCTATAATCCCAATTCAAATAGTATAATTATTAAAATTCATAGATTGTAAGAAGTAGTTAGGTCTATCTGCTTTATGAAAAGGTTGCGTGATTTCATTCTTCCATTTTTCATATTTCGGTTGGGAGTAAGGCACTATTCGAGGAAAGAAATCAATATGAAAAGACTCAAGATTACACATGCTTCGAATGACTAAGACCTAGGGCTAGAAGGCGAAAAGCCAGTGCGTTGCTATCTAGTTCCAACCACTTGGCAATCCCTCCATAATGCCAGTGCCCTGCTCTACATACGTTGGCTTACATGTTAGAGAACCAAGCGAGAATAAGATATTAAGGAACGATATAGGACTAAGGTGTCGAACAGCGATGTGGATTGAAGAGTTGAGGAACCTTGCTGGATTAGATCACTAAGGAATATATAGTCTATAACAGTCTGAAGCATGCTCACTCAACGACATGTCCTTGGAGTGAAGCACAGAATCACCGGATCACTTCAATTTAAGCAAGGTAGCACAGCCGAACGATTTGTCACGAAATATTAAGACTGTAAATATAGTGAGTACAAAGGTCATAAAATTGCTTATCAGCACCAGTAAAACAGAACCCATAGCTACCGCAACGCCCTACCGCTCCAAATGTAAAATGTACAAAGCCCCGCTGAATATTCAAATGCCCAACCCGTATCAATTACAACAGCAAATACCCAAGGCAAACCAGGCTTTATGAATCAGCCATGTCAACCTCGTCCATAACGGAGTAGTCCAAAAAGTCCGCCTCACCAAAATCCATGCTCTCGTTCTCCTGGCCTAGAGCAGAATTCTTAAGGGCGGGGTGCATCTTTCTCCGCCGGGGATGAGCCATGACCCTCTGTCCCATAACAACCTGCATCTCCTCAGCATTCTCCTCCTCCTCTTCCTCCTCGAAAAACCTCCGTTTGCTTCCCATCCCCTCTCGACTCACAACACTAGCATTGCTAGCGGTACTCTCCTGCGAGCTGAAGAAAGGCACCTCATCCTCATCCTCGTCCACCATCTGCTGAGCCATGCCGCCAATCTTCAAAATCCCACACCAAGGCGTCAGCTCTCTCGCCCTGGCCCGTCCCATTGAAGGCGTACTGACACTCCTGTTCTCAAAACCGGGTCTTGACTGAGGCGCCGCAGAATCGGAGAAGAGGGTGAAAGCAGAGTAGTCCGAACCCGTCTTGTAACCCTCAGGGACAGACTTGCGGATGCGCATGCCGACGGATAGGAGATTAGATTGGATGTGCGCAGGGAGTTCTGGGGAGGAGATGCTGTTCGTATCTTTGGCTTTGGCGGAGGGGGAACTGCCAGCAATGCTGGGGGAGAAATAGGAGGTTATAGATGCTTGCTGCGACCCTGCGCCGGCGTAGGCCTTCTTGGCTGTGTGATAGGACATGGTGGAGTGGAGAGGGGCGAGGTTGCTGGACTAGACTTAGAAGTACAGATGGTGTTGTGGCTGTCCGCAATCCAGAGAATGGAATCGCAAGGAGGGATCTTCTACGAGGCTTAAATCGCTAGATTGCGCTCGGGCGTCCAATTGAGGATGGATCAACTTGTAGGATCTTCTTCGTCGTGCCTTGAGGTCAGGAAGCGGGGAATGGTAGTTGTACAAAAGTTGTGCTGTGCAAAAGTGACGTTGGTATGAGGACAAGAGGGAATGGAGACGAAACCTGGCAGAGGAAGTGAGGCGGGGCTGGCCTGCGGAGAGCGCGACGCGACACTTTGGCGTTGAGTGGACTGGAAAGAAACGACTCGTGTCCCGATTTAGGAATGGCTTCTCGAAAAATTCTGCATATTGCACAAACCAAGGTCTACCTACCTCTATTTCTCATCAGGATTATAGCTCAATATGTTTGCTTGCTATTGCTCTCCCATTGTCCCTCACGCACTGCCCTGGGAATTCTTGTCCAACATCCGAATGGCGTTTTGCCTCGAGAGTTTTGCCAGCACTACCATCGTCCGGCAAGGCCGAAAACTGCTAATGGAGCAATCGGGATAGGCCAGATCCTGGGGTACAGCAAGAGGGGCAAGTCGAAAATCTCCGTAGCTAGTATTTCGTTCACGGGGCGGGGGGAAACATGGCATTACATCAAGCACACAAACATCACAAGATCACGCAAATATAGCAACTTTTCGTGGTAAACCTTATCTTGTAATGCACAAATCCCATATCCACCCCCTGCAAGATCCGGGTATGTAGCAATCCTCAACAAGCTTCCCACGTCCTCGCGTTAGGTAGCCCGTCGGCGACAGACCATCTAAACACTCATGTGAAAGAGCTCCCTCCAGCCAATTCATATCCACACCAGGCAGCTTTTTGGTTCGAATCATATCGACACATCAACCATCCGCACCGCACCCGCACCAACGAGAGGAAACAGAAAAAAACAAGAGGCACAATTGAATTTGTATTTGATGCAAGATATCCGGATCCCAAACGCCCTTTTTGCTGCTACTGAGGAATTTTGGTTGGTCCATCTTCTATCCGTCAAATGTGTATGCTTGCGAGGAGAAGAAACCCATCTAGAAAGACAGCTTCTCATGATCATGATGACGTGAAACCGGAAAGCAGAACAAGAAAAGTAGCGAGTGGCGACATGTCTACTTTCTTCGGAATGAGCAGCCCTCAGTCAAACGAGCCTTTCCTCCTGTTGGTTGGCAAAGGACAGTTGAGCAGCCGGCGCAGATGACAACGGTTTGTGCGTGGGAGAAAACGGTGGTGATGGTGAAGCAGCCGGGGCACTTGACATCCATGAAGAATGATCGTGGGGCTGGGACAAGGTTCTGATAGCAAGTCAGTTTTGTCAGATTCCATCTCTTTCGCATTTAAGGATCGAGAAGGGTCGTACCTTGAGCTTGTGCTTGCGAGCCTCGGCGGCTGGGGTTGGGTTGAGGATATCAACAGCGAGAACCTAAACAGGCAGCACAACATTAGCCATCTGTACTTGCGCATCCAAACAAGCCCGGCCATCCTGTATCCCGTCTCGGTCGCATCTCCTGATCATCCTTGAGCTCTGCTGCGACTGCCCTTCCATCTCTAAACCATATTGCTGTCCTTTTCAAGCTTTTAGGATGATGTCGTGTGCCGGATTTCGCCTCCCATCGCAATTCAGGGTGTCAAGGGGGTTCCTTACCATATTGGCGGTGTTTGATCGAAATCGTTATTGATTTGTTGTGACTGACGGGTCTTTCGTCGATTGATTGAGGTGTATTAGACGTAGAGAGCGAGTGGTCAGTCGTTGTCGATGGCGAACTGATCAAGATCAAGAAGAGGCACGTATCTGAAATTTGAAAAGTGCTGTGGTGCGTGCTAAGCGAAAACTTCGCGGCCCACTAAAGCATGTGACCACCCGGCTGGACCTGGACAAGGCTGCGAGCAACACCCCGCCATGAATCTACGGGACGATTCAATTTCAACATTATTTCCAAGATGGCTGCCCCTATGGAGGAACGTATAGCTGTGCCTATCGATGACCCGAATGCAGATACAGAATGGTAAGTCTTACTCCCAAGAGTCTAGCGCTGTTCTAATCTCCCCAGGAACGATATCCTTCGCAGCAAAGGCATAATCCCAGAAAAGCCCCCCTCTCCTACTCCTATGATTGAGGAAGCGATTCTTGAGGGACGCAGACTGGCCCATGAGAACAGACTGGAAGGGAAAGATATCGACGAACTTGACGAACTAGAAGACGAAGAAGACGAAGCATTTCTGGAGGCATACAGGCAGCAACGAGTTCAAGAGCTTGCATCTTTGACCAAAAAGTCACTGCACGGCACTGTCTATCCTATATCAAAGCCAGACTTTGTGAGAGAAGTCACAGAGGCGAGCAAGAACGGCGCGGTGCTTGTGAATCTTACAAGTAGCTTAGGCACAAATGTGGAGAGCAGGATCCTCACTGAACTTTGGAGAACTGCCGCAAGAGAATATGGCGAAATCAAGTTCTGCGAAATTAGAGGAGACATGGCTATTGAAGGATACCCTGACAGAAATTGCCCGACAATTCTAGTCTACAACAACGGCGATATTGTGAAGCAGGTTGTAACTTTGATGACGATGAGTGGAGTCAGAGTCGGAATGAAGGAGATTGATGACTTACTTCTCGAGATTGGAGCGATTCGAGATAACGACATGAGAGTGCAGAAGAGACGAAGAGATAAGGAGGACGAGGAGGAGGAGAGGAGAGAAAGAGGTGGCATACGAGGAAAGGGAAATCAGGCAAACGTCGAGGATGATGATGATTGGGATTAGACTGCCCTACCTTGCAATCCATGGAGTCGCTGTGGACAAAAGTGGAGCTATCAAAGCATTCTGAGCCGAACTTGGTACGTTTGTTGGATGTGCTCTACTTTCTGCTCCTTATTGACGTGTTATGACTGGATCCAACGTTGAGACTTACAGCTGAAGACCAAGCATAGGTACTGCTTTGTGAGCTATACTACTGTGAGTGACTTGCACTAGCGCTCAGTGTCTTCCTTAGACTTGGTATATAGGTGTCTGAGGACGTCATCTTATGCGTCTTGTATACTATGAATGCTAGATGGGCTAGGTATTAGAGCTAAAATTTTAGCTATAAACGGGAGCATCTAAGCAAGGAACAGTCAACAAGGCAGACAAGATAGAAAATTACAACAAACTCCAAGCAGAAAAGAGCTTCACTTGCGGTTGATGTTCGCTCGTGTTCCATGTTTTCTTCTCGATGATAGGCCTCAAAATACTTTATGCTCGCTTACATCTACCGGATACCTAATCTTACCACCCGGGTCAGGTCTGGAGGGATCTCCTGTATTCTAACATGGTAAAGCAAGACCATTTATGAGGCTGTCAGATATCTTTCCAAAGATACTCAGTTAGTGCTCGTTCAAAACCACAATAAATACACCGCAAGAAATAACTACCCCCGTGGTTGACATAAGGATTTATGCTGTGTTTAAAGATAGGATATTCAATAAATTGTATCACTCCACGGTCTGTCAGTTTGCAGAAGAGAAGAGATAATAATCATTGATAATATCGAAAGCAGAGCACAGTTGGCCGAGGACAAGAATTGGCTGCGATATGTTACCTTCGATAAAGATAGAGATGTTTGTCGCTAAAATCAATGCTATGGAGTCACTGTGATATCGACGCCGTTTGAATTCAGACGTAGCAAGGCAAGCTTTCATTATGCACAATCCAGAGACAGCTGCGAAATAGACAACCATACCCTTAGAGCTGCTCGCAAGTTTGGTTATATTTCAAGGTCGGTTATATAAAGACTTCCACTACCTTATGATGTGATGTGGCAGTCTGAGCTAGTTGTGGACCGGTTGTTTTACACCAACGGCCTCCAAACAAACACTTACTACCTGGAAACCCACAGAATCAAGACTTAGCATAAGCACCCATGACGCTATGGATGAAATTTAACTGTGAATTGGGTTTGCTTGAATACTCCCCAATCAACTTCATAGGAAGAATCACGGATGCACTATTCTTAGTACCATTGGGCATGGGCATGGGCGAGTTGTACCAAAATATGAAATCGACACCTTGTACCACTAATAATACCATAATCAAGTTTGGAAATGATTCAATGAACCACGAGCTGAAGATGATAAGCTGAGATAGGTCTGCCTAAGGTGAATCACCTGTAATAAAGAAATCTGATGTCCACATACAATAAGCATATGCAATGGCAATTATCTAGTTAATCAATAGATTTCAAACTTTCATCTGCATCTTCCCAAGCCAGAATCAATGGAGCATCATTACTTCAGGTGAACAGAAAGGAATACGAACAATCGTGAACCTTGCTCCCAAAAAGGATCAATATTGATCCGGTCCACTCGCGTAGCCACGGAGCCCACCGATTTGGCAACGTCGCTCGTCGCGAATAGTGTCCCCAGGCTGGATACGTGGAGACAGCACTTTATAGCACCATACCACCTCTACCACTTTCTTCTTGTCTTGCAATTCATGAAGCTGGGGAGCTTACCTTGCTACCATGAGTTATAGCAAGAAAGATGAAGATGCCGATACGGCCCTCATGAAGGTCGATCGAACCTCGGTCTTCCAAGAAGGTGAGCCAGGTCTCCTGCGAACTGCCAGCACAGCATAGCTCACAATGGACAGCACGATTGTTCAACTCCTCTCCAATTCAACCCAGAAGATGTCGAGTTCTTCTTACAAAGATTGCCCTTCTCCTCTATACTGGCGAACGATTTCCTACCAATGAAGCTACCACCCTGTTCTTTGGCATCTCGAAGCTGTTCCAGAATAAAGATGCCAGCTTACGGCAGATGGTCCACCTCATCATTAAGGAACTGGCGAATTCAGCTGAGGATATTATTATGGTCACTAGCACTATTATGAAGGATACTGGTGGTGGAACAGATGCGATCTATAGACCAAACGCTATTCGAGCCTTGTGCCGGATCATTGATGTGAGCTGCGCAAGCACGAATTGGTGCAGATCGAGCTGACAGATATAGGCTACCACAGTACAGAGTATCGAGCGAGTGATGAAGACTGCAATCGTCGACAAGAACCCCTCTGTTTCCTCAGCCGCCCTAGTTTCGTCATACCACCTTCTTCCAATCGCACGCGACGTGGTTCGAAGATGGCAGAGCGAGACACAAGAAGCTGCAACCTCTACAAAGTCCTCCGGAGGATTTTCTCTTGGATTCTCTACTTCTAGCGCTCAGATGCCTACGAACAATTCCACAATCTCACAATACCACGCCATTGGTCTTCTATACCAGATGAGGATGCACGATCGCATGGCTTTGGTGAAGATGGTACAGCAATTCGGAGCGCCTGGCGCAGTAAAGAGCCCTGCGGCAACTGTTATGCTTGTTCGACTGGCTGCACAACTGGCAGAAGAGGATCAACAGCTTCGGAAACCAATGATGCAATTGCTCGACGGCTGGCTCCGACACAAGAGTGAAATGGTTAACTTTGAAGCTGCGAAGGCTATTTGTGACATGAGAGATGTTACGGATGCCGAAGTCACCCAGGCTATTCATGTCCTCCAACTTTTCCTTACCTCTCCTCGCGCAGTCACCAAGTTCGCAGCTATCCGAATCCTCCACAACTTTGCCTCCTTCAAACCACAAGCCGTCCACCCTTGTAATCCCGATATCGAGCTCCTCATCTCTAACACCAACCGTTCTATTGCGACTTTCGCAATTACCACCCTTCTCAAGACTGGCAACGAAGCCAGTGTTGACCGTCTCATGAAGCAGATTTCTGGATTCATGGCCGACATTACAGACGAGTTCAAGATCACAATCGTCGAGGCGATCCGAACACTCTGCCTGAAGTTCCCAAACAAGCAAGCTGGCATGCTTGCCTTCCTCAGTGGCATCTTACGTGACGAGGGCGGCTTCGAGTTTAAGCGTGCTGTTGTGGAGAGCATGTTCGATCTGATCAAGTTCGTCCCAGATTCCAAAGAAGATGCTCTTGCCCACCTTTGCGAGTTCATTGAAGATTGCGAGTTCACCAAGTTGGCCGTCCGAATTCTTCACCTCCTTGGATTGGAGGGTCCCAAGACCTCTCAGCCTACGAAGTATATTCGATATATCTACAACCGTGTTGTTTTGGAAAATGCAATCGTTAGAGCTGCTGCTGTTACTGCCTTGGCCAAGTTCGGAGTAGGCCAGAAGGATCCCGAAGTAAAGCGCAGTGTTAAGGTTCTTTTGACGAGATGTTTGGATGATGTAGATGATGAAGTTCGAGATCGTGCTGCATTGAACCTGAGATTGATGAGCGAGCCAGATGAGATGGCGGATCGATTTGTGAAGAATGGTAGGCTCGACTTGCTTTATAATCCACCTTTAAAAACGCTAATATTGCAACAGAGAATACCTTTGCATTGCCATACTTTGAGCACCAATTGGTCATGTATGTCACGGCGGATGACAAGTCGACTTTCGATTCTCCATTCGACGTGTCTACTATTCCAGTCGTCACTAAGGAACAAGCAGATGCCGAAGATAGATCGAAGAAGCTGACAACAGTCACTCCAACCATTAAGGCACCAAAGACAGGCCCAAGCAAGAACGCTGTATCCGGAGCGGATGCCTCAGCAACTGCATCGGCAACTGCTCAAAAGTACGCCCAGGAGCTCCTTGCGATCCCAGAACTGAAGGCGTACGGAAGTGTCCTGAAGTCATCGCCGGTTGTGGAATTGACAGAGTCCGAGACCGAGTATGTCGTCTCAGTGGTTAAACACATCTTCAAGGAGCACATCGTCCTTCAATACGAGGTCAAAAACACACTTCCAGATACAGTTCTCGAGGATGTATCCGTTGTAGCTACTCCATCAGAAGAGGAGGAAATCGAGGAAGACTTTATCATCCCAGCTGCGAAGCTTGCCACGGACGAGCCAGGCACCATTTATGTCTCCTTCAAGAAGATCAATGGCGAGGGTTCGTTCCCTGGAAGTAGCTTCACCAATATTCTGAAATTCACCACCAAGGAGATTGACCCAACAACTGGTGAGCCTGAAGAGACAGGCTATGACGATGAATATCAAGTGGAAGATCTCGAGCTCACCGGCAGCGACTATGTTGTCCCAGCATTTGCTGGCAACTTCAATCACATCTGGGAGCAGGTTGGTGCTGCTGGAGAAGAAGCTGAGGAAACCTTGCAGCTCAGCGGCGTCAAGAGCATCGCGGGTAAGTTACACTTTGTTCGTAATACATGGAGATTGTCTAATTTTGCTAGATGCTACCGAACAATTGGCCAAGACCTTGTCATTGCAAGCACTTGAAGGCACGGATGTGCCAATCAACACCACCACACACACGCTCAAGCTTTTCGGAAAGACAGTCACTGGAGGCAAGGTTGTTGCCAACATTAGAATGGCATACTCTTCCAAATCTGGAGTCACAAGTAAGATTGTGGTCAGGAGTGAGGAGGAAGGTGTGGCAGCTCTGGTGATTGGGTCTGTTGCTTAGGGTAGGGTCGCGCATTGAGTACTGGATGGAGTTGAGCATTTGGTGCATATGATGATGTTTAGATAATGGTTTTCCAATGACAACACAGAGGAACAAAAGGCTTTGCAGACCAAGTCTAAGTCTATACTGGAGTCTGGGGAAAAGAATAAAATCCTATATTATCCAAGATGCATTCGACTGCGTGTGTCGCTCGAGAACAGGGAGACAATGACCACTGAATGATGATGCTTGCGGCTGGCACGTGATAGTGGATATACACCCATGACGTATCCATCTTGGCGCGTTCTGGACAGTACAAGGTAAACAAAAAAGCTTAAAGAACAGTCGGATCTCCAACTCCAAGTCCAACCGCCAAAGCTTCAACATAGCTCAACACAAGATTTGGCCGCCATCATGGTCTACGTTCGACAGGAGAAGCTGCCCAACCTAAAGCAGTACAAATACTCGGGTGTCGATCACTCTCTGGTCTCACGATACATCTTGAAGCCATTTTACACAAACTTTGTGATAAAATGCTTCCCCATGTCCATGGCCCCGAACTTGATCACCCTAACCGGCTTCTCGTTCGTAGTTGTGAACTTGCTGACCTTGTTGTGGTATAATCCGACTTTGGACCAGGATTGCCCTCCTTGGGTCTACGTCAGTTGGGCGGTGGGACTGTTCCTTTACCAGACCTTTGATGCCGTGGATGGAAGTCAAGCGTGAGTTGGATCGCTGGTGACCTATTGGTTCTGCAGTGCTAAAATATTCTTTGCAGACGTCGTACCCATCAGAGTGGTCCTCTCGGAGAACTCTTTGACCATGGCGTTGATGCGGTCAACACCTCTCTTGAATGCCTCATCTTCGCAGCCTCGCAAAACCTAGGGATGGGATGGAAGACGGTCATGACATTGTTCGGATGTAAGGGCATTGCACAATCATAACTGGGGTTGATTCTGACATTGTCATAGCTCTCTTGACCTTCTATGTGCAGACCTGGGACGAATACCATACAAAGACTTTAACCTTGGGCATTGTTTCGGGACCAGTGGAAGGCATCCTCATCTTGGTAGCCGTATATGCTTTTACAGGAATCAAGGGAGGTGCAAGCTTCTGGCAGCAGTCGATGTTCCGAACCGTGGGCATTCCGCATCTTGCCTTCATTCCCGATGTTCTCTACGAGATGCCTTTCAATGAGTGGTACATGGTCCAAGGTGGTTTCGTCCTGGTTTTAAACACCATTCAAAGGTAAGTTGAACTTATAATATTCGGATATTGACACTAACCTATTAGTTGCCAAAATGTCATTAAGGCTCGACGAGCTCGAGGAGACAAGTCTCGTGGTGCACTCCTCGGGCTTATTCCTTTCTTCGTTACCTGGACGCTTATTCCAGCATACCTATATCTGCAACCAAACATCTTGCACAACCACTTGGTGCCTTTCGTCTTCTATGCCGGTCTGGTCAACGCATACTCAGTCGGACAGATTATTACAGCCCATCTTGTGCTCTTGGATTTCCCGTACTATAATGTGCTCGTTCTACCATTGGCATATGCAGTTTTCGACTCCCTTGGACCGTTCCTGCAGGCGCACATTGGTGTCGGTTGGCCAAGTGCGCTCGGTGACGATATCTACCAGGTTGCATACATGTTCTGCATGCTTGGAATGGCAATTGGTGTTTACGGAAGCTTTGTAGTATGTATCTGGCATAGGAAAGATGGATTTGTCTTCTAACAAGTATCTAGATTGACGTCATCGTCACGATCTGCGACCATCTCGACATCTGGTGCTTGACCATCAAGCACCCATGGAATGAAGAAGAGGAAGCCAAAAAGGCCAAATAAATACCCCAACGGAGAGCATGACAGTATGAAGAACAATGATATGGACAAGTGGCATGATGAAATAGATACCCACTTACTGGATGAGTGTATGAGATGCAATGAAATAGGGATTGTATATTAGATTCAGGCGCATGTTTGAGCGAACGGAGTTGCAGAGGGGTTCATGCTCATCTGGATGAATGACACACTTGATTCCGATTCTGTAGCTTGCCTTGCTGTCAATGCGAGACAAACCTAGCGAATAATATCCAATAGCTTTTCAATAGCGAATACTCCCAAGCCAGTGATGGATGAATCTTTGGCTTTCAGCATGAATCATTATCAATCTCAACTTGTCGCAATTATATTTCTCAGTCCCGGTAGCTCAGGGGCAAAGTTTGGTGCGGCGATTGAATCTTAAAACGCCGCATTGGGTTTAGACAAGACGACCGGCCGCAATAGTGTTTCAATAGCTTTACTTTCCTCAAATGGACAAGGCCTCCAACAACGTGGAATGCATTCTATTCCACGAGGGGGAAAAGTCCGGGCTGTTAGGACAAAGGGGGAAGTTTCTCAGGTCACCATTACCATATATCGAGAGCAGACGAAAAAGGGCAAAAGGATCTTGGTCAGTGTTGAATTAGGTACTCTTCTGTCGTCAGCCAAAAGTTATCCACAATTCAGGATAGGTATCTAAAGTTGCTTGACATGCACATGCACCCGCCCCCTCCGGATCCCCCGCCCACCTCCCCAAAATGTTTGATATGTCCAGGCGACGAGGCCAGCAAAAGAGAAGAAAAGAAAACCCTACCGCCAGTACGCCAGTTCCCCCAAAGTTATTCATTTAGAAGAAGAAAAGAAGTCATGAAAAGATCGTTAAGGAGAGTGTTGAAGAAAAGACGAACATGAAAATATCTGAAAATATCTCCTCCAGAAAGTCTACAGGCCGCTGTCGATCTGGTTTACGACTTTGTTGGCGGTGTATAAGGCCCATTGGGTACAGGTCTGGGACAGGATGGTGGGGATGGTCAGCACATTCTTGATGTCGAGAGGTCGCTCCATCATGTTGGCATACAAGCCGGACGACACGTGCCAGGCGATGTGGCAGTGGAAAGGCCAGACGCCTGGGTTATCGGTATCGTATTGGAAGACCATATGGCCGCCCACGCGGATCTGTTGCACGTCTCGCCGCTGCGGGTTCGAGGCACGGGTGATGGTGCCGTCCCACTGCCCGGGGCCTTCGTGCAGCACCTGCATGTTGTGCCCGTGCAAGTGCATCGGGTGCGCGGCCGGCGAGTTGTTGTTGATAATCACCCGGACCGTGGAGTTGCTACCAAAGTTCTTGACGTTCCAGATATCCGGGAAGTCGAGTTTGCCCACATTCGCAAGCAGTAGCAGCGGATTGTTGTAGTTGGCGCGGAAACTGGTCCCGTCGAGCGTCCAGAGGAAGTTACCGGTGGAGTTGATGAAGAAGTTGATCTCCATGGTCGTGGTGGTGGTGGGCGCATTGGGGGTGATCGTATAGTATGGCTCCGTGATACTGAGATCGTCGTTGGCGCAGGTGCCGGGGTCTGGTACGTTCCAGGCTGTACTGGTTGGTGTTTTTGAGGTGTCGGCCCTGTCGTAGTAGATTGCAGCCAACGCATTGGGTTGTTTGGCCAGCGAGCAGATGGTGGAAATATTGGATCGCATCCAGAAGGAAGATGTGGACGACCCTTGGTTGGCTGTCACTAGGACATCTGTACGCTGACCAATACCGAGTGTGACAACCGTTGTCTTGTAAGGCTTGACAGGAACAAAGTCATTCGCGATGACGGTCATCTTTCGCAAGAGTTAGTCTTCGGTGGACTGTGGATTGCATGTGATAAATGACTTACGGTATGTCCATCAATACTGAAACGTTGAAGAGCTTCCGCTCCAGCGTTGATCAATCTCAACCGGTGAGTCTTGCCAGTAGTAAATTGGAATTTGGCGACACCGGCGTTGTTAGTACACTTAGTAGTATCTCCTGGATCGACCGTGCTGCAATCAAAGTTCCCTTTACCATTGATCAGGTTGTTATCAGACAGTGGAGCCGGGTTGCCTCCGGATTGGAGAGGAGCAGTAGCCGTCTTGAGGATATCAAAGTATTCTTGATGGTAATAATCTAGCCACGTGATTAGCCACTGCATGCGGCGACGCGACGGGAGCATTTCTCACCAGTGAGGAAGACTGGTCCGAGATCAATATCATATTTTGCATTACTGGGCCCATGAATGATCATCGGTCCAAGAAGTCCACCCGCATACTGTGCTGAGTAATGAGAATGGTACCAGGAGCTTCCGTAAAGATCAGCCTGGAAGGAGTAGGTGAATGAAGATCCTGGTGGAATGGGGCATCTAGTGAGAAGATCAGTTCCTACTCAGAAGTCCAAAGAGAAAAGGGCAACTTACTGCTGAACTGATGGGACTCCATCCATGTAAGGAGTGGCCTTTTGAAGGAGACCATGCCAGTGGAAAGAAGTGCCTTCTTCGGGTCCGGTAATCTGGTTGTGAATGGTAACTACAATCGTATCGCCCCAATTCGCCTCAATAATAGGACCAGGGAATTGGCCGTTGATTAAAATGACCGATTTTTGGTATCCGTCAGGAGCTATCATACCACGCTGTACAGTGAAATCGTAATTGCGAGTCACTCCGGTAATAGGCGCTTGGGTGTATGGGTTTGATCCATCAGCAGTGAGCAGACCCCAAGGAAAACCACCGATGAGAGGATTGCTGGAGAGAAAGAGCGGGAAGGTTGGAGCTTGCAGTGTGCCCCATAGTGATTTTCTAGGATTCTGTTAATGGACAGGTTGAGAGATGCGGAGTTGGGATAGCTTACCCATTGGTTTGTTGTTGTGTAAGACTGGAAACCAGGGTCAAGGCTACGCCAAATATGGAGTTCAAGGAGCCCATCATATTACTTAAGAGCCCCATGATGAAGGAAAGCGGGAGTCTCTGAAAGGGAAGACAGTCAGGCTCCAGTAACTTGGACTGAGGAGTAAGAAGGAGAATGAAGGCGTCGGGACGAGGACTTTTATATAAAGGTTCTCCTGACCCCAGATACTTTCCTATCGCGTCGATTGAACTCTGACCCTGAAATTAACCAGTAGAAGCCGCAAGGCCAAGAGGAAAGCGCTGCCCGTCATACCTAGTCCGTCCAGACCCTCTCAGCCGATCCCGTCGAGAGTGCTGACCAGACCAATGACTTAGTAGCAGAAGTATGATAGGAAGAGCTCTCGATGACGGCCACAAGCCAATGGAAGAACCCCGGGGTCATCAGGGGGCTGCCTCTAACGGACGATGCATGGTACCTGGCGTCATGGGACGCTAAGATGAGTCCGTAGGGGGCAATATATCTCGACTCGGTTGCTCTAAGAGACTTTCTTTGCTGCATTAGGACTGGAAGCTCCCGGCTCGGAGTCTCAAGCCTTCACGCTGCCCTCGCTTATGGAATACGATACTTGGTTTCTTATGCCATACCACAGCCATATACAGGCACTTGACTGCATCGAGCAACATCCAGCAAAAGAAAACAGCAAGACCAGCAGCAGCGGAACTGACCAGCATCGCCAGGGAGCGGTATGCCATTCATAGTCCCAGGAGATCCAAGACCAGAAACCCCCGTCGCGGGCGCTTGTCACTAGCGACGACGGAACTGGATAAAGCGAGCCTCGTCTCTGCCCATCATCAGAGATTGGCATGGACGCAAGAAGCAAAGTCTTGGAGCGTGATAAGGCTGTCTTCGACAGGGATCTTCTGCGACAGCATACAGTGTTGACGAGAAGCCATCGCGTGGAACGCACAAGCTCACACCTCCCTTTATTGACGGCGTGTCACCCCTTAGATGTTGGTGCTCGTGACATTCGCGATGGGCGAAAGACTGACTACCAAGGCGACTACAGGCCAATCTCGAAGGCACCGTCATGGAAACCCCTCAATCCGCCCTCGAATCGGGTTAGGGGAGAGTCAGTGCAGCGGCTAGTTGTACATGCCAACCCTCTTATTGCTGTATGGGCGTCAATGGAATTGGTGAAATAGCACGGGGCAAAGCCATCCCTAGCATGACAGGTACACACCAGGCCAGCAAATGTAACATCGAAGTCAGAGCAGAACCGTGCAGTTCGGCTCACCAATTCTGCTGGCTTAATAAGGTTCACTATCCCCAAAGCGACCCCCTTCATCACCTTGTGGCATGGCCGGCGACGGTGTTGACACAAAACATGCGCTGCATTCTGGCCGTCATCTTTTCCATTGGGCAGCGCGGCTGGTCGTTCGTGGATGAGCTAAATACCAACCCGGCACTCGCCACTGAGAGACGGGACAGCGCGACAATTTGGAAAGGGACCCCCCTGCGCTTACAGGACGTGCCTACTGCACTTTTGCGGATTGGGAGATGCTGCGGCCCCCGTCGGGAAGAGTTCCTGCAGTCTGTTCCGATGCAGCCTGCAGTGTCCCGTACCTGGACATGGCCTCGGAAGGTTCTTCGGAAGCCAGCCGAGTGGCACAGTACAGTGCAGGTGCTCATTGTTCGCAAAAATCTACCATAACGGACCGTCCACTTCACGGTAGTCGCTCTGGTGTATGCCATTGCCGGTGTACACCTTTCCATAACGTCAGTCCATGTTTCAGCTGATATTGCGGCGTTCTTTCCTGGAGCGTATGATGGCTGGGAAGAAACTGTAATTACGTGCAGTAGCTAGTTTGGTGAGGTACATTCCACGCTTGAGTAATATACCTATTCCAACAACCACTATATTTCCAGTCTGTCTAGACCACCAACATGGAGATTTTCAGTTTATGCGCAACATGAAAAGTGGATGGAAGACTTAAGCAGACCCGGAGTGTTTGACCGACGAGCACCGTAGCTGTGGGCTAGATTCAGCAATTTCTGCGAGCTGCCACCGGCTCGTAGATCAAGTTCGCAGTAGAGACAGCCCACTCTAAATGTACAACCGAGAAGCGATGTTCTTGGTGGTAAAAACCGTATGGAATCATTTAGATTCGGGCTGGTGGATTGTAATGCTATGGACTTTTGTCTTAGTCCGGGATATCGAGATCGCTCGACGTAGCCGTGACATATCTAAACTGTCTTTGATCGAAGGTATCCTCTTGAGTCAGTACTGTATATATAATGCTCATACAGCGTCACTCTTATTTGTAGGTAAGGTAGAAATTCGACTGGTGTAAGCCTGGATCGATCGAGGAATCAAATCGATTGTCCCGCAAATCATGGGTACCAGTACCCAGGCATCCGGGCGGTCAATCTTGGGCCGAAGAAGACCCAACTGTATGTTACCACGTATAGTAGATCGGTGTAAAAAGGCGGGATGATTGCGTCCAGCCATTATGTTTCAGGCGGGATTGTCACTTCCCTACCGTAACTCAAGTCTGCAGCTTTGGTCCGAAAATAAGCATAAACCCTTTCTGCGCAGTTTTTAGCGAAGTAGTAAGCAATTTCTGTTACCCCCTGCAGGTTCAGGTTCAGGTACCGGGATACAATCTCTATACTGCTGGGCAAATGGCTTTCAAGTCCCGGCCGATCATAATCTTTGCTGGTACGCGTGGTGTTTTATTCCAACCTATTGATAATTGATGTAAGTCGGGAACGCTGTAAGGATAACCGACGTCAATTATGCGGGAACCTCCACCTAAAGCGCAGATAACCATTAGATCATCAGCATTTAACAAGCTTTAGAGTAACCAATTCTTCTTTCAGCTTGATTTATCTGACACACTCCCTTAAAGCTGTAATTGGAGAGTGGCTCCGAGGTGAATGTGCTTGCCACGCTCACTGGTGAGGCTTGGCCAGCGGCACGCAGGCGCCCTCGTGGTACACGGCTTTCTGCATATGCACCAAGGCTAAGTTTCTGAGCGCCGAAGGGCTGCAATACCATGGCCGGTGTTCACCAACCTTATTGTGCTTGTCTTGCCATCCAAGTCGATACGTAGCCGATTTGATTCTTGCCACGGCCAAATGCTGTGTGGAGGGCGAACCTTATATTGAAATACCTGAGGCGCAGGGCACTCCTTGATCGCTAGGGAGAATCCAAGGCTTGACTCGTTCGTCTACATGATTGTCTGTAATGGAGCTTCTCGTGCAGTATAATGCATGATTTATGTCAGCAGACCAAACACAGCAGCTTGTAGAGCCAACCACAGCATCGTTGCAGAAGTGGAGGAGCATTTCTGCACGAAGCCCGACAGCGTATTTGGCAGTGTGCAGCACATTATCATCACTCAAAACCTGTAGCAGCTGAGCCCCCATAAACGAATGTTCTTGTCCAATGTATCTAATGGACAATCGTGCCATTTCGACGTAGCGCCACTGGTGATAAAATGCATCAGTTCATGGTACGGCAGTCAATGATTTGCTAGCGCTAAACATGCCAGAGATCCTGGAATGCCTTGAAGATATGATCAAAGACCGATGCACGTTCAGACTGGATTTTGCACACAATTGATATATTTGACCTGGTGATCATCGCCAGAAGATTGAGCACTGGCAAAAGTCATAGGGATACATACAGCGAACTACGTTGACGACTGACAAATCCTTTCAGCAAGTAGCACTGAGGGAACCACAAACTATGGCTAATCACTGAGTACGTTTCAGGAATTCTTTCGACAGAGCATGAAAAGGGACAGCAGCACCATTTGTAATAGGAGCCTGGTGCGCAGGAGCTCATGTTTTAATGATCTGGCAGTGAAACCATTCACCTCGAGAATGTTCGTCTTTCCGCTGCATTCTAGTCGTATGGAAATCAAGACTTGGCCATGTCCTGCTATTGACCCCGCTAGCAGGTCTTTGGCCACGGCAAATAGCCAAAACCTGCAAATCTTGTGGTTGGGCTTAGCCAACAACCTTCAGATTGACATTGTATCTCTGTCCAGGTCAATGTACACAGGAAGCCATGAGCCAATTCAAGGAACACAGTGCTGGGTCGTTTCGATGATGAATTTACTTCAATCTCCAGATCGCTATCGCCTGCAAACAATGCAGAAGAGAAATGACTGGTTGCCAGCTTCCTCAGAACACAACGCTTTGGCTATTCTTTTCGTCCCAGATATTGTACAATTATAAACGCCGATGTGCTGTGCTTTGTCCTAAACCCACGCCCTGCTCAAGTTCTTGTACTGAATTACAATGGTCGGTACGCCTGTCGTTGCATAACCATTGGGCGCCGACGAGATCGAGCAAACGCTTCCGCTGCCAGTTGTGAAGTGGTGTCAGATCGAATCGTGCTTCCGATGGACATGAAGAATCTGGCCAGACAACGATTAGTAGAGTACCAAAACTTCAAGTTAGGACATACCCAAAGGTCACTCCAGAACCAAGCATGTATTGTCCTAGTGATCGCATAACGCCATTGGGACCAGCGCCATACCGCATGATGTTGACGGAACCTATAAACATTTTAGCAAGTGCTTAGCGACAGCAATGTTTATGACAGCATACCGAAAATAAATCCGATGATTACACCGACAGCTATGACGTGATCAGGTCAGAGGGTTGTGATTGCTACTTCCTTTTGTACGAGGACTTACTGCCGCCCATCATTGCACCCATCTTAACTGTCGAGGGAGTTAGTTTGCGCGTCTCCAGTATTCTAAACGATCGAGGAATGAAAGCTTACACTTGTCAAGGGTGGATTGCCCACCCATTGGTGGACCCGCTGCGACAGGCATTTTAATATCGATCTTTGCGGTTGCGTGGTTTTGTTGAAGATAACTCAAGCAGTATGATGCGTCTCCAAGCTTCTGCATTTCAAAATCTGGAGCACGCGCTGCCGGCCGGGCTTTATTCCGATCCGAGACAGTGCGGAGAGGGCGTCGCCACGTGATACTGACCGTTCACGTGTAACAAGTCTCGCGATGCTGTCCTTGAAACTTGTGCATATTTGAGTAGATGTCTGCTTAGAAACAATCTATAAAGATTGAGTTTTGACTGGCCGCCATCTGTCTGACCATACATGGAAGTGCTTTTTGCGTCCCTGACGTGTGCCAACTTCTGTGCTTCTGTTTGAGCGCGTGCTCACTGCTTTGTGATTGGCTCATTAGCCGTACGACTTCATACCGTTCCCAAGTGCGATCCAAAAAGACATCAACGCCAGAACTGGCTCTGCCTCAACGACCAGCAACTGCTTCATAGTCCAGGATCACGTCTGTGTGAGTATTGGGTTCATCTTCCACGTCATACAAGGTCATAGGGCCCTGGCATTGATGCTGTGGCCGCCAATCTTTGGTGTCAGAGCCTCTGATCTGAACGCAAATCGACAGCTGACATTTGGCAACATTACAGTGTGACAAGTCCATTTCTCCATCGACATCCATCGCTGTCTGGTTGAGCCTCTGTACAACCATTCCCTCGAGGGTCCTTGAGCCAACACCAACTACCACGACCGCCCGCTGGGGGTGACAAGCGACGAGACAGTCAGGCTTCGCGGCAGGAAACAACATCCTTCGACGACGCCCTCGCCCTCATCTTCAATACACCGGCATTCTTCCTGGATAAACGATATCCTCGCAGATGACGGCAGTCGCGAACCCGCCGAGTTTCCAGCAGATCAACCGGTCAGCATGGGGTGCTAGTCAAGGAGGAGGAATGGATACAGACGTTGGCAGAATGTTCATGCCTCGAAAGAGCGCGCAACGCTCCAATTCTTCATCATCGATTGCTTCGAACGCATCATCCTCGTCAACCTCAACCGTGTCGCAAGCTGCGCCTCAGAGCAATGGCGCTTCCATGCCTGTGGCTGGCGATCTCAGCAGTTGGGGAACCCAAGGGGCAGCAAGGAAAAAACCGCAGAGAACAGGACCATGGCCGACGAGTAAAGCAGAACCAATATCAGGTGTTTCTATAGCGCGGCCACAATCAATACTGACCACGAACGGAACGTCAGCTGCGTCATCGATGTCGTCGATCCATCAGCAGTCTCCGGTTGTCCCATCGCAACTTGGCCAGAGTCCGACGCAGCAGATGAATGGCACCCGTGGGAATGCCCAGCCTATTGGAGAAGGGAACCCGGTTTTGTACCTCCTTTCTATGAACGGTACATTCGAGAGAAAAACGATATCGGTGCCATTCTACCCTGATAGTTTGCGGATTGGGCGACAAACGAACGTAAAAACGGTGCCAACACCATCCAATGGATTTTTCGACTCGAAAGTTCTATCTAGGCAACACGCAGAGATCTGGGCTGATAGAAGTGGGAAGATCTACATTCGCGACGTCAAATCCTCGAATGGTACCTTTGTTAACGGAGCACGATTATCCCCAGAGAACCGTGACTCCGAACCACACGAACTTCAAACACAGGATCATCTTGAGCTTGGTATTGATATTGTTAGCGAAGATCAGAAAACCGTGGTTCATCACAAGGTTGCCGCGAAGGTAGAACATGCAGGATTTTTGGGTACCCCTACAAATATCATGGAAATGAACTTTGGCGATCTGGATCCAGCGAATGGGGCGGCGATGCTACCTTCGCAAAGTGGCATGTCATTCAGAGGCAGAGCAGGAAGCCAGGGATCTGTTGCCAGCAATGGAAGGCTGATTCCTGCGGGTAGTATGGCTGGAAGTCAAATGAATGGCATGAGCCAGCCAAGGCCAATGAACTTCTGGCTGACTCCAGTCACAACAGAGCAGATCGTGAAGCGACTTACCGTAAGTATAGGAATCATTAGAGACAGGTGGAGCATATGGCTGACTTGACACCAGCATGAAATGCGAACTGCACGGATTCAAACGAACGATCTAGGCCGAACAGATGGATTCTTTGGTGGCATCTTATCCAAAGAAGATATGAAGGAGACAGGGAAGCCTTCTATTAATGAGTCGATCAAGCCGCAACAAGTGAATGGCACGTCTTCTCCTTTCCGCATCGATGCTAAACCTCGCTTTTCGGATCCTCCAGCACCACCTCCACAACAACCACTACCAGAGAAGCCAGACGCGATTCGATCACAATCCTCAGCAGACCCCTCGTCTCCTTCTTCATCTCTCAAGCGGACTAATACTGAACGTCCTCGATCGGGGACCAACGTGTCGCCCATCCGTTCAGAGCCGAACAGTCAGATAATAACTCTTGTGGAGGCTTTATCATCAGCAAAGAAAGAACTAGAGTCACAAAGTGCTCGCATGCGCGATCTAGAGGAGATGCTTCAGAAAGAACGACAAGCAAGGGAGTCAGCGGAAGAGCTGGCTAGAAAGTTCGAATTACAATCCTCGGATTCAAATATGAACGGACACGCCAAAGGTGGTGCGGAAGGATCTATACTTGAAGAAGCTTTTGAACCACCTCTGGATCTGGCAAATGCAAAACCAAATGATCAAGCTGTTGATACGAAGGCTGTAGCTGAATCAGCATCGCTACTTGAAAAGAAGTTAGCAGCGATGGTTGTGGAAATGGAGCAGATGAAGCATCATATGGAATCATTCAGAACAAGAGCTGAAAGTGCAGAGGCAGAGAGAGATGCGGACAGGAAGAGTCTAACGGAGATGGTGGAGAAGATCCGTTCCGAGGAGAAGTTGCGACAGTCGTCTGAACAGGCAGTTGTAACGCCTGTGATGAATGGTGCAGCAAAAGAAGCCCACCAAAACGGCTCGGCTGAGAAACCCTTGGCGCCGTTGATACACAAAGCTGACATGAAAGATTCCGTGATCGAGAAGGCAGCGAGATCGTCACCCAATCTTGGTGCACTCGCAAAGCCTCTTGCTGGTTCGGATTCACTACTTTACCAGTCGACGCCATATGCTTCAATGTTAGGGGTTGTCCTGATTGGAATGGGTCTCATGGCGTATCTTAACGGCTGGCAACCACCCAAGGTGGAACGATGAAATGGTATTATAACTGGATGTAATATGGATGGCGTGCAACTCCCAGGTCACAGGTCAGCGAGACCACTTGCTTTATTTCCTTTGTCGCGGATGGCGTTTATGGGCATGGGCTGTACTCAAACAGGTGGGTTTTGGCAGCATATGATGGACGATTTCAGTTTTGGGTCGTTGGTTGCAGATTCCGATCCTGTCGGTGGTGACGGGCGTGAACGGATGTGTTCTTGATTAGTGTTCAGAGGGAAATAAATTCTTGTTAATATTCTTGGTATCATCAATTTCAATCAGCTTGGTCCATAGTATGCGTAGGGTCAGAAACAAGGCTTCCGTGTGCTCGCTCCGGTGATCCGTCCTTGATGCATTGTTCCGTTCTGGCCGGACAGTGTGGCCAAGCATCGTGACATGGGAGGGTCGAGAGGTGGCGTTGCGAAGGTCTGCCATCAAGCATGTTTAGAGGGCGGGCTTTGTCCGTCTCTACTCCGATCGCCAGCCATCGAGATCTCCGCGCAGGTGTTCGGCCAACGTCCGGCTTATCAGGCGTCGCATTGCCAATGATCGCCCTGCGAGCAGGCCTGAAGCCGAGGGCTCCATACTGTGCACAGCTGAACCAATGCCGGGCGGGTGATAGAGGTCGTGAACCCAGGACCGCAGGGGAGATCACTTGGTGGATTGATTGGGAAGCTGGCCGACCCGAGTAGAGACACAGAATGGTAGTGAGCCTGTCTATAACATCTTCACATATATGAGCACCAACCTAATTCGGCGCGGTCGCCCATCAAGCAGAGCATGCAAAGAGTGGAGATTGGGAAGGGCCCCGCCAATCATGCCGCGCGCCGTCATATTGTCCACCAGTTAATATCGAGAGCAACGACCAGGCGCCTGTCACCGTGATACACTTCATCTCACAGCGCTCCTCAAATTCCAAGATGCCGCCGTCGTTGTTCTCATAATTGTTCGCACCGCAGCAACCTTGAGTCCCACGGCAATGCCGCATGCCACTTGTGTCCACCATTGCGGCCTCCACCCCACCGTCGCCTGGGAAGCGTCTTTCATTATCAGCACTGAGCAGAAAGGATGCCTCGAGTCGCCAGGAGGGCCGCCGGCTTACCAGCAACCCGTGCCCGCGAGGGCGAACTGACTTATTTTGTCGCCGATTCTCTCCAGCCCAGTTATTATGAGGATGCTAGCGAGGAATATATTGCTGCGAGCTGGCTCCCTGTGGCTCCTATGCCCACGCCATGGATGGGCGCGGGTGCGCAGCAGCCTGGCTGGGGGTCAGATGATGTGCTTGCATCGTCGAGCACTGGTGCCTCGTTGAGGCCGAGAGAGCAGCAGCAGCAGCAGCCGTTTCTTTATGATGGTTCCTCAGCCGGGCCTTCTTACCATTTGTACGAGGGTGTTGTTCCTGCAGGTTTTGCTTCTGTACCGCAGCCCCATGATCTTCATACGAGGACGCAACTTCCTAGTGGAATCGATTACCACTTTCAGACACCGGCCACCCCTCATACTGGGCAATCTTCCTTCCACTCCACTGATCCCCAAATATATCAGCACTACCCAGTACAACCTAGTTCTTCAAATAACCATATTTATGCGTGGCACGAGGAGTATTCGTCCTGCGTTTCTACCCCTAGTCATCCCCATGCTTCGCCACAACATCGTGCCAGCGTCCCGCAACGAACATATCATTTTCAAGATGAGACAAAAGACTTGTATACAGGAGCCGAGGTAAAGGATTCCGTAACTTCGGAGCCGGCAAGGAAACGGAACCGAATAGTAACACCCGAACCGGATATTAATGAGTTTGTCGTTGTCTTCGAAAATGCACCGGTAAGCGGCCACTCTCAAGTGGTGTTGGTACTAGGTCGTGTTTGATGCTTACTTGTCTCTAGGGTGCTCTCGCGAATATCAAGCGTCGTCGGAAGCTTGACGCTCCTGTTAGAAAAGCTGCGAAAGAAGTACGGAAGGCTGGCGCTTGTCATCAATGTCGTTTCCGCAGAAGAACTGTGAGGATCTTTCCTCCCATATAGTGGACTCGAATTGACCCCATACAGTGTTCGACTGGATCGCCATGCACTTCTTGCATCAAGAATGGCAACGGCCTGCAAGAGTTGAAATGCCAACGTGAGAGTCCTTTTGTAGGGAAAATGATGCATCAATGTACTTCCACCAGTTCCTCGCCTTAGCACGCCGACTAAATGCATACAGATTTTGAATACTCGTCAAAGAAGAGAGTTGTATCTTTCAACGTCAAGGCCGGTACACTGAAAACAGTTCCCACAGCATCAAGGGTCACGGTGAAGATCGATGGCATCGGGCAACAATCACACCCTCTTGATGTATCTGCCTTGACCCGCCTCCTTGAAAGCTTTAGCCTTGATGAAAAGGAGAGTATAAAACAGACAGCCGACTCCAACCTAGATCAAGAGTCCGAAGGTGATTCAACTTCCGTCCTAATAATCGAAGATGGCGTGGCTCTGAAAGTGGAACAATGGGCTGTTGAATATACATCTAAATTCGTGCATGGAGCCGGCCCAAAATTCTATTCTACAACGATGGCTCAAATCCTTGGGACAGCATATGTAAAAAAAGGACTTCCAGGGGTAAGTGAATCTATCCTTAAGCCCCAAGTACCATAAGCTCACGTTCAAAGTCGGAGCTCGTAGCAGCCATGTTGCGGCTAGCATCCCTTGCTTTTGTGCTTCGCGCCGGGATCAAGTATTCAAGCTCGGACTCGCCGACATCACGATTCCGTACCGTCCAAGCAAAGATCGACACCATCCTCTTCCAACGCCTGAGACTGGCTGAAAAAGATCTCTGCCAGATGCTCCAAAAGACCATCTTCCGCACCGCCGGCTCCCTCACTCGAGACCACGTCTACCCAGTTGCTCTCGTGCTCTGGCAACTACTCCGCATCTTAAGTATTTCAGCAAGCCACCTCTCAAACCTTGTCGAGCGGTTTAATTCCACCGAATCAAGCGCAGCGGACTATCAACTTACGTGTCTCAAGCTTGTTGTCTCTACCCACCTTGCCCTCTTTCGATCCTCGAATCCTCTCCTCCTTGACATGACTGACAAGTTCAACCGCGGCCTACTCCAGAATGATGAAGAATTAATTGGCCTTGCCATGGAGATGCGCAAGGTAGTGCTGAAATTCAGAGATAAAGGCTTCCCAGATATGAAGGGAAGTATTGCGTACCGAAAAGAGGTCTTTGATATGTTTAGGAAGGTGTATGGTGGCAAGTGAGAATCACTTCTCAAAGGGTTTCAGAGGCCAGGTTTCTAGGAGTGAACGTAAAGTGGTTATTGAGCCTTGGCTTGGTCCGAGTCTTATCGTAGAACCATTGTTGAAAATTTGCACCGTAGCATAAGAATCCGACTTCGGTCTTGCCAAGCGGACTTCTGAGAAGAATTTCTCAATGCTGTTTAGTTTTTAGTATAGTGGAAGCTGAATATGGATGTAAGCGTGGGGGGATGGACATGATCTCCAGCCTCCCGATAAACGTCGCGAAGACGGTGCCGGTAGACACTTACTTGGGGGTGAAGTTGATCCCGGCCATAGGTGCGGTGGGCATGCTCGAGATGATGCTGTGGGCTGGCCAGCTCATGACGGGCAGCGCGGCACTTGGTGTGCTTATTGGATCTCGTTGAGGAAGTAAAGTTACATTGCTTTTCATGCACAGCAGAAATACCTGGTTTTCATTTTCTTTACAGAGATGATCTTGCTTCTTTGATGGATGCTACCCAATTACAAAGTTGACATCAAATATAGAGTTAATGCATGCCAATCATAGAGTGGATGTCAATCACGGAATTGATGTCAAAACACCGTGCTAATGCCAATGGCCGCGTTGAATATTAGCTACTGGCATCGTATGGATCGCCGACCATCTATCGGGAAAGCTCATGCTCAATTGTCAAGTTTCTTGTGATCAATCCTGCAGTCTCATCGGAGCCCAATACAAGGCGACGATAGATCTGTTCGGCCTGTGGCTCGTACGCTTGTTACGATATTGGGTCCGGTGGTTTTCCGGTATGCCTGCTCGCATCCTGTTCTTTGTGAGCAAGTGTGGGGAGGTTGTTGGCAGCATGTGTTCCATAGTTGGAAGGAGCTTGCTTGGTCGATGGATTGATGTTGCCCGTTGGCATATCAGGTCTGGAGCCCAAGGAGAGGCACCTTGGAATCGGGCCCCCATTCATACCGTCACGGGTGTTATTGGATGCTATAGGCTAGAATGTTTTCCTCGTAGCATTTGGTGGCCTCAATGATCTTGCAGCATTTATCGTGAAGTGGTTGCGCCGTTTCCGTTCCATCCTATGGTGCTCACACATGTTCCTACCAGGCGATGGATAGCTAGTCCAGCAGGTACAAATCAGTGGTAACGGCCGGCTCTAGCACAACTGCAGGTAGCGCTTCGTTCGCCGTTGTGGTTGGCTTGCATCGCCATGAGCCCAACGGTCCAACACCACCATCGCCGAGGATGGAGATTATTACCGGGTGTCCAAACCACCAAGCCATTTGACCTGCCTACCTCACGATCAACTTGTGCTGTCGGGCAGCACCGCATGCGCAGCACCGCATGGACCTCACAAATTGGACCTGCGCACGAGCCTCAAGGCCTGGGTTCAATAATGTGAGCCGTCAGTTATCACAAGCTTTGCTCGATCTCCTGCCGTACAACCCCAAGAGCGCCTATTTCCTGCACTGCGCGATAGCTCGCTGGCTCTTGGGGCTTTAACGGTCACGTGAACACCCCCAAGGGATGGCTGGGATGGCATTATAGCGAGCCACGTCGAGCTGCTTGGTGGAGGGAAAGCAGGTGTTGCGGCTGGTCGGAGAGTTGGTGTGTGTGGGACCCGTGGATTGACTCGGTTATCGACGCTGACGCTCGCAGTGTCGGTGTCCAACCATGGCCTTGGGTGTGCTTGTGCTTACCGTCTTGTCTCGGCGCAAAGCTGCGATACTTCGAGCACCTCAAGTGGTGGGCAGCTCTGTGCTTCGCTGGCTCTGCACCGGTACAGATGAACCTCGTCGTTGGCGCTAGACGGGCGTCTTGTCGAAGCTACGGTGGCTGACGGTTGTTCGCCCTTTCGCCCTTCGGCCGTCATGAAATTGTGCCTTGCCGGCACCTCCAGGCAGGTAGGTAGGTAGGTGCCTGGCAAGGACACCCTCCCACGTACCTGAGCGATTCATCGGGTTGGGACTGCATCGCAGCGATGGCTGTACACGTACAACGCATGCATGGCTGGTGGGTGCCCTTCATGTTTTCGCAGCTGGATGCGTTCTGTGGCAGTTTGCAGTGAGGCGAAAGGGCGGGCTCATGACATTTTCCTGTGAGGGCGTGCGGGCTCGCCCTCTTTTGGTCAGGTTGACTGGTCTAATTATATGCTTGGTTAAATTGCCATTTCGGTGAGTCAGTTGTCGTTCAAGTGCTTCTTGTTGTATAAAAACCTCTGGTTGTTCCTGGGGCAGCTTCCTTCGAAAGTGACGCAAAAGATAAAGTCGACAGAGAGAATCACCACTTTGTGCCCACTCACTGTTTCACTGTCTCATCAACCCCCCCTTTAAACTTCTGTGAGTGACTGAGTACAACTCCTCAGTCTTCACTCCACATTAACCACTAACTATGTTGAAGGCACCGTCAATCAACTGCTTCCTGGGGCCGACTTCACTCTTGCAATCACAATCACAACCCCATTAGCCGAGCACGCAGCGCACGACTAACCAGACTCACCCGGAGAGATAACTAAATCTTCTCCTTCGGTCACTGTATTTGACGGCTTGTCAATACCTTGCAGAAAAGTCATACGCTACTTGGCGTTGCCAGACTTCCCTCACTGGTTTTCGATTTCCTTGAACGACGACAAACCATAGTTATGGGGCGAGGAACAAAGCCGCCGCCGCCAAACCCTCGTCCGCAGCCATACGATCCTAGTGAGTCTACATCTGTCTCCCCCTCTTATTTGCTCAATGGCCGTACTGATACCACGAACAGCTCGCGGATACCTGTTATAGTGGTTGGATTTGACGACCCATAACATTCATGTGTATAATATTACCGCGTCTTGGATAAGGTGGGAGGAAATGGGGTGTTCGGCGTCGGGTCTATGTGTGGGGAGGAGAGGGGAGGGTGGGATCAGTACGGGTTTGCGATCAACGTGTTCGGGCGTAGAGGTCGGTTGAGTGTTTTGTTATGTCGAAGTTATCTTTCTTGATATTTATCTTTCTATCCGAATAGAGTTTATGTTCCAGAACCATAAAGCGGTTTGAAATCCAAACGTGTGTTAAGAAATTCCAACATCGTTCCGAGGTAGCTTAGCATGTGCTTACCCTACGGCATGAGGTCTCTACCAGCATGTTGCACTCTCAAAGTTTATTGACCGTCAGATGACCTTTAGTCATTGCCTTGCATCGCGGCGGTGTTCTGGTTTGTTCTGCTAACTAACCTTGGTCCTCATTCTGGTATCCCCATATGTTGACCTATAGAGTCAGTTTAGAGCCGAGTCGGCACCCTTACAGTGAGCCTAATAGCACGCTTCACTTCCGAATAACACGTCACTGCCACCTTCGACTATAAGTTTCAGCCTCTCCAGCACGGCTACCTCCTTGAACGCCGCTTTACTCTGCAGAACAGGCCTTATCTCTATTAGCACAGTAAACCCTTCTACTCCAGTACCCTCAGAACTGTTATACAGCTCAAAGGATAATCTCTATAAGTTAATTCAAGCTTAGGTAGTATATTATTACTATACTTTCCGTATTAGAAGTTCAAAAAGGATGAATAGAGCCCTGGAACCAAGATTATATACAACTACGACTACTAATGACTAACACTATTGGAAAACCATCTATAGAATTACTTACAAAAAAGTAAAAGATCAATAATTACCTGTAAAATAAACTATTAGTTTTCTATAGTCGATATTAAGCATGGCGGTATATAGTAGGACTTACGGTATAGCTTAGATAAAATATACAGTATACAAAATTCAAAATTACCTTCCAAGCCTATCTCTAGGCTCTTATCCTACCTAGCAAAAACCAGTACAAGTAGAAATAAGTCATGCAAAATCTCCATAATTCAGGTGACTTCTATATAATACTACTCTTTGTTAGGTATATAGTTCAGTAGTGATGTATTATTTGGAGGTGATGTGGTTTTTGGAAGTGATGTGTTATTTGGAAATGATGGGTTATTTGGAAGTGGTGTGATACTTCGAAGTGATATGTGTTATTTTGGCTCACTGCAAGAGTGCTGCTGCCTTAGCTCTAAACTGACCCTATAGGGTCAACGTATGGGGATCCTCATTTTGCATAAAACTTCCTATCCAATCGATCCCCTCGTCTTGCCTTGATTCTACGCCATAAAATAGTGGTTGGCTGCTGCCAAAACAAGGTTTTATTCTACCGAACGAACCCCGCAAATGGTGTTGGGCGTGCGGAGCCCCCCGGCTTGTGGGGAGACTTCGCTCTATGCAATTTCTAGAAATAACAACAACTTAGGCTGAAGAAGTATCAATGCTCCCCCACCGCCCCTAAACACCTCTTATTATCTGGGGCCGTGGGTCTAGTGGATAAGAGATTTTGATGAGTAATTTGAGAAGCTGTCGTGGCCTTCTAGATGTCTCGAATCTACTACAAGCGCCTTGGCCATGATGAGAGATCAGATTTTGACCTGGGCAACAAGATCTACAAGGGCATCCGACTACTCAGAGTACGCACTTCGGACGGAATAAAAAAGCAAGAAGTGTGTAGGCGTGGGGGGTATAGTACTGCCTTTAGTGGCGATAGTTATCTTTCCAGTACTGTAACCAGTGCCTTATCAGTGCAGGACCACTGGAAAAAGTAACTAGCTTATTTGGGTTTCTTGGAAATGTTTCACGCGATTGACTGGCTGGATAGATTCCTGTTTGGAAACCTTTTTTGTTATTGGTCCTCTGCCGTGATTTCGGGTTGCTGAACTACGCTAGATTGCGTACTGCATGAAGTCGTGTCATGGACGACCTTCTCATGTACTTACACAGGGAGGCGTGAAAAGTCCACAGAAAAATGCATAGCTCCAATGATATGCCCTGATGCACGTCATTGGTGTTACGATTTGGCGGCAGCTGCATCGACCCGCCTGAGTCAGTCGACTTCGCTTGTAACCTAGGACTTTCGGCTTTTCGGCTGGTTGGTCCTCGAGTCCATCTTCAAAGGTGCTGTGCTACTAAATTCGTTGTCACACTTACTTCTCACAAGCCACAACAGGCTCGTGCGGGGAAGTATAGGAACTGGAGCGAACCTCCACGTTGGTGAGCGTTTAGAGGTTATATACTGCTAGTCAATGCAACTCCCTTAATAATATTCGATCGTCTTATCTTCACAACTACATGTTTGCACTTGATTTTTCCCAGAAAGACAACTCATTAAACTACCAATCGCTATGGGAACCTCGCCAGCGGTAGTGGCTGCTTTAATAGGATCAGTGTTTGGAGTGACATCCCACTTAGGGTACTTCATCCATGGCGAACACCACATGCAATCCGGTCGAATTCTGTTATCCTTTCTGTTTGGGCCAATACTTATCTTCATTGGAATTTTAAGATTGGATGGCAGTTCTTCTACCGCAATAGCCGCAAAACTAACTACAATCACATCCGCATCATACCTTACCGCGCTCTCTCTCAGCATACTCACCTATCGCATTTTCTTCCATCCTCTGCGAAACTTCCCAGGACCGTTCAGTGCAAAGCTTAGCAAGCTCACTCATGTCCTCCGTGTTGCAAAGCACTCCGACAGTTTCCGTCGAGCAGATGAGTTGCATAAGAAGTATGGGGAAATCGTGAGGTCTGTATCGCGCTTTTGGTTTCCCTGGAAAGGAGCTGACACGACCTCAGAGTGGGGCCTAATGAGCTGTCCATCATAATTCCCGAAGCAGTACCTGCCATTGGAGGTTCCGGTTCCAAATGTACGAAATCTGCTTGGTACGACGTGGCTGGTCTTCCACATAAGTCACTCCATCTTTGTCGTGACCGGGCTGCTCATGACAAGAGACGCAAAGTCTGGGACCGGGGATTCAGTGCCAAGGGTAAGACCGGCTTTGTCCAGGACGGTGTTGATGTTGAGAAATCATCTGCTAAATTACCACAAGCTCTGCGAGACTACGAGGGCCGTGTTACGAAATATGCAGATGATCTGACCAAGCAACTGACCACCTTCGCTGGGAAGCCTTTCGATGCTTCCCTATGGTTCAACTTTTACTCGTTTGATGTGATGGGCGATCTGGCATTTGGAAGATCATTCGACATGTTGAAGAATGGCGAACAGGTTAGGCTTCTAATCTTTATTTTCTGAGCCGTCACTGACAGTACGAAGCATCACGCACTCAAGACTTTACAAGAAGCCATGGCGCCCTTGGGCATTCTCTCGCCGTTGCCTTGGATCTTCCCTGTGGTTCATTACATCCCGGGTGCTAGGGATGGTATCAAGGGATTTATTGACTTCTGCGACCAGCAAATTGAAAAGCGAAAGGAGGTCCGCCGCAATTTCCTCTGATAATGTACGGCCGTCGGCTAATCTTGAGTATAAAGAAAGAGCCTGAGGTTCCGGACATCATGAGCTGGCTTATTGATGCCGAAAAGTCCAGCAATGATCCAATCCATAAAGATCCTGAGTGCTACCTGCCCCTATCCTGGAAAAGCTGTATCCTTACTAATATGCCGTAGTTGGCTTCACGGCGATGCCCGTCTTGTGGTCGTGGCAGGAAGCGACACGACTGCCTCGACACTCACTTATATTTGCTACTACCTAGCTCGCTCGCCCGAAATTGTGACTAGAATTCGCAATGAGCTGAAGCCGATTCACCAGGCAGGGTCCCCAACGGAGAGCAAGGATATTCAGGATGCCAAGTACTTGAACGGGGTTATCAACGAAGCACTGCGATTGCATCCTCCCGTCCCCAGTGGGCTTTTGAGACAGACTCCCAGCGAAGGCATTACCATTGGATCTACTTTTATTCCTGGAGATGTAACCATTTCAGCACCAACGTGGACGATGGGAAGATGTCAGTTACATATTTGCTTTTATTTTTCTCTTCTGAAGTTAAGTGTGCTGACTACGATCCGCAGTGGAGTCTTGTTACCAACATGCCGAAGAATTCATCCCAGAGAGATGGGGCGATAGGCCAGAACTCGTTCATGATAAAGCAGGCTTCGCACCGTTTTCCGCAGGTAGGCTCTCAAGTAAATAATCCTCCGTCTGATTTAACAAATAATCGATTAGGGCCATACTCTTGCATTGGTAAGCAACTTGCACTTATGGAACTGCGAGTCGTAGTTGCACGAATCATCACACAATTCGATGTCTCCTTTGCACCGGGAGAGGATGGAACGAATCTGATGACGAAGACTCGTGATGTTTTTACATTGGATGTGGCACCTCTGATGATGATATTCATGAAGCGATCATGAAAGGATTGTCAGGGTTTTTGTGCTTTGCAGTTTGTGACCGGGGGGAGGGGGGATGATGTTTAATTAGCAGTAGTGGAGGGACCAAGTATCTCGAGCCTATTTCCGAATCCAAGATGAATGATGAGTTTTGGATATCTCTTGTCTTGGAACAAGTATTTGTTTCGTTGAGTTTAAATACTAGTGTTGGGTATTGACAAGAATCTCCCCTGTGGGATAAAATACCTCACGCTACAACCCGAAGAAATGTTAAGCGAAGAGCCCCCCTATCCTCGTATCAACAGTATTGCGCACTCTGTAGTTGTTACCGGAACCAAGTCGCTTATGATAACCATGATGTCTTCAAGTGACAATATAACCTCACGTCTCCACTGGTCGAAAGGCTCAATAGTAAGATCTATTCCCTGGAGCGCACCTCAACGAGCCTAGTGCTGAATTCGGAAATTCGTCCCTTATCAGTAGGAAAGCGAGCGAACGCACCACGTCCTGAAACCCGCAAATAGGTTATCTGGAACTCGAGGGCTTTACTTCTTGCCGCCATCTTTCTCTATCCTCAATATTCACAGAGTATTAGTGGTTAAGATGGCTTACTTTCGACCATTACCCTACATTTACGAGGTACTTTCAAGAACTTTAATCCCATTCTTGAGGGTTCAGTTTAAGAAACCGGACAGTTAATTCAATACATAGAACATGACAATTTATTTCCCATATTCTTCTTGTACCCTCCAAGGTTCTCAACTCCGAGTGAAAACTTTTGCTTTTGCACCTTCCCAAAGCGGCTCGCGGAGATTTGTGCTTACGTCCATAGCTCAGAATGCCTTCTTAGCGGAGCCTGCTTTACAAGCTTATCAGTCTCGCCTTTACCAATACTCTAGACTTCAGTATACTTAATAAAAGCCCGCTGAACATCGTGGGTAAATTTCGTCTACTCTTCTGGCACTCTGATTTCCAACGTATTCAGTGTTTCCACAGCCTACAAAGCCAATCGGCATTTTAAGCCACCTGATATCAAGGTTGTATCCAACCTTTGTTCTCTAAGATGAAGAATCCATTTCAATCCGCCCGCCTCACCTACCGGGCCGTCGAAGCAACCGATGAAGCTTTCATCCACAGCATGAACCTTAACCCAATAAATACTGCCAATGCCAACACCGCCCTCCTGAAGCCAGCAAGCAAAAAGTGGAGTGCGAAAATGCACAAGTACATCTCGGAGAACGCTCTGCTCGGAGTCATCATTTGCTTGACGTCCGAGGAGACGCCGGAGACGAGCGGGAAGGAAAAGGAAGGTGGAGACGGGAAGAAGGATGAGTTGGTCCCCATTGGTCAGATTAACCTGAGTCACTCGAGATTTGGTGAGGTGCATCGTGGGGCTGAGATTGGTATTGGTCTCAAGACGGAATATCAGGGCAAGGGATATGGTAGTGAGGCCATTAACTGGATCTTGAACTGGGCTTTCCAGTCGGGCGGAGTTCATCGAGTTGGGATTGACGCTTTCGAGTATAACGAAGGGGCTTGTCGGCTTTATGAGAAGCTGGGTTTCACCAGGGATGGAAGACTGCGAGAGGCAATCTGGTTTGATGGAAGGTGGTGGGATGTCTTGGAATTTAGTATGTTGGAGCAGGAGTGGCGGGAGAGGGGAAAGGTTGTGAAATTACTGGAGTAGTGGATTCTAATGTTCTGTCTTCTAGCCGTAACGGAGGCCGCTGAGTTCTGATATCGAATCTATATCTCAGAAATGAGAGAACAGAATGGTCTGCCACCAAGTCTGTTAGCTATTCAAGTGACCATAGTATCATCGTGAGTGCTGAGGATTATACTGCTCGGAGACAAAATGTAAGTAGAAACTAGCAGTGATAATGTAACAACTTAGCACCTTGATTGCACGACAAGAAGATGTTTTCGAACAGAGTAGTATCTCTGGCTAACAAAGAGAATATCGGTGCAAGCTGAAATTGGATTCTTCTGTCTCTGAGACGAGAATGAGGATTTGTGGGCACTTGATTTGATTGATATACTACACAAAGGCAATATTGTCTATGGTCATAGTGGAGATGAGTAGGAAGCTAGGGCTCGAATACCATATTCTACTTCTAGCTGAGGCTGGTACAGGTTATAACCGGAATAGCCAACTCGGGTAGAGTACCTGGTGACGATAGATTCGTCTCTCCTACGAGTTTCCCTTATTCTACACTCCATAAGAGGAAGTAGCACATACCTTTTGTTGAGATAAAATCATATGCACAAACGCAGATCTCTGATAAATTTGAACGCATTACGACTTCCTCTGGACTAACGGCCCCATCGGTTGAGGGGATATCAGCAGCAGCAACAGCGACTCGATATCTAGCTAAGTCTAGGATTAAGTGGATCGCTGACTGCGAGAAATTAGCCATCTTAGCGAGTATGGAGGGAAGGGTGCAGGTTCCGGTCAGACTTCCTCCAATACGAGCTCTTATCTTCAATCTGACTGAAAATAAGGTTTTTAACATCGTCTCCAGTACGAACGATGCTGATGAGTGCGTCGCATCATTCGCACCTCTCATAGCAAAAGCAACCCCGGCCCCCTGCTTGATGGACGCGCAGGGGCCGGCAAAAAAGCTGCAGAATGCTACCAAGACTCTTCTGAGCGCGAGAGGGTTGCATTGAGGCAAGCTGCAACTTCTCGTCACAATTGTGATCGGCTGCCCAGGACTTGTATCATTGATATTGACAACTCCACTTTGAGCAGGTACAATTCCAAGGCTCTCAAAACCAGATTGTAGTAAAAGAAACTTCTCTCATCTGAATCTCAATGATGTAGTCAGATGACGCTGTTAGCCCACATGCAAATGTTGGTCGGTTGACGTGAGTAATGCTCGCTTTGAGAAATGCTCGGTAAGACGATAGGCCGTTAATAGACCGAATGCTCCACTTGCTGCAATCAGATAGGAAGGTATAACGATTGCGACTTGGCGACGACAGCTGCAAGTTCCAGCCCTTGAAAAGACAATCATTACTCCATGAATGTGTAGCACTGCAACCTTGGCTTATTTATCGAGCACTCATCGCTAAGGATGTTGGCCCGGTACCCCCGGATCTGGTGGAGAATGAGATAAGCCAAGCGTAACGCACCGACGGCGGAGGAGACTCCCTTCTGCGTGGATGTTAGGACGAACAGCACAGTTGGCACCGGCAGCGCCAAGATATTCTGATACACATGCGCGTGAAGGGAGTGAGGGCATGGTCGTGGGGTGGTTCATTGGCAACGCTCCACCGATGATGATGGCAATTCGTCGCACCTGCCGCAACCGTGGCCCTGAATGGACGAGCAAGAAATGGGACGCAGCCAGGTACGATATGCAGGCTGGCACCGATCGTATTGTATAGATAGACAGACTTTGATGGTGGATAACTTGCTCGTCGCTTGTGCAGCGGGAGATCTCGGACAGCGCTAGCGTCTGTTCTAGTTTCCACTTCTTCCCATCCTCCTCCTCCTCCTCCTTCTCATCCTGTCCATGCCAAGATCCCCCAAATACCACAGACTTGTCTCCATACCCAGCAGTATCGCCCCAAGGTTCCATTTTACGTACCCGCAATGCTATCGATCCTTCGCTCCTGCTGAAATCCTGATAGGCAAGGCGTTCTTGTTTCTGCCGTTCCACTTGCCGTGGCGTGGCTCCACCACCTGCCCCACCGAGCCCAACGAGGTCAATCCGGGCTGCTGCAACCATTTCACGCTTGCTGGATGTTTCCTCCGACGCATGTCACCAATTCGACCCCATGCGGGTGTCGCAAATACGATACCGACCTTCTTGCTTCGCACGGATCACAATCACATTGATTGGTTTGGGAGCTTTGAGACATGAAAGCACAAATTCATCGGCATCTAGAGTACACGCAAATCGCTACATTGGGATATCATGCATCTAGAGAAAGCAACAGAAAATTGAAAAGAATGGTACATCGAAAAGAAAACTGCAGCGCTCGACCCAATCTCTTTCGTTGGTAGGATTACACAACCATGATAATATACTGTCCATCTAGCTGCGTCAAACCTTGGATGGCAATCCTGTCTTCTGGTTGCTCATTGACCGTTTGCTGAGCTCGGGGAATTGGAGTAAACTGCTCCGTGGTCGCATTCAGCGCCCGGCTTGCCACCATCAATGATTGAGATGGGGAGGTGCCGTTGGACTTGAGGGCTGCAAGCATGGCTCGATTGACTAAAACCAGATCGTGTTAGTGGAATTCTCATGCCTAGGTTGCAATGATCTCTTACAAGGCACGTTCACGCGAGAGTTGACCCGCACACTGGGGTCGCTGGTGTTCACCACCCACACAAAGCTGTTGAGCGATTGCGTATTGGCCGGCATGGTAGCAGGATTTATGCCGTTGATGATGTCGACATTCATACGCAAAGGCTTTTCGGCTTGGGTGGAGAAACGAAGTCCATCCACAAATTCTGCGTCTTGGACGCCCGGTCCACCGGTCATGTTCACGGTACGGGTCTCTCCCTGTCCATACTGCACGAAGACGTTCGTTGTGTCGACGGTTGTTCGTCCAAGTAGTATATACTCTCCATCTAAACTCGTCATCTTGATGATACGAGTGTTGTTCTCGCTGAGATGCACGTTCCGGGTTGCGTCGTTGACGACCCAGCTTTGCTTATCGGCAGCAAGAGTTCCAACATAAGTGTTGGAGGGGTTGATGCCCTGGGCGGTTAAGTTGGCTAGATCGAAAGGGATCTCGATCTTGGCAATCAAGTCATTTGCCGTTTCGTTCATAGTAATGATGTAGGAGTAGTTCATCAGAGCCACAAAGGGGCTTCCGGTGGTTCCCGACACAAATTGGGCGGGCAATGGCGCCGTATTTTGCTTGACCACAAGGGTCCGATTCTTGGGCGAAAACAGGTCCAGCGCCAAGCCATCGGCGAAGTCTTGATCGGTCCTGCCCATCTGTGTTTGATCAGCATCATCGGATAGGTTTGTTGCGCGGGGCCTATCTATCAAGCCGACTTACCGCACCCAGCACTTCTATCTTGTCGCCGAACGTCGGCAACTTCTCCTGGGCAGCGATCCCGGAGAGGAAAGTGGAAAACACGATGCATGCAAGCAATGTGGCACCAGGCCGCTGAGAGATGGAAAACATGGTAAGGAGTGCAGATGGGACACGTCAGGAATGAGCTCGGAAAAAGTGGGTTGTTAATGAAAGTGGAGCTCTGGGCTGCTAAGTTAAGTATGTCTGCAGGAATGGCCTGCACGTAACTGCGGGAGATCTCCATTATTTAAGGATGAGATGCTGGGGTTTGGGAGAACCATCCCACCAGCGATCTTGGCCTGCCGAACGGTGGTGGTTGGACTCCAGAGCCTCTCGAAGTCCCAAGTTTGGTCCAAGCGACCGTTTCACGTGGTCGGAACATCTTGCGCGCCGAACATCTCGTATGCAGCATCAGGCGTGCACGTTACTTGCCAAGTCCGGTGACATCCTCTGAATCCTGAGAGTTACACGTCGTTGAGACAGCGCGCAGATTAAGCATGTCATTCCATCTTGGGATCTTGGTGTCCTTGGGGCTTGGCTTGGGGCTTGGCTTGGGGCTGGGGGCTTGGAGGCTGGGCGCTTCAGCCTTTCACCACGTCCATGTTCCAAGGCTTCTGATTGAGTGCTCTGCGGGCTCGGCGTGGGTGGGAGGGAGGCGAGAGGGTGGAGAGACGGAGGTGGGGAGTCTATCCGTCGCTGCCCCGACTTCTAAACCTTATTCCAAACTGCCGTACGCCTCGCTATCACACCTCTGTCGGTCATGCAGACACGGCCATGCGCGCAGGGATCCGTTGCGCGATGTGCGGGCCGCGACAGCAACTGGCTCGGTGAAGGCGCAGCACAGCAAAGCATGGCGCCTCGGTGACATGCTATTATTCTACGGGAGTTTGAAGTAAGAACATGGGAGCCCGAGGCGTGGTGGGTGCGGGTCGCTAAGCGTCCACGGGCGGTTCGGCGGAGCGCAAATGAAGCGTCCCTAGATAATAAAGGAGTGTCACTCACTCCATCGCAGCGAGCCACTGGATTCCCTCGAAGCTCTTGGTGATTTGACTTTTCGGGGCCGGGAGGATTTCGCAAGTGTTGCCTCAGCTAAGGTACGTTGAGGGCCTCTGCTGGATGCGGCGAGCACCACACCACCTTAGCGACCGCAGCTCGGTGCCGAGGATTGAGTTCCTCCCACGTAATGGTCGATCTGGACTGCCAGAATAGAGAGGCCCAGAAATGTGGATGCAAAACCCTCGGCATCCCATTTGAGAGACTGCGGAGGATCCACCGACGCAGCATCAACGACTCATTGACGCACCGGTCAGTGGCTTGGAGCGCCGAGCTGGGGGGCTCAAGGGGGCATCTGGACCATTGTGAGCCAGTCCACCCGACCTGTGGTCCCATTAAGCTCTCGACCATGGGTAGAAATATGCAAGTCCGGGTCGATCGTTTGTTCTAGGACAGGCCTCGACGAGAAGCAAGGCTGATGGCCGTCGTCGAGCCACTAGGGCGCTGGGGAGAGCTAAGCGTTTTTGTCCGACAGGTTTCGTTTCAATACCGTCTTGGCCATCCAAGCGGGAGCCTCAGACAAGCGAACCCAAGTGCCGGCGAACCATTGAAGGACGATGGGCATGTCACTCTCCTTCGTGCCCAGATGTTGGTTGAGGCCGGCCTTGCCATTGACCTGAAGGATGAATGTCACTTAGAACTCTCGCCACGCCTCTCTGTCGTAAGCGAGCGTTTACTAGCGCCGCTGCGTCGCATTCCGACACGCAGCTCTCGCTCGTCGTCGGACCCCCCATTACCCTGGCACACCTGGCTGCGATAGCCTCGCCGTCCTTGCGTGTTGCCTACGACATGCACGACACAGGAGGCCAGGGGGCGGCGGTAGGTGACTGCTCAGACGGCGAGTTTCCCAAACCTTCAAGCGACGTCGTTCCCGCTTCATTACGTCTCATCTTCTCGTTGGCACGAGAGCTCGCAGCCTCTGCTTGACACAGGCCATTCCCCTAAGTCCCTTTTTGGCCTGGGGAGACCTCCTCGCGGGCCCAGTTGCCCATCGAGGCAACGATCGTGATCTACAGCTCAATGCAATAAACTTTCCGCGTCACCTTATCTTCGTCATTGGACTCCTTCCTATCTCCAGCCCTTCGTCTGATACTCTGCATATTTGGTCGAAAGCTGGGAATATACTCAACTGACCTCCCCGAATCAGGACCCACCTAGTCCCACGCTCCAGTGACATATCCGCGCCTATTTTAAATTTATTTGATGATATGGACGTGGGATCTCCGTCTTCCCATCTCATATAAACACCGCAGGGCCCCCTCCCTGTAAGACTTAATCTGAAGAAGTATACAAGACATTTGAGCCTCCAAACACCCAGCATCCATCCAGTGCCTGATTTAAAGCCGGCCCCTTTCACATCTAAGGCTCTCTCATTTTGGTGGATGAGTATTATAGCCTCGGGTCCCTGATTTCGCCCACGTCTCGATAGCACAATGTCGAACCCTACCCCAACCCGTCCTGAAATGGCCTACCATCCCCAAGGATCAGCTCCTGAATACCCTCAGCAGCAAGCCTATGAAAAGCTTGAGGAGCGTCCAACTCGTCCCAAGATCAGTTTTGCTCCCAATACAAGGCAACCCTCAAGTACCAGTACCACTAACAACCGAGACTCTCGTCTATCTCTGGATGGCGGATGGGTTCTTGCTCGACGCTCAAGGATTCCTTCCAAGGCATGGAACCGCCAAAGTATTCAGATCTTTGCCGACTTCCACGACTTCGATAGCCCGCGTGGAAGTAGATCGCAACGTGCAGCAGAGCGAGACGATGACGACGATGATCCAATGCCATCAGGACATACTCGCAACTCTTCGATATCATCTATTGCTTCCTTGGACAAAGACTTGCCAGAACCACCGTATCATATCTTTACCCTGGCCAAGAAGAAGCAACTGGTGTATATCGTCAGTTTGGCCGGCCTTTTCTCGCCTCTGTCGAGTAACATCTATTTTCCCGCGCTGAACCAGATTTCCGCTGTAAGTATATTCGCTTGGGCCTTATCCTACCTATACTAATGTTGCAAAGGACCTCAAAGTCAGTGTATCTCTTGTCAGTCTTACAATCACTGTTTATATGATTGTCCAAGGCATTGCACCATCCTTCTGGGGCCCCTTCTCCGACACTATTGGCCGAAGACCAGTTTTTGTCGGCACCTTCTTGGTCTACCTAGCTGCCAACGTTGGATTGGCGTTTTCCAACAATTTCGTCGCCTTGATGGTCTTCCGAGGTATCCAAGCTGCTGGCTCTGCGGCGACCATCTCGATAGGTGCTGGGGTCATCGGTGACATTACAACTGCTCGTGAACGTGGAGGTCTCATTGGCATCTTTGGTGGCAGTAAGTGTTCTGAGTCTATCCTGATGATCCATCGAGCTAACAAGCGAAGTTCGCATGATGGGACAGTCTGTTGGCCCTGTCTTTGGTGGTATCATCACACAGTACCTTGGCTTCCGCGCTATCTTCTGGTTCCTATTCGGACTTGGTGCGCTCACTCTTGGCTTGATCGTCCTCCTCCTGCCCGAGACTCTTCGCAGCATCGCAGGCAACGGCACTGTTCGCTTGACTGGCTTTCAAAGACCGCTCCTGTACTCATTCCAAGAGCAACCAGAGGTCCTAAAGGAGTCAGAGTCTGATACCCCCAAGAGGAAGGTGACATGGTCAAGCCTGGTCTCCCCAATGCGTTTCCTATTTGAGAAGGATGTGTTTGTGTCCCTCTTCTTTGGTAGCATCGTCTACACGGTATGGAGTATGGTTACATCAACCACGACCGATCTTTTCGAAACCCGCTTCCACCTCAACAATCTCATGGTTGGTCTTGCTTTCCTTCCCAATGGAGCTGGCTGCGTTGCAGGTTCTTACCTGACCGGATATCTTATGGACTACGATTACCGTACCGTGGAGGCGCAATACCGGAAGGAGCATGGTATTCCTGATGATGTGAAACTGGACAAGAAATCCGCGGATGGCTTTCCCATTGAAAAATCTCGGTTGCGCAACATCTGGTGGATTGTTCTTATTTTCATCATCGCGACGGCGGTCTATGGCTTCTCGCTAAACCTCAACATCCTCGCTATCCCTCTCATTCTTCAATTCTTCATTGCATACTCTGCCACAGCTGTCTTCTCTCTCAACAGCGCTTTGGTAATCGATCTCTACCCTGGCGCTTCGGCATCAGCAACTGCTGTCAACAATCTCATGCGATGCTCCGTGGGAGCTGCTGGTGTTGCGATTGCGCAGCCGATTATCAATGCCATTGGAGCTGGGTTCACGTTCTTCATGTTGGCCCTCATCACCGGAGTACTTTCGCCACTCTTGGTTGTAGAATGGTACTTTGGTGAGCAGTGGAGAATGGAACGTGTTGCACGATTGAAGCGCCAAAAAGAAATCAAAGCCGCCCGGGATGCCTTGGAGGAGACTTCCGTGACGGTACTTGAAAAGGTTACAATCGATGCCCTACCTGACAAGTACCCTGCTGATGTAAAGGGTATGGAGAACAAGCTTTAAGCTTCTCAAAAGGGCTTTGGCTCTTGAAACCTAGACCGGAGCTGGGTACCCTCAAATATGACATTTTATGATGGGAAATCACGGTACACGCAGCCGGTCTGAAAAGTTGGAGATGGAAAACGTTGGGAACCCAGTCCAAGTCGGGTTAGAAAAATTTTATGATTTATGGGAAATATGACTTGTTTTTGGCTTTTTGATTTTTGTTGGATCTTTTTTTTTTTTGTATTCTCTGAATGAAACATTTGGGGCTCTTTCTGGCTACACGAGAGAAATATACATACCACTATAGAACGGTCAGGATTGCCTATGGACTTCTTGGAGGCCTCAGAAGAAAGTGAGGATTTAGATAGATCAACATCTATGAATTTCAAATTATTGTTTAGTTGCCACAAATCGTCTCTGTTTACAAATACCGCTCGCCTTGTGTTACCATTGGCCCCCTCCTCCTTTACAGTCATGATGGCCGATACCGTTGATAAGGGGTTGCTAGAGCTGATCGCTGTTAACTTTGATAAGGGGGTTTCATCTTATCTTCCTGTGCCTTCGCAATCGCTGATCTCAGGTAATGTTGATACAGGGCTAGAATAAGGTCTGTCATTCCTTTTCCGAAAAACTCAGTCTCTTCATACCCAAATGTCACTGCCAGCTAAGCCGAAAATGATATACTTTCTTTTTACTGTTGACGACAAAATAAACACACTAGCAGATAGGGGGTTGGGAAATTGGGGTAGCCTTATAAAGTATGTTTTTTGGGGGGTCTGGGCATGTGATTTATTAGCAGGCAGGTCGACTATGAAAAGGGAAAGGCTTCGGATGAAGGATGAAACGACGCTATTTCCATCGAAGTTGCTTACAGTATATCATAGATAAGAAGTAGAGTTTGGCAAGAAGTTTGTTGTGTCTGTTGTTCCCTTCCTTTTCTTCCTTCCTTCCTTCCTTTCTTCCTTCGTCCTTCCCTCGCTCCCTTCCACCCTCCTTCACGGACCACCCTACCATCTTGGCGGCAGAGATCTGACAGGCATGCCAAGCTGCATGTCAGACGAAGTCGTCGTCATGTCTTTTAGGCGACTAGGTTAAGCACTAAGGAGAATAAATATTCGAGAATGCGCCTTCCGCGATCTACACATGCCTTCCCTGTCTTAGCGAAGGTCGAGAATGGCGCGGCCTGCGATGGTCCCTTGTTCCATCTCTTGAAAGATCTGCAGGATGCGAACATCTCGGAGTTAGTGATCTGTTGCGATCTCCGCTCAGATGGCTACGCAAGCATCAAGATACAGGAGAAAGAAATCAAGCGAGGAGTTGAGCACCAAGGGAGAATTGGCGTGGGTGGTTTTCAGTTTAACCCCACGGACAACGGCTACGCGATGGCGCTCATAGACCACATCTAGATTGATGTTTCAGGAAGCGCAAGGGTAGAAGAGAGACCAACTTACCGTGCTCAGATCTGTCATCGGCCTCAGTTGATACTTCGTTGTGACCAGTCCTCGAGCGACCATTTCCAGGCACTCGCGGGCTTCTCTTCGATTTCCAGACTTTAGGGCTGCGTGTTCACTTGCGTTAGCCATTGCGCATTCCTCACAACCTGTGTCATGTAATGCTGTACAGGGTGGGTCGCCACCGACCACAAGTCATGGCGACGCTGTCGCAATGGGAAACCCGGATCACGGGAGGCGATCAAACCAGAACAACAACAAAAAAATGCCTTTGAGGAAGNCCCTCACAGCGGCCAGTGGAAAGAATGTCACTCTCTCCCATGGCCCCGGGACATTCCGGACCGGGTAAAAAAGGAAAGTTCATGATGGCAGGAAAATGGGGAACCTACCGAAGATGTGAAGTTCCAGCCGGATCATGTCCTCCACGATGGCACCGCCGATAGGCATGCGCGCGCCCTCGGGCACGCCCAAACAGACCAACGTGCCGCGGAAGCCCAAGAAGCCTACCGCCTGCGCATACGCCCCGTTGCTACTGGCGCATGCGATGACTGTTGTTGCACCGCCACCCGTCACGCGATGGACTTCCTCGCGCAGCTCGGCCTCGCTGGACTGGGTGAAGTCGAGGAAGTCGTCGGCTCCGAGCTCGCGGCACAGGGCTTCTTTGCTGCCGTGGTCGAGGGCCAGGATGCGCGCGCCGAACGCCTTGCCGTACTGCACGGCTAGGTGGCCCAGCCCGCCACCGGCTCCGGTCACGAGTACCCAGTCGCTGGGGGAGACTCGGGCGCGCTTGAGTGCCGCGTAGACCTTTAGCCGCGTTAGCAGGGTCCTCGTCGCCGATGCAGCTCACTGACGGTAATACCACCACACATGATCGGCGCTACGCCAGCGAGATCCGTCACGCTGCTGGGAATGGGCGTCACGTATGCGGCTGGTCCGAGGACGTATTGTTGGAATGTGCCCGGCGTGAAGAGCCCCGAGATCTTTCCGCTCGAACAGCTGGTCTCGCCGCCTGCTAAACAGCGGTCTGGTTGGTGGTAAATAGGAGGTTCACGAATCAGATGAGGAGAGGGTCAGGCTGTGGAGGGAGAGTGAGTGTTGATGGACGTACCACAGCTCAGGCACGCGTCTGCTGCCCATTTGATTCCTACTTTCTCGCCCAGTGGTGGATAGGCTACGCCAGGTCCAAGTTCGACCACTTCTCCGACACCTAAGATATCGTGATTTAGCAAACTCGAATCCCTTGTGGATTTGGGGAGGTAGAAGTAACCTTCGTGACCACCAACCTGCCCTGCAATTTCCGGCATCAGCGCATGCCTCTTTCATCCAGCAATCTAAAACGCTTGCTATTGTGACATGACATACCTTTCGGAGTAGAGTTCTGCAGGTTCGGAAACGAGTTCGTACAAATCCCATAGTCGGTATGGCAAACTCCCGAGAACCATCTGTAGGTTTAGAGTTAGACAAGATAGCACATCGAGGTAGCCCCAGACTGAACCGGAGCAAAGCAGCGGGACAAACTCACAATCGAACAAGCACCTCGCCCGGTCCAGGTTTTGGAATGGGCAGTTCGACAAGTTCGGTCTTGGTCGTGCCGGGCTCGCTATATATCATAGCACGATTCATATCTGTTGGTTTCATGGTGGCTCCCATCTTTGCTTTTCTCTGCTTTGGTTGATGGCAGTGTCTGGAGGAAGATACCGACTCGTAAATAAGTAGATTGTAGAAGCGTGCTTTAGTCTGTGTTGTAAGATGGTGTTGCGGCAGGAAAGTACGGTACAACTACTCGGCTGCGTTTATTCCTGTGTCTTGCCACTTCGTGTGACGACTGAATCATATGTACATAGGCAGCGTAGCTTACCCCGCGATTACCTGCATGCTTCAGAGACCGCCGTCACCCTGCGAAAGTAGTTCGATTGAGGCTCTGCCTGACTCCCCTGCCATTTGTGCCGCCTTCTGACAGGTCTTGCTCAAGTACCGGACATACCCAAGTAGCCGCGGGACAGAGATCCTCGACAACCGGGGGCCTGGTCACACTTCGCATCACACCCCCGCAGACCCCTCCCCCACAAGACCCCCGCAGGTACCCCGCTGCACTCCTCAGTGTGCACCTGGTCAGCAACGGCGATCGCCCGATTCGAACCCAAGTGCCGAGCCGTAGGAACCGGCTGTCGATGTCAGACGAGCTCGGTCATGTAGCATGGGGTTGCTGGTGGGAGCGAAAGGAGTCGGTGCTGGATGATTCATGTGTTGCTTGATAGGCTTGGCTGGACAGACTTGCGGGGTTCATTCTGCACACGAGCTGCTGGTACTGCTGTCCCTGATGAATAGTGACTCGCAGATAAGGTAGCAGAGGAAATGTTCTGTGCGGGATTATTCTATGCTCTTAATACTGATATGTGAGTGGAGTCTGTCTGTCTCATGGGTATTCAAACTCAAGCATTATTTCGTACCGCAATGGTTGAGCTATCCTTGCTCTACCATACGCGATGAAGAGTCACACGTGACATACGACAATCATTGCTCGCTCTTCACCAACCGCTACAAGCTCATATCAGATGAATATGCACATGGACTGAAGACGGTAATTGATCCTCCGCTATTGCAGTCTGTCGGAGATTGATCCGTCTCAACCCAATTTTGAGCGGTTGGTGTTTCGGAAGCCCAGTAAATCCTCCCGGCGGGGGAAGCGAAGTGCATCCTGATAACACCCGAACTTCATTGCCTCCAGACCGCGTAAAACAATGTGACAGGCGTGAAGTTGTACTCTAAATGATTTATGTGAAATTGGACACTCTAGCCTATAGTTAAATATCAGAATATCAGGGGAAAAGCCTGGTTTCAACAAGCCTGCTGTCGACTTCTAGCATAAAATTAGTGTCGCTGTCGCTATCTGAATTGTTTGGGCTAGGAAGCTAATAACAAGAGCTGTACGTTCTAGTAGATTACTAGAGCAGATTATCACTAAGAGGAGGCGTTATTTAAGTACTTTAAAGTATAAGTCAAGCTTTTTTCAATGCTCTACATACGAGAATGAGGGAGGTGGTTTGCCCATCGTTTTTAAGGGTGGCACTTCGCTTACTCGTGTGTATATCGCTTTCACCTACCGCCGAAAGGAGGCTTTGCTAAGACTCCGGGATACCGACGGCTAATAATAAAGCTCCGACTTAAAGGTTCATGTGTCTATGGACACAAGAGATAGTCCAGTTCTCCTCAGTCTAAGGCTATAGTTTTAGTATCATGATTCAATCTATCGCAAAACGTGCAAGAACACGGAATGAGCTTATGAAGAAACGAAGCAATAAGCTAAGCGACTAGCATAGACTTTCACTCACTCTGGCAAGAAGGTAAATTGTTGTCGTATGATAAGATCCTCGTCCCTCTCACGATTGGTCATGATAAAAATGCCAACCGGGAATAATAATTTGGGCGGAGCTCTGACTTTCGGAGTTCTTGACTGTATTCGGAGAGTACACCGCCATCGCTGGGTTCTGCTTGGCCATACCATGCTGAATAAGTTTTGATAAGCCGTGCCGTCGATAAATCCCGCATCTTAGGATCTGATAAGGGACATAAGCTCCACAATTCTTTCCTCAGGTACGTATTATCGATGGCCGAATCTGCAACGATAGGGTTGGCAAATATTGGCAAATGCTGAATTCCGCAAAGGAAATCAAAGCCAAGCAATCTATGTCGATATTCTGCGTATGCACTACTTGGCAGAGGGCGCAGCAGTAGGCACTTTAAGTATATGATGCTTTGTTTCCCTGCAAGATTGTGTGCTGCACGGATCGAAAGCTACATCGCTCCCTAGATATACATTACATTTACGTCAAATATTCATTCAGAAACTACGGCTACTATCAAAATGTGCGTATTCGTTCAACAACCTCCGTTCAGGGCCGACTTCCCTGTAAGATGAATCGCCGACGCTTTTCCCGCCCCTACTGATACATGGAACACAGCCTCTACACCTCCGTACAGGCATCGAGGAAATTGATAAGAGCTCTGAAGGCCCAATTGCTTCCGACACTCCAGGAAAGTCACCGAAGACAATTGCCTATGCTGGTCATGCAAATGAATCACCAGGCTCTACCTCTGACGGAGGCTCGAAGCACGAGGATCTACAACCAGGCTTGTTCGAAAAGGAGTGTGTTGTTTCTACAACTTCGTACAATTCTGTCAATACCGACATTGCCCTTGCCCCCGATAGGGGCAACGAAGAAGACTTCATTGCTGAGGACAATCCTTTTGCATTTACGCCGGGCCAGCTCAACAAACTCTTGAACCCGAAGTCGCTTGCTGCTTTCAAGGCCCTTGGAGGTCTTGATGGCTTGGTCAAGGGCTTGCGAACGGATATCCACACCGGCCTACAGGACGATGAGACCAAATTACTTGGCCAAGTGAGCTTCAATGAAGCAACAACCACTGGCGGGCTCCTCCTGGAACATAGAAAAGACAAAGTTTATACAGTGGATATACAAGCACCAATTGGAACACACTTTGAGGATAGATTGAGGATCTTTCGGGACAACAGGCTGCCAGAGAAGGATCCCATCAGCTTGCTGATGATCCTTTGGGGCGCATACCGCAAAGACAAGATTCTGATCCTTCTCACTATCGCGGCTGTGATCTCGCTGGCTTTGGGACTTTACGATTCTTTCGGTCAGGCTCGCAAACCTGGCTCGGGCGCTCCAATAGATTGGGTTGAAGGACTTGCGATCTTGGTTGCGGTGATCATCTGCACTGTTGTAACGGCCATCAATGACTGGCAGATGGAAGCGCAATTCAGGAGACTGAACAAGAAAGTAAGTAACGGTGAATAAAGATAAGGAATGCCGGGTACTGACAACTATACCAGAAGGAAGATCGCGAGGTGAAAGCAGTCCGCTCGGGCAAGACGGTCATGATATCTGTATACGATATAACTGTTGGCGACGTACTTCATTTGGAGCCCGGTGATGCGATTCCTGCCGATGGAATTCTCATCAGCGGGCATGGGATTAAATGTGATGAGTCCTCTGCTACTGGGGAGTCTGATCAGATGCTGAAAACTGGTGGCGCGGAGGTCTGGAATGCGATGAACAATGGTAAAGTGAATGTTGACCACCTGGATCCATTCATCCTGTCTGGTGGTAAAGTCTTGGAAGGAGTCGGCAGCTACCTCGTCACCAGCGTCGGCGTCAACTCCAGCTACGGTAAAATCATGATGTCTCTCTGCACCGAGACACAGAATACTCCGCTGCAGATTAAGCTGGGAAAACTGGCTGATTGGATTGGAGGTTTTGGTGTAGGGTGCGTCACCCAATCTTTTTTACTTGAAGTTTTCTAATAGAGATTCTAGGTCGGCTTCGCTGCTATTCATTGTTCTCGTCATACGCTTTCTTGTCAGCTTACACTCCAACACCCAGACTCCGGCGGAGAGAGGGTCAACAGTTGTGGATATGCTCATCGTATCCGTCGCTATCATTGCAGTTGCTGTTCCGGAAGGTTTGCCACTGGCCGTCACGCTGGCTTTGGCATTCGCAACCAACCGCATGTTGAAAGAGAACAATCTTGTACGCATTCTCCGTGCATGTGAGACCATGGGAAATGCAACAACAATTTGCTCGGACAAGACCGGGACTCTCACCCAGAATAAGATGACTGTCGTTAAAGGGACATGGGGAGTGGCGAGCTGCTTTCAAGGTCTCCACGCCGACGACACTTCAATCACTGATTCTCCGGACTTTACGCCATGTTTTGCAAGATTGTCACCAAACTTCAGATCGCTAGCGCGACAGTCTATCGCCATCAATTCTACCGCTTTTGACGGCTGGGAAAATGGCCACCCCGCATTCATTGGCTCTAAGACAGAGGTTGCACTTCTCTCAATGGCTAAGCAGTATCTGGATATGTCTTCTGTTGCTGACGATCGAGACAATGCGGAAATTGTCGAAGTGATACCCTTCGACTCAACTCGAAAGTATATGGGTGTCGTCGTGAAGCTTGACAATGGAATTCATCGGCTGCTGGTGAAGGGTGCCTCCGAGATCCTGCTGAGCTCCGCAAGTAACACAATCGTAGATGTGTTCGATGACACGTTGACCATCAAGGAGCTTTCCGAAATTGAAAAGGTGCAAATCGTGAAGACAATCGACAAGTATGCACAACGCTCTTTACGAGCAATTGGCTTCCTTTACAAAGACTTTCTGGAATGGCCTGGTGTTGCCACGCTTAGTGGACTCGAGGAGGTTGTCACCGCGCATTCGAACGGTACTTCCCCAGGAATGACTTGGCTTGGAGTTGTTGGTATTCAAGATCCTTTGCGGCCAGGTGTTACTGCGGCTGTAGCCCGATGCCAGTCTGCCGGGGTTGTTGTTAGAATGGTCACCGGTGATAACATGGCTACAGCTCGTGCGATTGCTACCGACTGCGGTATCATCACCGGCAACGGTGTATGTATAGAAGGTCCTGTGTTTAGGCAACTTTCTGACCAGCAGATGGATGAGTTACTGCCGCGCCTACAAGTTCTAGCAAGGTCCTCTCCCGAAGATAAACGAATCTTAGTCGAGCGGCTCAAGAGACTTGGTGAGACTGTGGCCGTGACAGGCGATGGTACAAACGACGGACCGGCCCTCAAGACTGCAGATGTTGGTTTCTCAATGGGCATAGCAGGGACTGAAGTCGCCAAAGAGGCGAGTTCGATTATTCTCATGGACGACAACTTCTCTAGTATCATCAAGGCCATCATGTGGGGCCGTGCCATCAATGATGCCGTCGCCAAGTTCCTTCAATTTCAAATCAGTGTCAATATTACGGCTGTCCTACTTGCATTCATTTCCGCTGTCTCCTCGCCAGACATGATGTCTGTCCTCACAGCCGTCCAGCTGCTATGGGTCAATCTAATCATGGACTCCTTTGCAGCTCTGGCATTAGCAACGGACGCCCCAACCGAGGAGATCCTAAATCGAAAGCCAACACCCAAAAGTGCCCCGCTGATTACTGTCAATATGTGGAAGATGATCCTTGGTCAAGCATTCTATCAATTGGTTGTAACCTTTATACTTCACTATGCAGGCGCGACGATCCTAGGTTACAACACTACAGCTCATCCTGAACTAAAGAATCAACTGGATACCATCATCTTCAACACATTTGTCTGGCTGCAGATATTCAACGAACTGAATTGCCGTCGCTTAGATAACAAGTTCAATGTCTTTGCGGGCATCCATCGCAACTGGTTCTTCATCGGTATCAACTGCATCATGGTAGGCGGACAGATCATGATCATCTTCGTTGGTGGGAAGGCATTTTCAGTCACCGTCATTAACGGGAAGCAGTGGGCATTATGTATAGGATGTTCTATATTCTGCCTACCATGGGCGGTCGTGTTGAGGTTGATCCCTGACAAGCACGCTGAGACGGTAATCAACTTCTGCGTTAACATCTTCAACATTGTCTTCGGCCCGGTTCTGCATATGTTCGGTCTTCTTTTCGGTTCGATTTGGAAAGCTTTGAAACCAGCCTTCATTCCTGTAAAGAGAGCAGCTGGACGTCTGTTTCATGGAGAAAAAGACCGTGCTGTGGACCCTAGTGATGAAGAGGCTGGCCCACACAAGCGCGAGGGCTCTGTATAGAAAAGTAATATAGTTTCTTGTGTCGCGGACGGTAGCAGGCATTTTGATGCAACATAGGGGCCAAAATATAAACCTAAATAGATTTACATAAGAACAGCAATATCTCTAACGTTTTTTGGATTTTCCCATGCGGTATGCGCAAGAATCATATATTGAGCTGTAAATAAGAATTTCGCAAATCTGGATTTGAACTAAGAGGCTACAAACAGTATTTCACAGTCAAGGATGCGCTGTTAAGCCTACATCACTCAGGCTATGAAAGACTGCTCATATAAAAAGCTCTACCAAGCATGCATGGAGCCATATACGGCTTTCCATGCTTGTAACTTACACCATTTCGAAAGGCTTCAGTCAGAAAATTGAAAATTGAAAGTGGCCATTCTATTTATTGCTACACTGAGATGCTACCAATGTTGCTTAAAGAAACATTAATGAAAGTAGGAATTACATATAGGGAAGTTCCTTCTACATTATATCATGGATTGCACGCCTCGAGCTCCGGCTATTAAATACTTCAACGCAACGGGGGACAGGTTCCACGTTGAACATACCCATTTATCTTTGAACTGGTCAAGTTACCGTGCGCAGCTTCCAAATGTTCTCGCAAATCACTTTCCCTTGGTAGAAGTTCTTGAGTACGGCGACACTTCTTGACCATGCATCGATACTGCTTGCCAGTGGAAACGAGCGACCACATGTCTGACTTAGACCTATTTCTCCTGTTGTCGACAAGAATTTGTGCTACCAACTTGAGTTCCTTCTCGATGGTTTCACAATATTTTGTGGTGTCCTTTTCGATCTTTTCCAAAGTGTCGTGCTTGAGCTCGTCAAGTTTGATCTTTCCAAGGCCAAATTCAAGAGGCACATTGAACCGATGGTATGGAACGTCCCATTTCTCTTTCATTTGCTCCATCGTTTTATGTACCCCTTCCGAGTCGCTGGCAAGCTTTCGCGCTGCATTTATGTAACCGAGCGCCTTTTTGAACGAGCCATTCTCGATCCTCGAAATACTCGACTCTCCAGTCCCAATGCTGACAAGGAGTTTGATGCTCGATGGATCATCTCCTTTCATCTGAGAGACCTCGTTGTACATTTCCTGTGCCGGGTTATTGGTGCCGAAGCCACCATCTCCAAATTTGCGGTTCGAGATCTCAATAGTGTCGAAGTAGAAAGGCGCTGCTGTGGTTGCTCTAGCAGCCTGCCAGATTGGAATATTATGTGCCGGGCCAGGATTTCGTTCTGTAATGGACTGTGGTAGAGCACCGGATCCCCAATGATCGTAACTTCTGAACAAGTAGGGCGATGAGCCTTCCTGATCTATCGATTTTTTATTCTCTGTATACCTGTACTCTGTCTTATCATCCGAGATCTTCTCCGCATATGCGAAGACAACTCTTAATACATACTACTAGTTAGTAAAGTGCTCCAACCAGAAGAGGCAGCAATAGACTAAACTCACGTGCGGCATAACCCTGGAGGAGAATTGAAGTTTCCCGCGCCTACTTCTCGCTCGGCAGCTGACATTCGACGATGAACAACTTTCTCGACCGCGTGCTCAATCAGTTTCCCGTCATATTTGTCTCGCGGCCAGAATATTGGGCTACGGAAGTGGGCCTTTCGAGGGTGACCAAAGATATCGCCTGAGAGAATTCGATATTCTTCAATACACGAATTGATGCTCATGCGGAGCCGGCCGAGCATGATACTAATAAGACTATGAAATTGAAGGTCTGTCAGTAGACATATAGTACGTCGCAAAATTATGGAGGAAACATCTTAACCTACCCTCCAGTACTAGTTCCTCCTATATAATCAAAGTAGTGGCACGGTAGGAAACGGCAGCAATCGTCGCACGTACCTCCCTTGGAGCATACACCCTGACATACAGACCATGATGCAGTCTGCCTGTTTGGAGTACGACCTCGATTGCCCCTGTTGTCCGTGCAGGGAACGAAGTTTTCGGGATGGTAACTGGAGTCTGGACACTCTGTTTCGCTTAGGGGGTCCTTTTTCTCGATTTGCACCACCATCGCCATTAAGCGCTGCATGATTATCAAGCTGGAATATCCTCTGACTCCTCCTCCATCTGCAAAAGTTAGGGCATTGTTCTGAAAATTTCTTGAGGTTTGCATAGTACCGAAAGATAGAACACATTGGCCGTCCCATGGAGGATCATAGAGCTGTGATATAGCAGTTTTCTGATGGTCGCCTTTCCTTGTGTTAGAAGGAACTGTAATGTTAGTCGAGGCTAGGCTCGGATGGCGGTGTGTGAAAGCCTTCTGTTCAATCTCGGGAGAGCTATCAGTGAAGGAGGTCATGTTGAAGAGGGTTTGGTACGAATGCAAGTAGGAAGCGAACTATGACAGGTCTCCTGTGTTCAGGGAACAGAAGCAGGCTACAGAAACATGGTGTAAGATATTCAGGGAACGGGATCTACGGACTTTATCGTACTGTTATTTACCTATGCAGAGCCCCGCCCGGTTGTTCTGGTCAACTGCTCAGCTCTCTACAGAGTGGCGTCTTACGGAGGGGAAAGGGAAGGTATCATGCAGGATGGAATAGTACTCATGTGGCCCTCTCAAAGTATCTTCAGCCGGTAGCTCCAGGATATTTTACCACATTAGTCACTTCAACACTAGTCTTGCTCAGTAGAGACGCCCTCATAAATGCTGCCTCTGTTCTTGGGTTTGATGCAAAATGGACTCGTAAGTTCGGCGCTTTCGTATCTTTTCTCCCTTGCGTAGTAGTATCTCTCTGGGATACTATAGCTCAGCTCGTCGAGGAGAAAATCGCAGTTCTTCAGATTAGGCTGGATTCAGAATTCAACCAATTAATCTACAGATTCTAGCATATCTTCGTTACCAGTTCAGGATGTCAAAGGAGAGTTAGCTTGATAAGCAATTACTGAAGACCGTATGCAGCGCACATCGAGCAGACCTCGGATCAAATATATTTACTATGAGCTCAATATATTGCATTGGACTAACATTACATTATGCAACCGTATGCAGCATATCGGTAGCTGATATCAGGTAATGCTACCAGAAGAGTGAAAGCTATCGTGCTGCAACACTTGAGCAGAATAGACTCGTTGTCCGTTATCCGCTTCCAATCACAGCAGCTAGGGATGGGTTACTTCGGAAGAAAGAGGGGGAAAATTGCCATGGCTAAGAGGCTTACCGCCATGTAGCGGTTTCTTATGCAGCACACGTATGCAACTTGGTCCGGAATGAGAAGTGCATAGTAGTAGAGTGATTCTACTTTGCAGAGCACTACATCCCCAGAGAGAGATATGCTGGACGAGCAATACCTGATCCTGATTCTAAATCTTCTTTGGAGAGACTATGAAGTACTGGATCTTAGAAATGAAGAGAAAAGACGCCGATTCATCCGCTCCGTCAGCGGAGTCCGGTCGTTCAGCCTACCTTCAATCCCTGGCACGGTGTAGACGGCTGGAGAATGCCAACGCATCATACAGCTTGCATGATAAGTGCGCTACACCCGTTTATGTGACGGCCAACTCAGAGGGGCGATTTCCATTGTCCTTCATATTGGTTGAAGCAGTATGCGTATATTCTGGATTGGGCCTGTATGAAAGCCATGATGGTGTGGTGGCCAAGACAACTGGCATAAAAGTCGCAGACGGTTCTATGAATTAATTTAAAGGGAGTTAGAAGTCTTATGGGATCACTATAACCATGCATCGTTGCTCTATATCCAGACCCTGATCGCTCCATTCTAAATCTCCCCAAATCTCGCCCACTGGCAATGTTTCGAAATTCTAGCAAAACCGGTCGTAGAAGCGTCGACTCAGCTGGGAGACGACCTTCGTCGAGAAGCAATTCTATATTTTCTCATCTATCTATTCGAAGTACAGATGGAGTACAGCAACCTGGACACTATGTCGTAGTATATGACCCGCTAGAGAAGAAGATATACCTGGATGCGCCACAAAACGTGAACGGTTCGTGACAAGGAATCCCACAGTATTGTCCAGTCATTAATTCAAATAAGATAAGACATTCGTTAAGGTAGATATCAAGGGTACACAAATGGTCGTGGACTTAAAGGCACCGATGGGTCCTGAGGGCAGAAAGGTCGACATGAAAATTGCCACGATTGACCTTGGACTTCTTGGGAAGTCTTTGAAGAAGCAACGAAAAAGTGGCAAGATAAACCACGTTTATATACTTGGTCGACTTCCGGGAGGGTTCGAAAATATTGACGAGGTGATACAGGAGGATTGATAGAGGCTTGCGAGAACTTTTGAGAGCTTTGAGTCTATCCGAAGTTCAATACAGAATCAGCCTCAAGCACGCTGGTACCTGGGCATGCTCAGAACATCTCTAGGAGGATAATAGCGTCGCTTGAACCTCTAAGGTCTCATGTAAATCCAGTTTCGTATGTACCCATTCGAGGAATGCTTTTGAGAACGGAGAGACGGAAGCAAGGTCACACTAAATAGAAGGATTGAGCGATCAAGCGCAAATCTCTGAGTACGTCAAATATGTTGCAGCCATAAATCTTCGGGTTGAAAAACAATTATTCGGCGTTGCAATTTTCAAATGTTTAGCAATAGTTTCAGATAAGCTGGAAAGACTATTCTATGCACATAAATACTTTGTGATGCTTTACCAATTTATGTACAAGGCAGTGCATCGTCCCTCGACTTTGACTTTGTTTGGTCTTTTCAAAGTTGAAAAGGTTTTATAGCAGGCGTTCCCCTTTTTGAAGCAGAAGTTTGGCTGCTAGTTGACCTAAATCTTGTGATATATCTCCCAGTGATCTACATAATTCAAGATTGAAAGTGCCATTTCAAATTATCATAGCTATAGCATCCTGGCCAGCAAAACATATGGAGAGCACCGTTGAGTCGTGAACCAAGTTTACTTCGTCAAGAACGAGGTCTCTCGGATAACTCAACCCGCTTTCATTTCGTTCAGCCTAGCATATAAACCTAACCATTTGTAGTACACGTTATACCCTCGACTTTCTGCTAAACCAGTTCATCACATCAACTGTGTCTTCCACTAAGTTGATTTCGAGCTGCAAAATTATCCCAGTAGCATCAAGCCTGAACTCAGCCTTGATGAGGTATTTGTCGCTTGTGTCAATGTACAACAGCTCAACAACAAACAAATTTCTAGATATGTGCTCGAAGGTTATATTGAATCGCTAGGTTCTATCCGTAGCATCAACATTAATCTTCTCATCCTTTAGTCCCACAACAGAGGTTCCGAGCCCAGAATGCATTATAGGAGCCTGCATAAGATAGAAGAAGTGACAAAGGAAGTATTAAACCAAGGTGTCGTAAACCATTATTACCGATCAAAATCACTTCTATCACGTTCAGAAAGGTAGTTAATTATGAAGCCTTTTTACATTCGAGATCTCAAACCTATGTCACGTCAAGTCTTGCTAGTCATTGGTGCCAAATAATGATTGACTTGCGTCTTTTTAATCTAAAATATCCCAAATGATTTGTTCAGAGAACATCTACTATCTTTCTGTGATAAATTCAACACCTTATACAGATCATGACAATAATAAACAAGTGACCTCAGCCACTACACTGTTATCGACTATCTCAATGTTGGAACTACAAGAGTCATGAGATCGATGCGGTCAACCGAACACTTAAGACGACAATCGGTATGTAACAACCATATATAAAACTTATATACGGCATTTTCTCCGCTTTAACAGTTATTACTCATTTTATTTTACAGACATAATCATGTATTCATAACATCAAGCACGTCTGATTATGCAGAAAAGACACCAAAATCATGCATAGACATCTCATCCAAGATATCCTCAACAGTCTCTCCAGACCAAGCACCCGTAGCCTTCGAGTCATCTAAATTAGCTACCGCAGTGCTGACGCGATCACAATTGAGATCGAAGTAATCCAGGTTCAAGTTCTTGGATCGGCTGCCTTCAGAAGTAGCTGCCATGGCAAGTTCATGACCCACATTCATCTCTGATATCGTACCTGGATATGAATAGTTTGATACAGCTAGCAGCGCTTCTGGTGTTTCTGTACCGATTTCTAGGACTCGGCCTTGCCTTGGTAGGAACAGTTTCTGTGGAAGCTCGGTAGTGGCTGGATAGCGGCCTAGCGAGAGGAACATATCTATAGTCAAAGCGATTCGAAGATACAACTTTGGCCTTGAAATGAAAGCCTCAAACCAATCCTCAATTTTGGTAGTAAGAGATCTGGAGAGCGTGCTTTCTTGGGTCTTTTCAGGCAAATTGCTTAAGCTAAGATCACAGCGTGCTGAAGCGATGGTCTTGCTTATGAACTGTGTGGCCACCGATGTGCCGGTATATTTCTGGCAGACATCCATAGCCTCTCTGTATAGCCGTAGCTGTCGGCGTTTGAGATCGGAGGTTCGCGACCCAAGATTGACGTCTACAGAAATTAGGACTAAAGGCAATGCCATATAAGCAACCCTGTGCATGATATCTTAGTTAAGCCCGTATGTGTGCTGAGCAGGAACTTACACGCTGACTGGTAGATAACGAGCAAGGTCTAGATTGACCAGCTCACTTACACTCTCTGAAATACTAGCAATAGCAGAGTGAAGTTCACTACCAACGTCCTTTAACTTCTGCACATTGCTTTCTTCAACATCTGTCTTGTTTGCTTGAAGAGCAAAGGCTTCGCAATGGCAAAGAGCTGCTCTCGCCGATCTATTGATTTTGCGTCAGCAGAAAGCTTTATGTCTTCAGAAGAATACCCACTGGTAGTAGATTTGTGTAAGATCATGATAGAGAATAATTGACTCATGTCTGTATTTTCTGTCTTGCTTTTCCAAAGTAAAGTATGTTTTATCTTTATTCCACCCATCTAATCTCTTCCTGCAGTATGAGATTTTGTCTGGCAATTTTTCCAACGTTTCTGGATCCAGCTGATCTAGTACCGAGAAGTCATTTGATGGATAAACCAATGACATAACATCCGTAAGCTCTACTGCAAGCTTGAGTTGTGCAGTGAATACTTCCGCAAGGTAACGTTTTGTTTCGCTAGAATAGACACACGAGTGGTCGAATTCTGGCTCAAGGTCCTCTTTCGATAAAGGTTCTTGATTGAAATCAAACGTATCTCGTGTAATCTGTATCGACCGGCGAAGTCCCAGTGGAAGTATTCTGTCTCGAAGGATGCAACACCTAGCCGGCCGTTAGGAAGATGGGTGTTATTTGTGCTTTGAAACTCACCACCACAGCCTTTTCTTCATATCGTACTCTTTCTGGGGCAAACCCGCGCTCTTGTGATAGAGATGGGCGTTAACTGTGCTTGCAAACTGAATTGCCGTTCGTAGCCACGTTGTGTTAGCGTGCTTGAGGGCCGTTAGCAAAACTCGATCTATAGTTGTTGATGTGCTTACCTGTTCACGTTCAGAGCTGTAATAAGTGAGTAGTAGTGCGCCTTGAGCAATCTCAATGGGTTCAGAGATAGTGGCCATATCATATAGGAACTTGGCACGGCGATACAAACAAAGTCTTGCTTCACGCGAGTCTTGAAATCCCAGAGCGCGAATAGCACTCAAAGATACGAACTAAAAAAAGTCAGCACTTAACCATAACTCGATACGGGTAGAAGAATTAAATCAGATGTAGAAGATGGGCAGGCGATCGAAAGCCGTGATGACTTACACTACAGCTAGCAAAGATCATGGCGCGGAAGACAAACAGCGAGAGACGACTGTGTACCTTCGATCCTCTTCCGTTATCTAAATACATATCCCAAAAGTCCTTTTCATGGATAATCGGTAGGCATGGATGGATATGTAAATAGTATTCCCGCACAAATTCATTAAGAATTGAACGGGAAGGTAGATGAAAGCACCCTTTCCTCTCTAGAAACTTGAAGTCGTCCGGGGGAATGTGAGATGCGGGCTCGATAGACAAAAAATTATAATAGGAATAGATCACATCGATGTTCTCTTTTGCGTCTTCTGAGCGAGGGCCGGGATATGGCTTTGGTACACCCGAGGACAGAACTGACCAGGCTTTGTAGGCTTTGGAACTTTCAGGATTCAAATCTATACGACTTGACGAGAGATTCTGAGCAGTTCGCACCGGTTTTATCATGTCCACTGGGGCTTTTGGTGCCTCTAATGGCCGCCTTGCAGCCCCTGATCTGATAGCTGCTTTCCGAGCTCGCCTATGAGTGTGTTATGATTGAGACGAAGAGGATTTAGAATTAAATTCTTACTCCTCTCTGTTCCTGATCACGCACTGTAGCCCATCCAACCTACAGTTGGTACATGTCTGCCCTTGCCGAAGGACATCGCATCGCACTTTGCTAGAAAGCAGGCTTGAGATGCTAGAAGTCATTGATTTATTTTGGGTACATACCGATTATGGCAGCCCACACATGCTTTCCGAGCACGACGTCGTACGACAGCTGTACAAGAGAGCTGCTGCTGGCTCTGCGTGTCACCATCGAGTATAGTCTCCATGTCGTCGTCCTCGCTGTTCAGCGAGCTCTCATCCACAACCGAATCCATTTTCGCGACTCGAAGAGACCCAAGCACAATACAAAGGTCTTCCAAACCGATAGAGATGGGAGTTGATATCTACGCGCTTGTTTGTGCCACTTAAAGCAATGGAACAGGCGCCTCCGCGACCCCACAGATGAGTCGTGTTTTGCGGGGAAGTGTAGTAGTGGATCTAGCACCCGGTCCTGTTCCGCCGGACCAGACTGCTCTCCTGCCAACATACCGAATTACCGAAACTCCGAAGTTCCAAGGAGTATCCGATATGTTGTGCACCGCCACCCCAATATCTGCTCCCTTACTACGGCGTGGTGTTCTGACCAAAGTAGCATTTGCTGCGTTTCAATCTGCAGCCCTCCCTTGAGTTGTAGATCTTATGATCGTTTCTGTGACGCGGGGCGAGGGGTCAATGCTCCATCCGCGTTCCTGCAAGGGCACGAACAGGATCTTGTCGCCACTATCAACAGTCCACAGGAGATTCTCGGACGCTCCGTCTGTGAAGAAGGTTTGTTCCATCCAGGTTTCCTCGGGGCGAGAACTGACAAGCTAAAAGAAAGATATAGCAGGTATCATTTACTAAACATACATCCCTGGCCGATTTGTCATTCCCACGGCGGTCGAATTTAAGTAATTGATCTTCAGTACGAAGGGCAGTAGAAACTAACAACTCCATGGTCTTGCTCCACTGATTGTATACGACTCTGAGGTGAGTGATTTATGATATCACACATCGGGAAAGTGAGCATGTGCAAATAACGGCTGTAATTGGTGTATACAGATGTTGCAATTCACAATCTGAGCAACCCATCTCCCATAGTACATTTCTAGGGGTATCAAAAAAAAACACCTTAGACACCTACAACCAACAATACCACCGAAGCCTTGAATCCTCCAATTCCAACAAAATTTATAATCAGGCCAATAATCAGCTTCCAAATTTATCTAGTAGTCGTGCGGGTGTTTCCCTTCTTGAAGAGCCCAGAAGATGTTTTCGTGGTCGTTCTTCCTTCCATTTCCTCTATTGCGCAATTCAGAATTGATCTTAACACATGTCCCGTAGATGATGTAACTTACTCTCACCCATTCGCACCTCTCGATGATCGTTATGCATCTTGCCACTGACCACGGTCGCAGCACCATGGATCTTTTGGCTCATGGTCGGCTTCGCTTTGTGGTGGCTCATAGGAGCTGGACCAGTTGCAACCGTCTTCTTGGGCTTCTTCGTGACTCCCGTCGTCTTACGTGTGCTTGAGGTATAGATAGGCTTGTTGGCCGTGGCGGGTCTGTTGCTGCTGCGGAGCTTGGACAAAAAGCCCGTGTTGTTGGTGGTTGTCGTCTTATTGTTGGAGCCGAACATATTTGCTGATTGGTATATGAAGTTGGTAGCTTTGATGGTTGGAAATTTACGACGTTATCAAGTTGCGTAATGATAGGTACTGCGCAGTACTGCAGGATTATATAGACTAGCCGTCCTATTCTGAACATACCTCTTGCGCAAGTAAGTGCCAAGTTATTGGCTGTCTGGACATGAGGTACGTCATTTACAATTTATCCTGCAAGGCGGAAGGTTGGTTATCTTGATTTACAGGTCTGACGAGCAATGGACGATGTTAGGCGAGGCAAAGCAGAAATGTCGCCAAAATCAGGTTTTGGAGAATAGACAAGCATTAACACATGACCATGCCGAGGCACAGGGACATTTATATCTTTCGCTCTCAAGTTCGACTTTCCAATCTGGAAGCTCCAATCTGGACGGAGAGTAGGAGGGCGTCTTAATTCTAATTATGGTGCTGTCTTGGGGAACTGTATGACGCCGTCGCCTGCGCAAGCAGGACTTGAAATTTGCTAGTTACAACTCCCACTGCATTCATCGCGTAGCTAATCTGAAGATATCAGAAGCGGATCTCAGTATATACCTCCTGGTAAGCATGATTGTCGCCAGAGAAAATTTAGTCAGTGAAATCAAATTCCGTAAACACCGACCACGTGGGATGGCATTTCTAAACAAGGTGGCATGCTAATATGTTTGTATTCTTCACCAACCAACTGATCCATATATTGCATTTACAGTTCAGGCCCATCACTGTGAGGCGTTACCAAGAGATAAGAGAGCGATATAATATGTAAGACGGGATACTAATACTATACTGTACTCCAACAACTAGCAAGACCTCATGGCAAGAGGTCAGCACCGCTCCCACAAGGTACATTGCCGAGCAATCCGAAAGCAGGTATTCAAGGTCCAGACCAGTGGATATGTGGCAGGCATTATCTCGTGAACGACACGAAAATGGCCAGAGGGTCCATTGCAGCGCTTCGCTTGACACGTTTCAATGCCATCCTGATCCTCGCTAAACCCGCCCGGTCCCGTAGGATTCTGCGAATAAATTAAAAGCTCATTTCTAAGCTTAATTCCACCTGGTCAGTGATCTCCTCACGATTTCAAGTAAATTGGGGACTAATCTCGAACCATATATTTGCCTTTATTGATTGAATACGACCTACAAGGTCGAAGTATAAATGTCTGCCTATGTTCTCCATGTTCTAGAATTGTTCTCAGTCCAGGAGAACACGCATTTCTTGCTCATTCCTTCATTCACATCTTCCAGTCTTTTCCAAAGAGTATTATTATATTGCTTTGAAAATGAAGTTTTCAGCGATTTGCACTATTGCTACGGCGCTACTGCCTTTTGCCTATGGCTCGGTGATAGCAGAGCGGTCCACTTCAGGTATCGCAACTTGGTACAGCGGTGCAGTCGGCGCTTGCTCCTTTGACGGCTACACCCTTCCATCCGGCGTCTTCGGTACTGCTTTGGGTTTGAATCTCTACTCGAATGCTGCACAGTGTGGTGCCTGTGTCTCGATTAGCAATGCTAGCGGAACGAAGATCACTGCCATGGTATGTTGAGGGTCTTGAAGTCAACAAGGCCATCAGAACAGCAAGAAATCTGATTGCATTTGAATAGATTGTAGATGAATGCCCCGGCGGCTGCGCAGGCAAGACCTTTGACCTTTTCCCAACGGCATTCTCGAGTTTGGCAACTCCATCCACCGGACAGATCCCAATCACCTGGGACTATGTCAAATGCCCCATCACAACTCCATTCGTCTTGCGAACCAAGACTGGTTCTTCGCAATACTGGTTTGCCATTCAAGTCTACAATGCCAACCAAGCTATCACGAAGCTCGAAGTCAGTTCTGATGGAACTACTTGGAAGACTGCTGAGCGCCAAACCTACAATTATTTCCTGCTTGCGAGCGGCACCGGAACCTCGACTGTTTCTGTGAGAGTCACTGCGAAGGATGGCAGCGTTATTACCACGAAGAATGTTCCTACGGCAGCGGACCAAACCGTCACGGCAGCAAGTAACTTCTCTTGAAATACTGCAAGAATCTAAAGTTCGGTTGGAGTCGGTAAATGGTCTTTGGATTATAATGTACACCGTCAGATCTTGAGGTGAAAAGGAGTCATTCAACAGATTCTTAACGTGTTTAACGAAATATGAGTTCGAAAAAGTCCATAAAGTTTTTCAAACCCTCCATGAAAAGATAGTTATCTTGGCATGAACTTCAGGATACATCCATTCTCACTGTCTATCTTGGTTCGTAATGAAGTGCCTATCTTCGCCAGATATTCTTGATATGGGTATCACGTGCTTGGTCGACGTCATCGTCCGGTCACGTAACTTATCTCCAACGGGTTCTTATATTAACAGCAACTTATCTATTTAAGGTACCTTATCTACTATTCCTAGGACTTGATTTCCAGCAATCAACAATCCTCTATCTCCGATCTAAGAATCGTGCAATCAGTATTTGGTGAAATCGTGAACATATTCACCAACTGATATTGCCAAGATCGTACACATGAACTGCTTCCAAATAAAATGGCCCAAAATTCAACAGCGAATCGGCCTGATCACCACGCCAACGATTGTGGAACATCATTCCGAAATCCATGGCTGTCAGCAGGCAAGCCAAGTTGGACCGAGCTCTTGCCGATGCGAAGCCCTCTAAGCCGTTACTGCAATGAGAGCTTGAAGCATGATGACAGGGCGCGAGAAATCAAAGTCGTTACTCCGGATTGGGGTGCATCGGCCTTGAAGCAAAGGATGCTCGAGAACGAGGAGGAGACGTGCATTGTGGGAACATGGCTTGGTCATGCTGCGGCCATGGCTGAGATCCCTCTCGAGGGTGTCAGGGCTGGCAATTCGATGAAAGAGTCGCCCGAAACATTATCATCCAAAAGCAATCTATGGATATTGTTTGACCCTATCTTCTCACAACGTGCTGGGCCAACACAATATACTGGACCAGGCAGGATAAAAGCGAGTCCATGCCAGGTCGATGATCTACCCGAGTGTGATGCGGTGGCAATCTCTCACAATCACTATGACCATCTGGATACGCTATCGATAAAGGCAATATCTTCAAGATTTCCACGGTGCAAGTTCTTCGTCCCGCTTGGGAACAAGAGTTGGCTTTTAGCAACCGGTATACCGGAGGATCTGATTCGCGAGCTTGACTGGTGGAAAAGCGCTGAATTCGGTCTGGAGGATTTTCACCGTGAGGTTGATCATAACACAGAGGAGGAGACCAAATTATGTTTTACCTGTGTACCAGCTCAACATAATTCCGGCCGAGGGACTCTGGATCAAGGAAGCACATTATGGTGCGGATGGGTGGTTGAGCAGCATCTTGTTCGGAAGAGCCAAGATGTCGAGAAGCGAAGGAAAGGTGCAATCTACCATGCAGGAGATACGGGATACCGCCGTATTGCAAGATCCGAAGAAGTATGCCCTGTCTTCGAAGAAATCGGCACAACGTTTGGCCCCTTTGATCTTTCTTTTATACCCATATGGAGAGGCGGGACTTTAAGCTTTATCTCGTATGTTGGACTGCGCTTGTCACATAACGAGATTCCTTCCGCCTTGCATGCCTCACCCGCAGACGCCATTGCCATCCATCTAACAGTCAGGTCAAAAAACACGGTTGGTGTTCATTTTGGTACTTTCATCGGGTCTGAAAATGAGTCGTATGAGGCGCTCATTGAGTTTGATGAAGCAAGAGAAAATGCGGGAGGGATAGGTCGCCTTGATGATATCTCAGAGTGCCACCATGGTAGAGCAGGGGCACTTGATATTGGTGGCAGCATCGCCGTTGGAATTTGAAAATAATCAGTATTCTGAGTCATGGAAATCTCAAGTCAACCTCTACCAATAATTGTGCACATTGGATTTGCTTCTAGCAGTCTACCGCATTACAAGCAAGCGAGACTTATCAGTCAACTTTCAACACATCCATGCCCGCAAAACTGTCAGTCTTCATGATCATGGGCCGGAGCTATAAGTTAGATGCGATAGTCACTTACATGACATGAAATACATCGGTAGCAAATCTTCGTGCGCCTTCAGGCTCAGCACAGAGTGTTGCCTGACCATTCCCAGGACAGCATTGTGGAACGGCTCCCAGATGCGGGAGGAAAGGGGATCATGCCGTTCAAGCAATGCGTCTATACCATATTCGAGACAACAGGAAAACGCGCCCATCCCCAATAGTCTCGCCTACGATGATTGCCACAGACTTATTGGTATCCTTAGTCTGTTGTACAGCAAGAAAGTTTCCGCTTTGGCTCGGACTTCAAATCCCGCTTAACCTTGTCGAGGATCGTTTCTGATAAGCGAGCAGTCAATATCTGGGGATCCGGATCCGGGACAGCTCATTTAGACGATCTGCCTTGTTCCTTGTATCCTGTACCTTGCGGCTGATCTGAACAATCCTTGGTCGTCTTGCCGCCCTGCATGAGTGTTGGTCTCTCACATCCTACTGAAGCGTCACCCTCTACGTCAAAGGATATTGCAAAATGGTTGTGATTGAGAGTTCGAGTCCAAACAGCTGTTGATATTGCGGACCTTGCAGGTGTTTCGTCATTATTCCCCATATGGTTTTACAGATCTGCGAATCTAATCACCACGTCCTCTTGTGACTACTCTGGTTGCTATAGATCTTCTAATTGGTCACGAAACTCTATCAGCGGTGCATTCGTTGCGTGGAATGAGCAGTGTAGAATGAGGATTCTGATCATCATCATCATCGTGGTTCCGTACTGGGTTGCCTTTTGGGCTGGTGTTCGGATTCTAGCAGAACTGGGTGTCGTTCAAAAACATCATATTGGAAGAAGAGCGAAGGCGAAGAATAACATCTGCTTGGTCCTGCATTACTTGGATATTTTTATATTTTCTAGACCTTATATATAAGGAAAGGAGTAAGGAGGAGCAAGTGCTCTTGTTGCAGCAGTGGAATGAGATGACCAGAGGGACGAAGTTCGTGCTCTGGATGAAATGGCGATTCAGGTAGAAGTGTCCTGATATCCTAGGGCCAGTGCCAGAACACATCTCAAGAGCCGTGGTCGTTTCTGATCGTAATAAAAACAAGATGTTCATTTGGAAGTGCGAAAGCCATGTTTATTTCTATAGACGCTCTCTATCACATACAAGACACATTACCAAGCACCGACAATACCAGCGATTGGGATATCAATACCCGTAGTATACGTCGCCGTATCCGACAGGAGGTATACATATGCACCACCCAACTCTTGTGGCAGTGCTAGTCTAGGCATGCCTCCGTAGTACTTCATCTTGGTGTCCCAATCTGGCGACTGCTCAACATAGTAGGTGAGAGCCGTCTTGACGAAGCCGGGCGAGATGCTGTTGACACGGATACCGTGCTCGGCCCATTCCATTGCCAAGGTATGCGTCATGTTTCGTACAGCCCCCTTGGTTGCACCATAAGGTGCTGATGGTGCTGCCTACGTAAAAGTCAGTCAAAAAGGCTCCTGGCATTGGAATGCAAAATGGATGGAAAGCAGCATACCCTGTTCGGTCGGTATGAAGTCATACTAGCGGTAAACACAATGCTGCCCTTCGTCTTCAGCTTAATGAACATCCTCGCGGCGGCCGTTGCGCAGTTCCAAGCACCATACACATTCAACTTGAAAAGCTGCTCGATCTGCGCCATGGTGAAGTTGAGCGCCGGTTGATGCCTCGTCATACCGGCATTTGCAATCATGCCATCGAAGCGTCCTGTCTTCTCTACAATCTCGTCCAAGGCCTTGGCGACAGACTCTTCCGAAGTGACGTCGGCATGGATGTATTGGATCTTGTTTGGGTATTTCTTCTGCATGGCGGCGAAGTCATCGCCGGGGGATGAGATGTCGAGGGAGAAGACTTGGGCTGCGTTGTTGGCGAGGCATACTTCGGCGAGTCCCAATCCAATTCCCTGGTTGGCACCAGTAACTTGATCATGGTTAGTTCCGTGCATGGGATGCTGGGAAGATGTGAGGGTCCTCGTTCTTCCCTACTACTTACTTGCAATCACTTTATCACTTAACGTTATTTGCCAGTTGTGGCCTTCCTGTGGTAAAGTGCTCATGGAAGCGGTTGCGGCTGGAGTTTCGACAGAACCCATCTTGATGCGGTGAAGTGAAGGAGGGAAAATGGTAGAGATTGAGCTACGGGATGTGGGCAAGAGCAGAGAGTATGTAGCACGAGTCCAGATGATGTGCGAGCTTCCGCAATATATATCACCCCTCCATCGCAACCCCTCCCCATGCTCCGGCAAAGAGTATTCCCTGGTGTCGAGAGCCGTTCCCGGCCCATAATTCCATGCGACACACGTCTATGAGCCCCGTTGCCCGCGTCTCGTATTGGCCTCGCAAGCGGAAGGAATGGACCACCGCCTCTACGCGCCGGGTGCCTCGTGTCGCGGCGACACCCCAGTCCCCAGACTCCGCAAAACTCAACCCCATAAAATGCTGACGGGATGCGCGGCTCGGGGCTGTGATGTCGCTGGACAATCCATGTCGCATTTCGTTGCAGCGCCTTCGAATTGAAACCAGCCGACTTTCCCACGCCATTTCCCCCAGAACAATTTGCCGCTTTCCACACACGTAACAGGTCCGATCATTCCCCAACCCCCAGCGCTATCGTCCTGCACTCATTGCCAGTCGATCGTCATCCGAGGCGAGAGGGTGGACTAAGTGCTGGGGAAGGGAGCAGGGAAGCCTGGTGCTTTGTTGGCCTGCGATTTGTGGGGAACCAAGCACGAGGCATAATATCTGACGAGGATTCTCGTCTGGAGAACCAAAAAGGTGGGATAGTTGGCGAAGGATTGTGCATAAGATAGTATCCCACGGGGAACATATGGGCCCAGGAGTGTGGCTTCTGGGGGCGTGGTTTTCTATAAGAGTCATCTCATTATCTCACGGGTTGGCCGAGTTGCACTCTCATCTCCAGTCTCTCGAATAACCCCTTGACCGTCACATCTCTCAATAGCCCTTCAAGCGAATTCCCTTTCGACAAGACCGTCTCGCCTCACTCAGTCTCAAATCAGTCAAACTGGCCCAGAGTCAGCAACATACCTCACAGCTGTCCATCGATAGCGAGGCCTCATCACCGCAAGCAATGGATCCCAAGGAGTCTTCCATCATGGACCAGAAGGCGAGTGGTGAATTTGTGGAAGATGTCGTCAAGCAAAACAAGGTTGCGACATCTCTAAATCCCTCGATGGCCGATTATGTCGAGGGAAGTGAAGAAGAGAAGAAGTTGTTGAGGAAGATCGATCTCTATCTCCTACCAACCATCTGGCTCATGTGTATGTTCTCCGTGGTTGTTCTTGGCATCATGATCTGACTGGATACAGACCTCCTCAGTTATATGGATCGAACAAAGTTAGTCTTGCTAAGCAGCAACTCCAACCTCCCTATACTGACCCTTCCTTAGTATCGGCAATGCCAAGGTCGCCGGTATGGCCGCAGATCTGAATCTCGATTCAAGCCGATACTCCATTACATTAGTTGTGTTTTTCGTAGGCTATGTTATCTTTGAAGGTATGATCTCACCGCTTCAAAAGGGAGAAAGAGGTTACTGATTCGACCCGTAGTCCCTTACAACATGATCCTCTCTCGCATCCGTCCTTCGATCTTTCTCTCAACCATCATGTGCCTTTGGGGTTGTGTCACGATCGGCATGGCTTGGGTCAAAACCTACGAAGGCCTGATCGCCTTCCGCGTCGTGATCGGTTGTCTTGAAGCCGGATTTGCCCCTGGTGTTCTGCTGCTCCTTTCCTCGTGGTACAAGCGTAACGAGCAAGCCAAGCGTTTTGGCGTCTACATCTCCGCTGCTATCCTCTCCGGTGCGTTTGGTGGACTGATTGCTGGCGCCATCGAAGGTGGGCTAGATGGCAAGTACGGCATTGCTGGCTGGAGATGGTTGTTCATTATTGAGGGTGCTATGACGGCTGGATGGAGTATCATCGCCGGCTTCATCTTGCTCGACTTCCCAGCCACGTCAACCAAGCTGTCAGAGCGAGAGCGAGAACTCGCCATTCAAAGAATCATTTCGGATGGCCTCTCTGTGCGATCCGAGGATACACCTCCGCTTTCTCATCTCCAGGCTTTGAAGCTCGCTCTTTCGAACTGGAAGACCTGGGCCTTCACGGTTGGATACATGGTATGTCTTCCCTCTACCCCTGACCGGATGCCATGAGATCTAATGCATGAAATAGGGGATTGTTGGTTCTTCGACCCTCTCATATTTCTACCCGACTCTGGTCGCCGGGCTTGGATACAGTTCTTTGAACGCACAGTACATGACGGTACCCATCTACGCTGTAGCATTTGTCTGCAACGGCGTCACCGGTTATTTCGCAGACAAGGCTCCAGCCAAGAAGGGTGTCTTCATCGCAGCATGGCTTGCTGTCTCCGTGATCTGTTCCGTCATCGTCTGCGCGGTCTACAACTTCACAGCTCGTTACGTCCTTCTCGTTTTCATGGCGGCAGGACTCTGGACCGCTAATGCATTGTCCCTCAGCTACGCCTCTACTACCTTTGGAGAACTGCCCAATGAAACACGAGCTATTTGCCTGGCATTCGTCAATGCTTTGGGAAATCTTGCTTCCATCTATGGTGCTTATCTCTTCCCATCTACCGATGCTCCTAAGTACTTGATGGGCTTCGGAGTGATCTCTGGACTTTGTGCTCTTAGTGTGGCGACATACCTGGGGCTTTTCATATTTATCAAGCACCGGGATTAAAATTGGTTCCGAATGAGGAACAACGCTGTATATAGAAACACCCAATGATATCGTTAGTGAGATTAAGCCCTCTACGAGGAGTCAATAAGAATCTAGGGTAGTTTTATGTTATTTGAACTTTCTTCTGAACTCTACCTACTCCTGACATGTCATTACTACTAAGATCCTCAGCGTTCCTGCCTTCATCAGCATCACCTTTCTTCCACTCCTGGCATAAATCATCACATAGGGTGCTCATAGGCCAGCCCGTCCTTGATTCACAAAGGGAGATTAGAGAAAGAATCTGCTTTCTTTGGGCTGGGTCTTGGACACAAAGTCCAGCTTGTCAGGTTAGCACGAGCACAAGTATGCAAATATACGAAGCGGGTGGACAGAATATTTACCTCCATACAAGCACTGAGATGATATTATTTGACATCCTTCGTCGTGTAGCTCCATTGCTATTCCACAGATGACTGCTACCGCTTCCGAAAGTTGTTTCTAGGCAAATCAGTCAAAATTTGATCTTGTATTTACTCTTAACTTTGCTATGTGGTCAAGGGAAATATCAAGTAACAAGGAAATTGCTATGGATGTGGAAGGGTGCATACCTGAACCTTCATATAGGAGTTGAAGCCCGACATCGCCGGACGATGCAGCGTTATTAATATCTTGGCGAAATAAAACATCTGAAGGGCCACACCTTTCATCGCATCAGTGGAGTTCAGGCTTCAAGAATGGCTAAGAACTTACCTAGTTGTGGTGGATGTATCCATAAAGGCTGAAAAGCGCTGGACAGATCGGTAGACGTTGGAAGAGGTTTAAAGTCCTCTCCCAAGAAACTCTTCCACCGGTCTAGCATGGCAAACAACTCATCAGCGGCTTCCAGCCGTTGCTGTACTGATTCTTTAACAGTAATATTTGTGGGTTCAGCACAATAGTTGACCGCTTGAGAGAATAGGTAAGTAACTCTATGTATGATTTCGTGCTGGTTTAACTCTGGGTAATCCTTTATAGGTTTCCAGAAACTGAGGCACCGTCTTCGCTCTTTAAAGGCAGCCCAGACATCTTGACGAAGCCATGCCCACCATACGGCTTGTCTGATGCCTCCTGAGGCACCGTCTGCATCCTGGGATCGTTGGATCCAAAAAACTCCCTTGAGGTGCCGTTGCCAGCCACTGTCAGATTCGTCTAGCATCTCATAGGTTGAAATTATCAATGCAGTTGCTAAGAGTTCTTCGGAATATGCATAACTATTATATTGGAGTGCGGTTTGCACATAATGGAGTGCCTCGTAGTAATACTGGATAGCAAGATTTGGGTCATTATTGTCTGAGCCATTCGTAGGTTGTTGTCTGGAGAGATGCTGTGCAGAAAGTGCCAGGATCGCTTTCATCAAACCTGTGTTTCTTAGCTGGACTTTTGTGAGCATTTGACGACTCGTTTCAAATGTCTACGGTAGACTCACTGCTAGCCGTAATGTATAGACTGAAAAGTGATTGTCAGGATCAAACAAATCCAACTAAGACATTAGTATTGAGTTTCCGGCTTATGCAAAATCTCTTACCCAGAGTGATGACCGTTCTACAAAGTTTCGAAATATCGGCACTTCTGCCGGCCTTAAGACGATGTCCTTATATGACTTCCAAGGATGGAGGTCAGTATCATTTGCAGCCTTTGGAAACTCTGGATGTGCACTAATTTGGGACTCGTCCAGTGAGTTTGAGAAGGGTTCAGGCTCCTCAAACGCCGGTGATGACGGACGTGTAAAGCCTCGGTTGGCCTGTACTGCATCTGCAGCAAGTAAATCTAACCATCTCAAGGATGCGAGATCTGCGGTGAGATACTCGGAGCCAACTGTATTGCTTGGCGACAAGTTGTTTGTAAATGGGGAAGTAATCTTAGTAGCTAAGTACTGCGATAGACTGGAACTGTGAAGATCCTCTGGAGTGTTAAGTCGATCGGAGTCATGGATAGAGTCTGCGCTATTCAATGGCTTTGGATTCAAGTCGGCCTCGCAGTTTTTGAATGCATCTTCAAGGCCTGGCTCATGCGCTGGTGCTGGGACCACGCGGCTGGCAGGATCTTGTATTGCTTCGCTCTGCGGGATGTGTTCACCAATGACCTGGTCGGGCCAAATGCAGGTGCGATCGGTTAACGCACAATTTCCACAGATCGGTTGTGCTTCATTACATTTCTTGTGCCTCTTGCGACAAGTAATGCTGTACTGGTCAGTACTCGTCCCAGAAAAGGCAGGACGCGGAACATACCAACCGGTTTTGGTCCTCAAGCCCTTGCTCCTTGACTTGCGAGGCGCCTTCTTGCGCTGCACCCGCGCGGTTATTGGGCCAGTCACAGGAGGAGTATGGTTCGAAGAGTTCTCTGAGGCCGACTCCATTTCGCGCGTTGTCGTCGTGCCTTGCCTTGCGCGAGACTTAATCGTATGAGCGTGAAATGGATGATTGTACCTACCGAAACACGAGACGCGGAGAAGAGGAGAAAACAGCCTCGACACTGGTTCCTCCACAGTCCCCACGCCCCGCGACTACTGACTCGGAAGCACGGCCTGGTGCTCACCTCATGACTCGCATGACCGCGAGACGCGGCTTGCTTTTCCCCGGGTGAATTGTCGCCTCTGAACCCCCCTGGGCGGACGACGATGTCACTTGGGGTTTCTAGGGTGGTCCTCCTAGCTCCGAGTGCTAACCTAGTTCTCGACGGTGCTGAGCTGAGAACTCGAGAGATGAGGATACATGAAAATCCGCAATGCCATCCGTCAACTCAACAACAAATATATGAAGTTATTTATTACTGGTCATTAAAGTACAAATGTACGATGCGAAGTCTGGTTACAGGAGCAAGGAAACCTCCGGCGAGAAGGACGAGCGAGCCATGCAAGCGTCTCCACTACTAACGCCCGGACCATATTCAAGCCGCAACCAGCCAGAAGAGAAGAAGAGTCAACGCAGCATAAAAGACCACTCCCCGACCCGTCCGCGCTATATGCATTTGCAGTCCCAAATCAAAAAGGAAGACGTTGGTTTCAATTAAGCAATCGAAAGAGAAAAAACCCCGATGTTATCAATGCTCCTGCAAAACGTGCCTGCCATGTGTCGAAATGCGTATGTAGCGTTCGTACATTCTTGAGTGCTCAAGCTCATGATGAGTCTTGGGCCGCACCCTTCTTCTCCGCGCAGGTAAAAAGATTAATGTGGTTGTCGCCTCTTGCTGCACAGGCCAGCATCATCCTATGTGGGTGGAATGCGGTTGCTGAGATGGGGTTCTTAAGATGCTGGTGCAAGAATCCCGAGTATGGCTCTACGCGCGACAGCTCTCTGCCGTCAACATTGTAGACCTTTACTGCGTGGGCACCGGTTCCGCTGTTAAGATGTTAGTGATTCGGCCATTAAACTTAGGTGGAACTTACACTGCAAATACTGGAAGGTGCTCATGCGTGCTCGCGGTGCGAAGTGTGTCCTTCGTAGTCTGGATGGTGCGGATCGGCTTGTCATGACGAATGTCCCATAATTTGACTTTGCCATTCCGACTTGCAGAAACCAATTCTCTCCGGCCTCCTCGTTGCATATGAACTGATTTGATCCATTGCTTGTCTGAATCGTCCTTCCATTTCTTCACCATGGCTTCTTGGGGTTTCACTCGTGCATCAAAAACACGAATGGCTCCGTCTCCAAAACCTGCTACGAAAATATCGCCTGTCATCTGGTCTGACGTTATCGAAGTGACACAGGAACCTGACCGAGCAGGAATATCAACAAGGCATAGTTCCGCTGCAGCAGCCCAAACCCTGATCACTTTCACATCACCAGCTACGAGTAGCTTGCCAGATACCTGCTGCCAATCAAAGACCATGCCAGAATTGACATTGCTAGGCACAAGATGGGTGAGAGCTCGCCAAGCAGAGGCAACTTCAATCTTCTTGTCGGAATCGTAGTGCCTGTAGATTCTGATGACGCCATCGGATGCTCCAGTCATTAAGAATGCTTGATCATCTTCATTGATGAACTTGAGGTCGCTAATTTTGGAACCAACTGGATTGCCATTCGAAAATCGACTCAGGCGGCTATTAGTCTTCCAGTCCCAAATACAGACAGTATCACGATCGTCTGAAACCGCTAGGTGGTCTTCAAATTGGTGCAGAGTCATCTTCATTGGCTGACTTCCATTGTTGAAGAATCCTGCAGGGTTGCTCCACCGATTATTGCCTGCGAATTCCTTCTGTGGCTGAGTATCACGGAGTATTCCTTCGTTTCTAGATCTTCTCCACAGACGCTCATTATAATCAGTGCTTCCCGGTTCCTCAGCCTCGTTTGGCTTCATTTGCGGCTCGCGGAAGTACTCGATGGACCAATCTAAGAAAGTGCTTTGAAGTGGAATCATGGGTGGCTCCGATAACTTCCTCGGTTGAAACCCGCCTGACATTGGCTCTTTTGCAATATGATATGTTCCTGGGGTTGTGGCAGTATCGTTCTGTTCTGGTGGAGGAGCCCATTCTGCTGGCAGGCGAGATCTGACTGGCAGCGGACTTTTTTGCAGGCCTGGTGACTTGGGTATGGTCATTTTGTTCGGATCATTTAAAGTGTTTTCTCCGCTTTGCGTTCCACCAACAACCATGGAAGCTAGGGAGAAAAATGAGCTTGCTGTTCTTTTCAGAAGCCCCGGCGTGTGAGGTGGTGCATCATTCGGGAAAGATTGCTGGGTCGGGGTTGAAGGTATAGGTTCGGGCTGATTGCCTATCGGCACAGATCTTGCGGCTCGCCGAGTAATATCATCGATGAGGATCTGAGCAGGACCACCGAGAGGAGAATGCAACATCGAGTCGTGAATGTAGTCAATGATGATAGTGGCGTTTCGCTGCACTTCGGGATGGGGGTCAACGCTCATGATAAGAACGTGCTTCCAGACTGCTGCAAATATGGAATTGTGGGCCAGCCCGTGAGCTGCTGCTTTGATTGTGCCGTCACGATTGCGTTGATCTATCCTTGCATAGTGAAGTCCCATCTTGTGGTCATTTCCATCTTCTGCAGGAGGATACTGCCGGTATTCTCTTTCCTCTTGAAGTTGCTCGTACGCCGCGACCCAGAACTTGTTCTCATATCGGCGAATGAATTTGGATAAATAGACCAACAATTCTTTACGAATCATCGAGTTTCCGTCATTTGCCATCTCAATCACCGACCATGAGATCTCCTCTTCGAGACGAGCCACCTCATCAGTCAAATCAGGGATGCCTAAGAAAGTGGTCATAGCATAGAGCATTGCTGCTCGAACTTCACAGCACGGATCTCTTGCCAACTTGATCAGAATTTTTGTGGCATTCTCCCTGATGCCTCGCCACTTAGCTTCCGGTAAGTCATCCCAAAGCTGACTGATGCAGAGGCATGCCCATTGCCGTAGTAACGGCCATTCGTTGTTCTCAACATGTATCAAGCAGTAGGTCATAATTTCCGAGCCATTGGCTACAGCTTGCCCTTGCCTGTAACCATTGCACAGCATGGCAAGGATAAACGCACACATAGCCTTGTGCTCTAGACTGTGGACGACATCGACTGGTAAGCCTTCCGTGGGTTTCAGGATTGATGCAAAATAATTGTAGCCACTATCCTTCAGAAGGTCTGCCTGGCAGCTGAGGTCGACTGCAAGCACTCGAGTCCAGATGAAGACCATAACTGGCTTCAATTCATTGGCAGCGGATTGTAGAAGCTTGAGCACATATGGGAAGATTCCAATGCTTAACGCAAGATTCACCGCCCATGGTCCCATATCAAGAAATTTGCCTAATAGAATCAAAGCGCGTACTCGGTGCTGTTGACTCAAAAGAACCTGAAGGACAACTGGAAGCTGATCGGGAGCTTTATGTGTAACTGCCCCTTGAGAAAGATATACCTCAAAGGCCGTCAATTGTTCGGTAAAGAAGCTTGAGTTGACATATTCATAGTCAGGGAGGATCCCCGCCTCTTTTTGTTCCAACTGTGGCAGTTGAGCTAATGCCATTTCTACAGCAAGATCCCAACTCTCCCAAAGAGGGTGTTGATGGGTATCAGGAAGCTCTGGCACCGATCGGGGATGGCATCCATAAGCTGCCATAACCCTTTGGGCAAGTAGAAAATTTCGAAAAAGGGCGGCAACCATCAAGTCTTGTCTAAAGAATTGCCGGAAAAGATTTCGTGGTAAAGTTGTCCAGGCAATAGTGTCTGTAATAGCTGTAAAGATCCAGTTGAGCTCACCAAGCGGTGTCCTTCTCTCTTGCAATCTACCCGGAAGCTTCTTGGCCCGTTCTGGGGTTAGCTTTGTCGGCAGGGGATCTTGCAGAACAAAGAACCAGAGTGCCATCTCTATTGGTGTAGTGAGGCATGCTGTGAATATATCAGCTGGCAAGTTTGGATTCGTGGGGAGATTCTCTCTCGTGTTGCAAGCTGCCAGATGAATGAATGGCCTATGGCTGACTTTGACGTAATTTGGATCTTGAACAGCTTTCTCTTCCTCTTCCTCCTCGTGTTTGACCACAAATCGTTCGAAGTTGTTCAAGATATTACCCGCATCTGAGCAGTCCCAAACAAAGAACGTCGGTGCCTGTAACCATGTTTGTAGGTCGTATAGCGATACTGGTATATACTGCGTATAGTTCTTGTTGAAGACCCATATTTCACCTGAGCTCGTGGGTTTTGGTACACCGTGACCATTATAATGAAATAATACGCGTTCTTCCTTCGCATTCCTCCGTAGGGATACGCAGAACTTTTTTGTTTCTTCCACCGACGGGTCTAGGTATTGCTTGTAACGAGTTCTGATCGCAAGACTCTCGTATTGTGCTTGCAAGGACTTTCCAATGCTCTCGAGGGCCTTTTGGACAGGAGGTTGTGTTGGATCTTGCCACGCCTCGAGCTTAGCTCCAGGAGTAGTTTTCAACTGGTCTGGAGGTTCTACGCCAATGTTGAGGCAAATCGCCAATGCTGCAGAAACCGTCTTCAATCGATCCTTCATCCGCCAATCTTGAAGCTCGAAACTTGTCGGCTTAGGATTTCCGTTGGTAGCGTGTCGCTTTTCATCCCAGTACATGTACCAGTTCTGCTCAAGGAGAGAAATATCAGCAACTATTATCTCCATATGTTTGTAAAGCGGCCAGAAGAATGTAGCCATCTCATGTGCAAAGAGGTGCTGATGTTTGTTCGTAAGTCACTCAGCCCACCCACTGTGTATCGCCTGCACTGATACAGACTCAAGCCGCTCAGTTAGAGCAATCTCATTTTCTTGCACAGCAAACCTTCACCGCGGGACTTATCGTCTGCGAAGTATGCAGTACACATCTTGTGTGACAAAACCACTCGCTAGCATAGCAAACAAATCTTGTGGGAACAGCCCGGGCAAGAGAAGACCACTTTCCACTAGGAAGCTGGGCCTTCGATTGAAATTGAAAGTGGAAGGGGCACTTACACTCGCTAGCTGCGAAACATATTCCTCTGAGGCATATACATCTTCGAATCCATGCCGCGCGCCCCATTCTAGTATTTCCTCCTCCCCTTGTGATTCTGGTTCTTCAAACCGTGGTCCATAATCACTTTTTGACCTCCTCAAAGTAGCTCTTGTCGGTCGTCTTGCCTGATCAAATACAGACTCATCCTGGGAAGAATCTGCTCTCGCTGTTGCCGGCCGGGAGTACAAGGACACCCTGCGCATTGGTGCGCTATCTGACTCTGTTGTTGTGCTTGCAGCTGACATCTGTCGGTCTCTCCTTATGCTCGCCTGGCGCCCAGTTCCATTTTGTACCCCATTACTAGCTGCGCGCATATTGCCTTCACTTCTTCCAGAACCGTCGATGCCGTTTAGACTTCCATTCGTGGCGGCGTCTGCTGGCTGGATATGCGGGCCTCCAGATGCATAGCTTTGAGTTTGGGAATGTTGCAGGGATACATTGGAGGAGTGAGAGGACTGTCGTGGATTGTATTGGGGTCGCGGAGCGCCTTGTTGGACTGCAACGGCGGTCATTGCGGAGTTACGCCGCTCTCATCAGAGCATGAAAGCCTTCATTGGCGACAAGAGAAGTGGTTTTTGGGCATAGGCAGATGTCCTGCTGTCGTACGAAGAATGAGGAATGTGATGGTGAATATGCGCCGCAATAGGATCAGACCTAGAGCTTCCAGTAATGCTCGGCTGGAGCACGTTGAAGGTGAGGAGGACAACAGCTTCCTCAGCTCAAGGCACTGGCAATGGAAAGCTCACGGCTGTGGGTAGAGAAGAACCCTCGAGGACACCAAAGACTGGAGCTGTCAAAAGAACCCACTGGCGAAGGATTCGAGTATGGCTAAACAGTCATCTTGGACCGTAATCGAAGAGTCTCCAAAAAGTATATCTCGGCTTTGGATTGATAGTGCACGTGAGAGGTAGTATCTGCGACGCCATGCTTGTTTTGATTACCAGCCTCCTTTTGCCCAAGGCGGTGTACTGTCAACTGATTAAGTTCTCGCGCACGCATCTTCTGAGCAATGTGGCTCGTAAAGCCATTATCATAAAGCACAGATTGACGGACAAGTGTTTATTTGGTCTCCAATCATTAAAGCATTAAAGGGAGACAGTGCAGGGGTGCCTTAGGAGCTGAAGCATTGGGCTTTGGAATAATGCTATTGTTAACCTGTGTTTGGTTCTGCACGGATTCAAAGTTTGCGCATCTGCAGAACCCACCTATTATGGAAATCGGAAAGTTATCGATCCCTTAACAGGCCTCCTCGTCTGCTGTAGACATTAGTTCATACCACATCATCATGTGTACTTGTAGAAAAGTTCGGTCTATAAATATATTCCAGTTGTCATACTTTATCAAGCCTTCGTGCAGTAGTGACCGCATCGTGATCTCTCCTAACCGCTGGCCTTGGGCCAATGACATTGTTTATCCAGATGATGTGCGTCTTCTCACTGTTCCTTCCTTCGCTTTTCCAACCATCATCTACAGCGGAGATGCCTCATAGGTTTGCATTTAGACACCCAGTTCCAACTTCCACGACTGGGCTATGCTCCTTAATCAGACCGCCAGATAGCCCAGGTCAGCCTGCAAATTGGTGTACAAATAAAGTGTTTGATCACAAGATCCATGAGTGCGTCGTAGCAAGTACTCCGTAGTAGTATGGTTCGGATAACCATATCCTCAATGCTAGGTAGATACAAATCTAGTGTATCTTGAAATCCTCCCTTTCCTTTGTTGGTCTCGAAGTTCTCTTATCAAGGTCTGGTTCTTTCTCCAAAATTGTGGTTGGTCAACGCCATATGTGATTACAGTATGTATACAGCTATGTACAGCTGGCTACGAATAACAGGGCAGTCTCAATTCCGCTTTCCAGTGTACGTACTCTTTCGCGCCCCCCCCCCCCCCTCCATTTCCCAGCCAACTCGAAGGATGGAGGATGACCGCAGATCACACAGGTACAGGATTGCACCAGGATAGACTCAACCATTTTGGAGAACAAAGCCTTCTTTCTCCCACTCTTTAGTACTTCATCGTCGAATTTTCAGAAGACCCGTCATCCGAAGTCTGGTGGAAACGACATCATGTTGCATCTCGCAACCTAGGTAGCGAGCGCAGTGCTCTATGAAAAGCATGTATGTACCAAGTTAGAGCGTGATGGCCTCTCATCTCTTGTTGATCTGTTTCATAAGTCAGCTTCAGCCACCGGCACCTGCGTCTGCGTCTGCTTGTGCATGCTTAGCTCGAGGCGCGGGAAAACAGGGCGAGGGGAATCCACCGTCACTCATTCGCGCTGTCAGTGTGCCAGTGCTGGTGCTAACCAGAATCATCGTCAGGGGTCGCCAGTGGAGAGAACGGAGCAGTCGAGATGTGGCACGACAGGAAATCTAGTATAGCAAAAACAGCAGGCCAGCCATCCGTCGCTCGACCGGATCATACAAATCCTCACGTAGAAATTAAGCTCTAAATTGCCAGATCATGTAACCCAGCTCATATCGGTTCGTTGCAAGTGGTTTAATCAGGGTTGGCAAGGCATGAACCGTATGTCAATCTAAAGGGTACCGCTTCCGCGCTCTGATCCCTCTTAGCAAGCGACATAATTTTGTAGGTCAAGTCATCCTGGCCGTCGACATCCAACCCTTCACGAAATCTCCCATCGCACGACCACCACCCTCGTATCGACGACACCCATTCTGGCCCAGTTTGCGCATTTGACACCCATTGTGGTTTGTCTGGTCAGTCGGGGAAGACAGGAGCTCTATCGACCAACATCACGATAGATTACCCTCGCGGATCCCCAGCCATCCCTGAGCCGACACAGCTACTCAGCCTAGCTTTTGCTCCGGTCTCTCCCTTCATACCACCAACACCGCGACTCGTAAACCTCGAAATCCCCCGAGTCCGAATCCTGTCGTCGACTGCAGTGCATTGAGATAGTGGGAACCGCTGCCGGCCTCGAATGGCACGATGGCATTCCTATTCAAAAGCAAAAAGAACGCGGACAGATCGCAGAGTGCAAGAGATGTTCCCAATGGTGTCGCAGGATCAGCATCATCACTACAGAGCGCAAATGGACGTAACAAGGAGGCCGAGAAGGTTGCCGCTCAGGAGCAGCGAGGGACACCATCCAGCAGTGTTAATAATTCCATCACATCACTCAACGGGACTGGTATGAACTCCAGCCCAGAGCAATCGAATGGACGTCGAGTCCCTAACTCGGAACCAGCGCAAGACTTACCAGTAAGTAGTATTTGATGAAAGAGATGCGCTTGGGTGTATCAAAGGTCGTCAATAAAATGCTGATAACTTCCGTAGCTACGCAATGCAGGCGTCCCTCCTGGGTTGCAATCGCCGCCTGCAAATCCGAACGCATCCTTATACCCTTGGTCTCAGCAACGGCTAACCTATACAACCTCACATCCTAGTCCGTTTCCTCGATATGGTGCAGCTGTCAATGCGGTCGCTTCGAAGGAGGGCGATATATACTTAATGGGCGGTTTAATAAATAGCTCTACCGTCAAGGGCGATCTTTGGATGGTCGAAGCTGGAGGAAATATGGCGTGTTACCCCCTGGCGACAACAGCGGAGGGCCCAGGGCCTCGCGTGGGCCATGCAAGTTTACTGGTTGGAAATGCCTTCATCGTATATGGTGGTGACACAAAATTGGAGGATACTGATCTTTTAGACGAAACACTCTATCTACTGAACACCTGTAAGTCTACCAAGCTTCTACCTCAATGATGTCCTAACATTCATAGCTACACGGCAATGGTCAAGAGCTGTACCAGCTGGTCCACGTCCAGCTGGCAGATATGGGCATTCCCTTAACATCCTAGGCTCCAAGATCTACGTATTCGGAGGTCAAGTGGAAGGTTATTTTATGAACGATTTGGTTGCGTTCGACTTGAACCAGCTGCAGGTCCCGACAAACCGCTGGGAATTCCTAATCCGCAACAGTGATGAAGGAGGACCCCCTGTTGGGCAAGTTCCACCAGCACGAACCAATCACTCGATGGTGACTTATAATGAGAAGTTATACTTGTAAGCTTTCAGCCATAACAAAGTGCTCAGCACTAATGATTCCAGATTTGGAGGCACGAATGGTTTCCAGTGGTTTAACGATGTTTGGTGCTACGATCCAATTCCCAATGCTTGGGTGTCTTTGGATTGCATCGGATATATACCTGCCCCACGAGAAGGACACGCAGCTGCCATTGTCGACGATGTGATGTACATATTTGGTGGACGAACCGAGGAAGGTGCGGATCTTGGGGATCTGGCAGCATTTAGGATCTCGTCAAGGCGGTGGTACACCTTTCAAAATATGGGACCGTCGCCATCGCCAAGATCAGGTCATAGCATGACCGCATTCGGAAAACAGGTTGTTGTTCTGGCTGGAGAGCCAAGCACTGCTACACGTGAAGCTCAAGACCTGTCGATCGTCTACTTGCTTGATACCTCCAAGATTCGCTACCCTAATGATCAACAGATACAGAGTACTCCCGCCGGAGAACGGGTGCCAGGGAGACGACCAAGTGGAGGAGACAAGAGCGGTATGGGCGCTAGTAGAGGTCTGACCTCCAGGGATGGGTCTGTTGGCCCTGAAGCAAGGCGACCGACAGGAACTCCACGGGAGAGCGTCACGAGCCCTCAGGGTGGATTTGGTCGTAGCAATGGAATACCCAATGTCAACGGGAATGATGCCAATGGGATGGCCCCAGGATCGGCTCAGCCACAAGGAGCTCCAGCAGGATCTCGATTGCCCAGAGCATCAATGGCGCAAGCTCCTTTAGGACCTCCGCCTCAACAGCAACCTCCACCTCCACGAATGAATGGCGCCGCTTCTGTCACGAATGGGAAGGGCAAACCTGAGAAGGGGCATGGCCCAGCAATTGATACCTCTGTTCGCAATCCTTCGTTGGATGGTGTCAAAACCCAGACAGCAGTCCTATCACCAAGTCCTAGAGACAGCCCTCAGGCCAAAGAAAGTCCTGTGACGAATGGTCGACGCACTCCAACTCAACAGCAGCCAGGTCCTAAACCGCTCGCGCGAGTTAACTCCGATGATCCTCCTCAACTGGCCACCAGTAGCGTTCCAGTCAGATCAGAATCAAAAACAAGACAAGGACGCCAGCAGAACTCCCTTGATAGCATTAGTGAATCCACTTTGAGGAACGTTACTAACCGTCAACCATCCCCTCCTCCAGCTGCACGAACTGTGGCGAATCCCCCAGTAAACCGGAGAGGCTCAGCAAGGAATTCACAGACTGTCAATCTCTTAAAAGAACTCGACGCTGCTAAGAATAAAAATGCATGGTACGCTTCCGAGCTTGAGCTTGCGCGAAAGGCCGGCTACGTTCCAACTCATTCCAGCAGCCCTACCTTGGAGCAACGAGCAACCGAATCATTCGACGATGAGGACAAGCCCCTTATTGAAGCTCTTTTAGCAATGAAGGCCGAGCTCACAAACATCCAGGGTTCAATTGACAAGCAGGCTATAATTGCTTCCAAAAAGATTGCAGAAGTCGAGAAACAACGAGACGCAGCGGTCAGCGAGGCAGTGTATGCGAAAGCCAAACTTGCCGCCCATGCCGGAAGCCAGAGCAGCACTCCTCAACCCGATAGTGACGCTCGCGATCTAGGTATGATGTCTGCAGATAGGTCGAATGATATTGGAAGAAAGCTTGCTGCAGCACTTGCCGAGCAGAAGAACCTCAATAACAAATTGGAGCTGATGACCGCAGAGGTGGAGGCTGAGAAACGAGGCAGAAAGCTGGCTGAAGAGATTGCCAACACTGCACAGACACGTCTTAGCCAACTGGAAGCATACCAACAACAGAACTCGGCCGAGGTTGAGCGACTGAAAGCCGAATTGCATGAATGTCAGACCAGAGCGCGTGAAGAAGGTATTGTCTGTGCAGAAGCTCTTGCAGCTGCGCAACTCGTGAAAGCAGAGAAGGAGGAACTTTCGCAGAAACATCAAGAGGTTCTTGGCAATTCCAAAGACAGCAGTGATACCTTTGATTCTCTTCGGGAGGCCATAGCTGCCTCGGCCGACATGAAATCTCTGCTGGAACGCAAACTTGATGAAGAAAGGGATTTGCGGGAAAAGATCGAAAGCAAGCTCAATGTTTTGAAAGGCGAGCACGAGGCAAGGACCACCGAACTTGAGACTGCCCAAAGGCGTCTGAAGGATGCTGAAGAGCTTGCTGAACAGTATGCCACCGAGGCACGAACTCATCGCGAGGCTGTTATGGCTGGTCTTGACAAGGTTGTTGCACGAGATGCTGGTCCGCGTGCTAGTCTGAACGAAGATCGAATTATAGCTCTTACTGGCCAGGCTCAAGCTGCAAATGCTCTGGCCAGGAAGTATCAAGCTGCTGCCGATGCTGCATCCGAGAAGCTACGAAGCGCAGAAGAGCGTATTGCTGGCTTAGAGGCTTACCAAGAGCAAGCAAGTCGAGATGGTATGTCGATTCGAAAGCAACTCCAAGCTGCGATGCGCGAGACACAATCATTGCAAGCGGCAAACTCGGAAATGAAGTATCAGCTCGCAAATCAACAGCTGGAAACCAACGCGGTTCACGTCCAGCACAACACGCTGAAAGATATTCTTGGTGAGCGCGGCATCAGTCCTGCTGGTGCCGCACGTGTCAGAGGCCTTGGCAGTCCGCAGTCCGGCTCAAATACACCAGACATAGTAAGACACCGCGAGCTTGAACAGCAACTTGCAGCTTCGATGGCTGCACATCAGGAGATGAGAGAAACGTATGAATCTCGGGAACAACAAGCTGAAAGTGCCTACAGAGAAAAGCTCGGACAACTTGAAAACGACTACCAATCTGCAGTACACTATGTCAAGGGTACCGAGAAGATGCTGAAGCGTATGAAGGACGAGCTCTCCAAATATAAGGCCGAGAACGCACGCATGAAAGATCAACTCGTGGAAGCTGACGAGAAAAATGCCTCGAGAGATGTGCCCTCTGACTGGGAAGATGAGCGCACGAAGCTTAACAAGCAGATCGAAACTCTGCAAGCCGACCTGAGCAAGTCTGCAGCTCACCTCGAATCTCAACTTGCACAGATCAAGACCGAGCTTCAGACGGCTCAGAAAGAACGAGATCAATTGAAGCAATCTCATGAAGACACGCAACGAGAACTTTCGGCTAGCGCGCAGGAAGCTAAAGCAAACCTTGCTCAACTGCAGGAAGAAAATGCACTACTCGAGCGACGAGCCAAAGATGCAGAGCAGAAGGTTTCCCTGCTCCTTGATCAAGTCGAACAATCGGTCGACACTTACCGTCGTCAATCTCGCCAAGCTGAATCTATGAACGGCCATCAACGAAACGCCAGTGGCCAGGAAAGTCTCTCAGACTCATCCCTATATGAGGCTGCAGACGGCAGCAACAACCGGAACTCAATGGCGCTTGACAGTCTTGCCACGGAACTTGAGTCCTTGCGAAGCCATTGGGAGACAACGAACAAGAACTATCGCACCAGCAATGCCTTCGACTTCGACGATCGGCCATCAACAAAGGGTGATGCAGATGACAAGGGGCCTGAACTGAGTGGAAGTCTGGCCGACTGGAGAAAGAGACTGGATGCCGAGGAGAGGAACAGCAAAGAAGGTGTATCTGACTAACCCCTCTCCCCCAGCCGGAGGGAGACGAGCCCTGGTGGGAGAGAGGTTGGAACCCACAGTATACACACCAACAAGAGCCAGGTCAATCTTCTTTGAAGTACCTGGTTGATACAAGGCACGAAGTTTATGACCTCGGGAGGAGAAACATGGAAGTCGGAGCCTTGCATATAGACTGCCATGTTTTATTCTCTGCTTCTTGTGTTTTCATATTTCACTCTTTGTGGCTGGACGCAGGCACGAAAGCTCCCTTAAGCATTTTGCTGTTGCACTCATGACATCGAACCGGCGTTTTTGGGGGATTCTTCTGGATGACTGGGCGGGATCGACGCCTTTCCCCTTTGTTTTTGCCTCCGTTTTATTTTTCTCCCCCCGCCTCGCATAATTACCTTCTACCCCTCTCTGAGGGCACATTTCTATATTCTGTGTTCGACTTTTTGTTTGGGGATGTTTTATGTTTCTTTGCACTTCTCTTTTGTAGGATTCTTATTGTCTATTGCCAACGGATATTGGGAAGGGAGGGGAGGAAAGTGAGCTGCCCACATCTCATACCATGTCTGGTGGAAAAGTTTACGGGTTGAATGAAGCGGTGATGTGTGTAGTGAATGATGGATTGTAGTCTACGTATGCCGTGTGGATTTCTCTAGGGTTAATTCTGGGGTGGATGATGGGCCAGGCCAGACCGGAGATGATTAATTCAAATACTTTGCCTTGGGTGCCCATCGGATATATTTCGTGCGCACGCAGACCTTCCGTGCTTCCTTCCGCTGCTTGGTGATGCAGCTTCATGAGTCGAAAAGGCATGGGGCCGGCTTAAGCTTCGTCGTTCGTCCTAGGATGGGGTATGTAAGGCCTTATCCATCATAGCTTCCGTGCCTTGTCTCGACCATTATTACATGGGTCTTCTCGCTCAATCACGTTGGCAATTGGGGTGCACTCGAACCCATTCCCCGCAGACGATTGGTTGCCCACGCGCGCTCTAGACCCAGGAGCTCATTTGGTCTAGAAGTCGTGTTACGCCCTCCGACGGCCCATGATTGGGGCTAGCTGAGCCAGCCATACTCGATACGATAGGTCGGGGATTCCAGATGCGATCGGGAGCATGGGGACGGCGGGTGATGGGATGGCTTGCGGTGCTTGCTGGGAGCGGTGCCATGCCACACCCATGCCACCTGTGCCTACCTTGGGCTTTGAGGAGGTTGCTTTTTGCACGGCCGTGGATGAAGCTGGCGAGGCGAGGGTTATGTTCTTCATGGTTCGGGCGAGGGCGCGCCGCCTCGGTTCGGCATCCCATCCCAGGTGCGCGTGGGCGGAAGCGACCATCGGGATTCGGTGCACGGGGAAGATGAGGACGAAGGGCGGTCCATCCCCATCGTCCGGCAGAGCGTGGCGAGGCTGGAGGGAGGCCAGGCAAGCAAGTCCCATAGCAGCGGATGCCACGACGTGCGCTGTCGAACGACGAGGGCGATACTGTCGTCTTCTCGACAAGAATAATGGCGCAATCCGGGGGCTCCTTCCGCCGACCGCACTACCGACCGCCATGCATGGTTCGAGATCCGAAACCATTCCTGCTGAGGTGCAGTTGCGAGTTCCGAATCCAGAGAAAAGATAGGGAGAGATAGCGAGAGTCAATGAGCGGAGGGGACACCAACGCATTGTTGTTCATGCATTGCAGATTGGATTGCAGATCCAGGACACGAGTTGACCTACCCGACCGGCTTGCTGGCTTCGGGCCCGGTCTGGTCTGGTCGGCTGCGAGAGGAGGGGTGTTGTTCCTGACCATAGTACCATGGTTATAGGATAGGTACCTCTACGGGGCGTTTGGATTGTCATGCCACCCATGGTCAAGACCTACGTGATACGAGGGGCGTGGAGGACCCGTCGATGGCAATACGGATCATGGGAGGGAGAGGAGATGAGGCTGAAAAGGCAGCAGCTCAACCCTAAGCCCCAAGCCCAAGGCAAAGGCACAGGTCACGATGAAGATGCAAGCGAAGGGCGTGCGTGGTGTGGTGGGTGAAGGCGCGGCGATGAAATGCGGATTGGGGATGCATCAGGACGGTGGGATCGGGCTGGCGGGGTTCGTGGGTGAGTTGGGTTGGTTGGCGGGTTTGCTGGTTGGGCTGCGTCGCACGACAACAGGACCGACGGCCTTACGACGTTGGGCTTGGAGAAAAGAGGGGCAGCAACGACAGAACACGACAGGCAGGCAGGGCGATGGATGCATGGCTGACATGACAGCGACGGCCTGCTCTTCCTCCACCGAACGAAATCCCGCCGTGGCCGTCTACCATAATCATCATCAAGCAGGGCACGGCAAGGCCCAGGCAAAACAACGAGGCCGTCAACGCTGAGAGAATAAGGTATCTCGAGGCTTTGGCTCGGATCTGACTTGCGTTGCTGGGCGCGCGGCGTGATTGGTGCTTCGTGCCCCATCCCGCGCCCTTCACCTCCTCTTTACCTTTTGCCTTTGCATCCTGACGTAGCCGGCGGATCGTGTGATGGATGATGGTTCGCAGCTGGGCTTCAATGGCCTTCCCAAGTGACAGTTCCTTCGTACCGCTCACCGTCGCTCCCCATACCACCACCATTCGGGCTTCGACGGGGCGGACGGGAGTGTGGGCGAGGCACCTGAATCATGCAAGGAAAGTCTTCGGGAAGGGTGAAAATCCTGACCGGCGATGACGATCGAAGCGTTCCCTGGGCTCGGGGTTCTTGGGAGGGAAGAGCGAGTGCAGTCAGTCATGCTTCGGGTCGTGTTGCGAGGGGGGTTGGTGAGTGATATAATTTTCATGCACTCCTGAGTAAGAGCCACGGCCAGTGGGCAGACGAGATGGCACCGCAGAGGCATGAGGCATGGGCATGAGGGAGAAGAGACGAGCGGGTGCTTCGTAAGTCAGCACAGAGCCAGCGCTTTGGGCGGTGCCGTTTCCTATGCTGCTTCTACGGCGGCTTCTTCGTCGACGTCTGCCCTTTCGCTTGCTATTCTTGTCCCCCTCAGCCCTTCCTCTGGATATCCCACCACGCTCTTGGCGTCGTCGTCCTCTTTGCCTCATCCAGCTGTTCAGAACCACGCCGTCGGAATGCAATGCCCGCGCTGGAATAAGGTTGCCAGCAGGCCAAATTCAAATCCACAACGGAATCATGGCCATGGTGAACCATCGTGAATAATGGTGGACGACGACCAGAACCATCCTCCTCAGCCCCAGAAGAGCCCATGCCATGGCCCAACGCCCACAGTGCAAAGTGCAAAGTGCAAAGCCCCGATAAGGCCCTGAGCCTAAGGCCCCTCTCCCCCCCCCCCGTCCACGCCAAAATCCCCTACACCTCGCCCATAGCACGCTAGGCCCAAGGCGGAGAAGCCGCCTCTGGCTTCATAATCCCTCTTCACCATCCGTCTTCCTTTCTTTCAACAATCCCATCACCTCCAACCTCCACCCCAAGCAACGCGTGATATCTGATCTCTCGATACCCATTTCTTCGGAAAGTGGTATTTCGAGGGTGACATCACCTGCAACCCATCTCCCCCCCAGCTTCTGCTCCCAGAGGCCTCACACGACTCCCTCGATTTCACGGTCGGCTGCCCTCTGCCTTGCCTCGACCCTTCTCTCCACCACCGTCCCCTCCCTTACACATCACGATCCGTCACGGACGCGGCTGGTACGTGTATCCTCTCTCATCTCTTGTCTCCATTGATTCACACCGGCCTCACGCTGCTCTACGGCCGTCCGGGCTTTCTGTCGTGCTCTCAACCTTGCTCCTCACTTCCGTCACGGTTCTCCGCCTTGACGTGGAGTTGGGGCCGGTGTCTTCTCGCCTCGTCCAGACCACTTTCACCGCTACACCTGCCAACAATCCCATTATGATACAACCAGCCAGCTGACTCCCAGTCTTCTAGTATTTGATCAACCTCCTCCCACACGGTCGACCTTCACTCGATATCCACAACCACCTTTTAACGACTCTCGTATCGGTTCACGATACCTCAGAGTCCATAGTTCAACTTCAAGATGACTACTATGGTGAATCCACCCGCTTCCAAGTCGAAATCTAACCCTCTGGTTTATACTCCCTTTCTTCAGCCTCTGCGAGCACCTTCTTGTCAATTTCAACACTACTGGCTGAAACCGAGATGAAGACGCCATTTGGATCCTCACTGCATTCCGGCTTCAGCCTTGTACCAGTGTACATCCTTTACTTCCTTCTTTATTAAACCCCCCTTCTACCCCTTCTCCTTGACCGCACCGCGACATATCTTTTCTGTGGCACGATACTAACCTCATCCCAACAGGATCTTCGCGTCGGTAACAAGTACCGTATTGGTCGAAAGATTGGTAGCGGTTCGTTTGGTGATATCTACCTCGGAACCAATATCATTTCTGGCGAAGAGATCGCCATCAAGCTCGAGAGCGTTAAGGCCAAGCACCCACAACTCGAATACGAGGCCCGTGTTTACAAGTCTCTCGCCGGCGGTGTCGGCATTCCATTCGTAAGATGGTTCGGTACCGAGTGTGATTACAATGCTATGGTCCTCGATCTTCTTGGACCCAGTTTGGAGGATCTTTTCAACTTCTGCAACCGAAAGTTCTCTTTGAAGACGGTTCTCCTCCTCGCAGATCAACTCATCTCCCGCATTGAGTACATTCACGCCAAATCCTTCATCCACCGCGATATCAAACCCGACAACTTCTTGATGGGCATTGGCAAGCGAGGCAACCAAGTCAATGTTATCGATTTTGGTCTCGCCAAGAAGTACCGTGACCCTAAGACCCACTTCCACATCCCATACCGTGAGAACAAGAACTTGACCGGTACTGCTCGTTATGCTTCCATTAACACCCATTTGGGTGTCGGTACGTAATTTCAACCCAGGCTTTGCATCTCCCTCACTAATTTCTCTACAGAGCAATCTCGTCGTGATGATATGGAGTCTCTCGGATATGTCATGCTCTACTTCTGCCGTGGCTCCCTTCCATGGCAAGGCCTGAAAGCTGCCACCAAAAAGCAGAAGTATGACCGCATCATGGAGAAGAAGATGACCACACCCACTGAGGTCCTCTGCCGTGGCTTCCCTAATGAATTTGCCATCTACCTCAACTACACCCGCTCGCTTCGTTTCGACGATAAGCCTGATTACTCTTACCTTCGAAAGATCTTCCGTGATCTCTTCGTTCGTGAGGGTTTCCAGTATGACTACGTTTTTGACTGGACTGTCTACAAGTACCAGAAGAATGCCCAGGCCATTGCCCAGGCCGCTGGCCAACAACCTGCCCAGGAGGACGAGGAGAAGCCAGGCCGTACCCGGACCACTGCTGCCACTGCCGGTATGACCCCCCAGCAAGCCGCTGCCAAACCCGGAGCCATTTCGTCATCCCGCCGCAAGGTCTTGGAACGTGGTGCCAGTGGAGCCGTCGACACCCCGGATACCAATAGGGCCGTAGGAGGAAGTGACAGGATGTGAGTCTCTACTATCTCCCGGAGTTCCTTGTCCTTGTAAGGAGTCTTTCGTCTTCGCGTTTAGTGTGTTTCGAAACGCTGGCCGCGGGGAATCAGTATGCTGACTGGATGGCTGACGCTTTAGTCCCCGATTCTAGGCTGCGTTCTGCCTCCAAAGGTGCAGCAACTGGTACTGGATATGCTACTCGGCCTAAGCGTGAGGATCAAACTGGACAGCAATGGCATTGAACTATCTTGTTGGACGGCCCTCCTGGTTCGAATTTGGCCATTGTTCTTCGACCTGGTGGCTTGTCGGCTTGATTCTCCCTTCTGTCGTTGATCATTCCTTGTGTCACGGATGACATACTTGGCAAAGGCCCGACCATCACACTCATCTCATTATGGATTGCTTTGTTTTGCTCCACTCTTCGATTATGGATTTTACCCTGGCTCGTGGAACTTTGAATTTGGCTGGACAACCCGACTTGGACATGGCAACATGTCAGCAAGCAAGCACCGTCAGCAAGTTCATTGTCATCGAACGGCGCGTCGATGTCAAGGCATCAAATTTGCGAAGAATTGCGGAATGACCTGAAACATGTCTACACCACCCCATTGCTGACAGCATTTGGTGGGTGGCTTTCTCATCAGACATCGAGGGCGCAATATTCTTCAGAGCAACAAAGCAACTGGTCATTAAACTCACTCCCACAAAACTGACCAAACTGTCGTCAGTGTGGCTGAAGAGCAGACCTGTCTTCCAGAGATATTTCGTACTGAGTGCACTTTCCTACTTTCTTACTTTTCTTTTCTTGATTTTCGATCTGGCTGGGGAAGGGCACGTCTGGGGATGTCAGGAGGTGAAGGGGTGAATTGGCTACGAGGACGAGGGCGAGTCTAGTGTTGGTGTAGCTGCGGGGTTACTTTCTCGACGATGAAGGACATTTCCATGCATCTGCATTGAGATTCTGAATTTATTGCCAGGAAGGGACCGAGTACTGGGGAGGACGTCGTTTCTTTGCTCTGCTTTTTTATTTCCTTGCGTCTTGCGCCTGTCATTTTCGTTCCTACGCGGTTGGAGGGGGAAGAGGGGACGCCGAGGAGGATGTACCGCGCCTGGACTTATCTATTGCTTGCGAGAGGGACTTTTCTCTGGCCGGTGTGCGGCTGGGGACTGGGAGCTTTAGCTATACACGATACTTTGAAATTACAATTGGCAACCCACCTCACTTGAATGCTATAATTTGATGCCAGTGCCTGAGACCCTAATCTGTTCCGTCCCTATCTTTTCATACGCACCTAACCTCCCGAAAACACTGCTATTCGGGCCCTCGTGGGAGACGAGTCCTGAAGCCTGGCCGATCATCGTGAGCTGTTGAACAGCGAGGCAGGAGCTTTTGATCTCCCATAGCTAGTCTGGGTGTCTGGCTATGGCAGCGTGAGAAGACAGGCTCAGTCATTTGCCGCTCAGGCGAAGGTCTAACATCAATTTGCTGCCGCACACAACACTTGAGAAACAGTATGAGGCGGTACTACCAGCATCCTGGAAGGACTTGTCAACCCGATCATAGCTGATGCTCGTCATTACGGCAACTGCAAGCCATCGTCTCAATTCCTGTGCTCCGCTAGCGCATCTGCCCTCTAACAGGTTCCAGGTTGGCGCTTCGCTTCGCCCATCTCCGAATCTACCTTGCCCATGTCCACCTCCCTGTCATGTCAACCTCAACATGTGTATCTAGGCCGGTTGATCCTCGAGCGTGACTGTCGTCCACACGCTCGATACCGCCCTGGACTGGTGAATTGGTATACTTGGAATCACATTAACTCATCACTAGTCCGGCCAGGAAACTCTTATCGGCAGCTCCTGTCATTGGAAGTGCGAGAGCGAATCTCTCCATTATGCATCCCCAAGGAGTTGTTCACCAGGCTTTCTGGCAGCATCAGCCAATGATCCTCGGGACTGGAGCTGGTTCCTAATACTGGCCAGGTTTGGGAGAACCAGACCGTGGCTTTGGTGCTCCTGAGTACACCACGCAAGGGGTTTTGTGAGTCTAGACACTGTTCCAACCACGGTTTTAAGATGAATCTCTGTCTATTCTCCCAAGGCTCGCTCTTGGGCACGTCTCACGTTTCCCTATCATCCAATGCTCATTTGCTTTAATCCTGGTTAACTACAGGAGTGCTGGTAGTCGTATAGGTATATAGCCATGCTCCAGGCTGCCCTGTTCCGTTCTCCTGCCGGTCTGGATAGTTGCTAGCTCGTTAAACCACATTCTCTTACTACAAGCAATCCAGCACAGCGGATAACAGTCGAACTAGAATATCGTATCTATTCTCGAACACATTCATTTCTCCATTCTTTATATTTACAACGGCCCTTACGAAAATGGGATTTACCAGAAAGATCTATCCCATGCCCGGCGGAGATTTGATCATTGATCCGGCTGATCTCAAGTCGTTTTATCTCCCTATCGCGGAAAGAGAAACAGCTGCTCCTACTACAGTCGACGATTCACTCAAAATTCAAACGGAATCTAGCGTCTTGACCAAGCCTATTGAGAATGCCGTCGTACCACCTTCTACCCTGAGGATTGGTCTCTACAATTCAACCAGCTCAAGTATAGTTTATGCATATATCACTGGTCTATCCTTGAGCAACAACAATGCCGTGTGCATGATGGAATCCGATGGATCTTCCGTCTACTACCCCAGCAATCCAACCACGACCGGAGTCCCCCTTTCTGCCGACTGCGCAATCCCACTTGGCCCACCTGGAAGTACAACATGGTGCACCATACCGCTCATGGCCGGAGGGCGAATCTGGTTTTGCATCGACGATACCTTGACATTTCTGCTGAACCCAGGTGATACGGGCCCTGGGTTAGTCGAGCCTTCTGTGAGCAACACTTCCGACCCCAACTACTATAAGCGATGGGACTTTTGCGAGTTTACCTTCAACGCCGAGCAACTGTATGCCAATATCACTTATGTCGATTTCGTTTGTCTGCCCATCGCACTCACACTTACTAACACCAGCGGTGTCGTCACGCACGTCTCGGGAATGGCGTCGAATGGTTTGGATACGGTATGTGCAAACTTGATAACGCAAGGTACGGTTGATGGCGCGGGTTGGGAACAGTTGGTGATTACGAACAATGGCAGCAACCTCCGAGCCTTGTCCCCATTAAACGGGATCGTCTTCAATTCGTCCCTGTTCATGAACTACTTCACGGCATATATAGCGTCGGTATGGGAAAAGTATGCAACTGAAGCTCTGACCATTGATACGCAAGGCTCCTGGGGCTCCGTCCAAGGCACCACCTCAAGCGGATCTCTCACATTCGGGGACCTGGGCTCGTTCTCTCAGCCTTCCGCGCAAGACATCTTCAGCGGGAGCAGCGGTGCCTTCGCAGCACAAACGATCAACACTGCCGAACTTCTTGCTATCGGAGCGCGACTTGACGCCGCGTTGAACCGCGGGACACTGCTCAGCAATTCGGTCCAGCCGAATAACGAAATCGTGTCGACCTACTATACAAACGCAATCTCAAATCAGTATGCCAAGATCGTGCACGCTGCGAACCTGGATGGGAAAGGATATGCTTTCCCTTACGACGATGTGGCACCGTACGGGGGCATAGATCAGTCAGGGGAGGTGAATGACCCGAATCCTAGTGAGCTGCTCGTCACGGTGGGCGGTGGAAATGCGTATGCGAGAATGCGAGAGAAGAGGGGTATCAATATCGATGAGCCGCCGATGCATACGCTCGCAAGGCGGCAGGATTTGTGGTCCGGTGACGTGAAGCAGGAGATTAGAGAACAAGATCTCGAGCGAGGTGCGGTCACAAAGTTGCGGGGACAGCGTCAGGCCACCCGGCAGGAAGAGGTCTCTTTCTTCTCCATGGTCCCAGCTCCTCTCCGGCGTGTCATCGAACGATGCCTTCCCGTAAATATCTTCCCGGTCTTGAAAGCCCGACTACAGCTAACCACCAACAGAATATCAACCAGTCGCCTTTCGCCGATAGACTCGTTGCCATCCCGAACATCATTTACACTTGCCTATCGTCCTTCTTTTCACTATCATTCCGCACCATCATTTTCCGTCTCTTTTTCCTCCTCGTCATCCTTTTATTCTGGTCTTTAGGTTTTCTCAGAACGGGGGATGTTGTTAGAGTGGTTGAGCAACCGGATCTTCTGGAGAATACTACCATTGTGGGACTTGATCGGTGGCAGAACAGTCCATAATAGCATACCATTTTTCTTTCCTTTAATTTTTCAAATTCTTCTCTCGTCTTTGGAATATGTGGATGATTGTGAGTTGACAAGGTAAATTACAGTTAAGCTAGCTTAGAGATTTGATTTCTTTAGCGAAGCATAGAAGGGGGGTGGGGGGATTCATAGATACTATTTTCCTAAAGTTATACATTGTTAACTGCTGCCATTAAAGCTCTGATTGGAAAGAACATCTCGGTAAGCATTTGATTTCTGTTGATTATTGTCAATGTTCAAAAAGTTCTGATTCAATAAACCAGTCCCAGTTACTGTTTCAAATCATGAATTTGCACCTAGTGTCGCAGCATTTCAGACCTCATTTTATACTGGCAACCAACCATCAATTACAAGAACCCTTCATCATTCATACCAACTGTATTCATAGTTCTACTAACTCCGGTGTCGAAGCCATCATAATGTTTAAAGAAGCAACATCTCTGTAATGGTAAATCTGCACATGCAGTTGAGTACACACTTAAAGCTAAAATCTCTTAGGTAAAAGTCAAGACGAAGAAAAGTTTGCGATTGGCCCTATGCAACGTCAAAGGCTTGAGGTAATCACAATACTACACAGTCTGTATTACACATTCTAAGAACCAGGGCTTCTCAAAGTTTTGCACGAATAGCCGCCTTCGCATCTAGAAACGGCAAGATCTTACCAAAGAAGCCGTCGTCACTAAAGTCCTTCGTAAAGACTGGATAATCATGAACCTCATCCTTCCCAACCACACACTCAACATCTACGCCGGCCCTCCTCAAGCAGTCAACCAGTTGCTCGATCCCCCTCTTGAAAACCTCCACCTCTCCCCAAACCATCATCGTCCGGGGGAAGCCCTCATAGGAGTAGCCCTCGGGTAATTCGGCACGAGAAGGCGAAAGCAGCGTGGCGCGCAGATCCGGGCGATTTTCTGTGTACTGATATTGCACCATACTGCACATCTCTGGATTCAGGATGTCGAGATGTAGCGGCTCGGGATCGCCCTGGAAATCATCGACGAGATCGACGAAAGGGGAGACGAGCACGGCGTTGTCCGGCATGGGGAAGCCATGGCGTTTCAAATAGAGCAGCAGCGTCGTTGCAATGCCACCGCCGCCAGAATCGCCCATGATGGAGATATTCTCTCGGGCAAAGCCCAGGTCCAGCAGGTAAAAGTAGGCCGCCACGGCATCCTGCAGCGCGGCTGGGAAGGCGGTTTGCTTGGTGACGCACTTCCGAAAGTTGACGCCGAAGATGGGCACCGCTGTCTTGGACATGATGCGCCAGCCCAAGGCGGACTGGAGAGGATGGCCCTGGACCATGCCGCCGCCGACGAAGTACATCATGACCCTCCGTTGATGCATGGGCCGGTCGTCCGTGGCGGGGGAGGGCATATCGTCAAGCCATTGCCAGAAGCACGGGCACGCCTCGGGCTGGATTATCTCATGGACGGCGTCGCCCACGATCTGGTCGGGTCGTGCAGGAACGACGACGAGCTCGGCACGCTGGCTGTGCTTCAGTTTCCCGATCGCCTCACGAGATGCATCGGTCAGGACGTCGAGGGCAGGCCGCGTCCCAGGATTCTTGGCCCAGATGAAGTAGGCGAGGACGAGGCGGAAGGCGCGAAATTGGAAACTCCAACTCGGGCGTCCATAATAGGTGGTGCCGACGAGGGTGTCGAGATAGATGAGCGGGAGCTGGGGGAGATAGAGCGCGAGGGCTTGCACCGCACGCAGTTTGCGCGTGAGGTTCTCGTACCGCGGCGACGTGCTTTGCCATGCGCGGATGGAGGTAGGGGACTGGTACTCGGCTTTCATCGTGGTCGACGACTCTTCCGGCGCGATGTCACTCGACTGCTCAGGGTGACAACCATCAATGTGTAGGTTTTCAGGATGCAGCACTCATGTCATGCCGCTCCGTTATGCCGAGGTGGTAGTAAATGCAACCACCTCGGGCCCTGACATGACAACGTCCGTCCGTATCACGCTGCTTTTTCCATGCAGACTTCGACCGATGAAACTCTGTTGCATGAATCTCAGGTGCATGGATTCCACTCGGTCTGATCTGTCTTTTATTCATTTAAACAAGTCACCATATTTGACATCGGGGTGAACGTCAAGCATGTATATATATTGATCTATTCATTCTCAGCGGATGCATTGTCATACACCCCTGTCAATTAAGTTTAGGTATCAGATAACAACCCCAACAAGGCACGTCCAGTCGTGCTATAAAATCCAAGCTCGCACGCTCAAAACACTAGAATCTAAGTATATCTCGCAGAGATCTAGGGCAAACTCATAAACAAGTCCAACATGGCTGGATAATTCGGAGTTCCGAGTCCCGTAACAGGGTCCCAGCCTTGAACACTCTGGAAACCTGGAGTTCCGCATCCTTCATTGCCACCGTTGGTGATATCATTCATGACCTGGGGATTGGCATACAGAGTAGGATTGATGAAGCCAACCGGGCTCTTCTTCGCCGCCAATCGGTTTTCGTTGATTTGGTTCAGCAGAGCACCAAAGGCTGGTGCCGATGCAGAGGTACCGAAAGCCAGAGAAAACTTCCCGTTGACGGCGACTACATAGTTGACCCCATTTGCAGAGACATCAGGATACCCTCGAACTGTCTGTGAATTGTTGAACTGGGCTGCAGAGTAAGGAGGGGCATGGTTTTGGAAATATGTTGCCATAGCTTTCTTTTGGTATGAAGGCATAGCAAAGTTGTTTGAGAAACCACCACCAGAGAAGATGACTCTTTGTGAGGCACTTTCCGGTGTGTGTATTGTAGATCCGTTCATGACCTGCGTAGCACCAACTGAAGTGACGTATGGGCAGGTACCGGGAAATGAAGGGTTGAACGTTCCGGTAGAACCATTGTTGTAGGCCCCAGTTTGGGTGTTGATACATTGTCCTGAATTACCGGCTACGCCAAAGTCCCCGGACGAATACAAGATTGTGACACCTTGGAGACCAAGCTTCATGTATTCCAAGCACTGTCGCATCTCATACTTTGCTGAGAGATCAGCTTCGTTGGAGCCATAACTGGTAGAAATAACATGTGTAGTGGCGACAGTTCCACAGTTTTCTGGCCCGGTGTATCCGCCGGCAAGATTGTTGGGGTACTGGCCATCGATGTTAGGGTCCTTCGAATCACCCCCCTGGAAAGTACAATAGCTCGCGTCAAGAGCGTCAAGAAAGTTGTTAAAACTTGCACCAGTGACAAGATCGCCAACTTGATACATAGTAACCTGTTGAGGATAGACCAATCCCATGGCAAATTGCAGATCGAGGGCAGACTCTCCATTGAAAGTGAAGCTTTGATTCGTAGTCTGCACTACAGCTCCATCAATAAACTTCACATCTGGTGATTTGCCGTCGAGATCTGGAGCGAACTGTTTGAACCACATGTTCATATCTGACTGCAAGAAAGCCTGGGGTGTGTACTCTACAATACCCAGAGTGTTGTTCGATATGGCAGAAGTTGGTATCGGAACGTCGTACAAAGCTCTTAGACACTCCATCGTTATCATGGTGTCGCAGTTATCCAAGGTCATCAGTGCATTGGTGACGGCAGCACCTTGTTTTGGGTTGGAAGCGTCTGTGGGTGATCCGACAATACCACCTCCGAGGCCATCGGTGAAAAGTGCTCGTCGGTTAAGTTCATGAACAGTATCTGGAAGCTCGTCGTGGGAGAGGACCTTTCTTGGTGCACTGATCTTCTTATCAAAGTGGACCGTTGGAGTAATGATATCAATATGGTCTGTCAAATGAGCCGGCACACTGTAGTGATCGCACGCAATGTCTGAAACCAAGAAGTCAATAGCTGTTGTAGACATCAATCAAGGGGTATTGCATACGCTTCTCTCCAGTCTCATGGGTGTATACATGATATTCGGCTTTCAAAAGACTCTCCACCTCCATTGTCGTAGCATTGAATGTCAACCAATTGCGCGATTTCGTTGTTTGAACTCTGCTTGGATCAATGCCCGAGTCGGATAGCCAGGCCTTCACGGATTCTACAGTCTGCTGACTTGGCGCAAAAGTCTCTGCCACCTGCTCGGCAGACCAGTGCTTGCCATAATCTGGTGAGGACGGATGTGCCACCTGATTGATGAACTCTTCTGCTCGGTGCAGATTTTGCTGTGTGAGACCGATTCGAACTGGGAACATTGCAGCAGGATGAAGTCTGGAGTGCTTTTCCCAAGCGTGGACCGGTTGGGATCGACGTTCATGGACAACATGGCTCGTCGATACTGGTGATGCAGATACTGCTGCCACCAGGGCAACCAATATTTGTGCAACTATTTCGGTCCGCATGTTGAACTAACACTTCCCTCCGGAGCTGAGTTGGAGCATCTACCTCTGCCATTTTGTGCAGGGTCAACGTCCATATGTATCTGTTCCTCGTATGCGTAATTTGACTGGCAGAGGCTATGTAAAGCTTCGGCTTGGAAGTGAAACCATTTTGGTAAAAGAAAAGACCCGAGGAGCTCGGATGGACTCTTTCCTTACGGAGTACATTGACGCCCAGCTTGTCATCAGAGTGGAAATCTGGATCAAACATTGATGCCAATATTCAAAACGATATAGGTTTGTAACCACCAGTGAGCGGCTTGACTCTGCACCTTGAAATGGGCCGCCACGCGCAGACAAGCTTATTATCGCATAATTGATCGAAAACAGCAACGCAAGCATTCGCTTCGCACGGATAAGCAGATCGTGTTGACCTCGATGCCAAGGATGCGATTCGCAGGAGAACATAGCGTGGGGCCGTGTACTGCCTTATTGGTGTCAGACCATTACAGGTTTAAGACTTTTATATTTACGTGTCGGCCACAGCGTCGCCAGTTTGCTGCAAACCGAGGGCTGTGAGAGGGCAGCTACAAGAGGCGCAAGAGGTGCATATGAAACAAAACGTCTACGATGTCTGTTCTGATTTTAGTTGCGTATATTTTCCCCATGTCTTCTTTTGTAGCACTCGTTGCTCGCTCACAAGCTTCCACGACTCTTCATTCTCTTTCTGCATCTCACCACTCAGAGGGAGGGAGTGGCGAAGCTTGCGATGGCACGCTCTAACACATCTGCTGGAAATCCGGGACCTTGCAAGATCCGGTCGAATTGATTCTGTTCTCGAGTGGCTCTACCCGTAAACTGCGCCGCCAGTATATAATCACCTTCCCCAAGCTTGGGCTTCATGATGGTGATTGCCTTGATCTTCTTTGATTCTGAAAAGGGCGAGAGCATGATCAAGTTCGTGACCGGAGCATTTAAGTCAACAACTTCTCCTCCCGAAATAGCGCGGAGGCCAGTATCCCATCGTGCTACCTTGCCAGAGGCATGGCCAGAAAGGAGAGTGGTGCCATCATGGCTCAGTCCAAGACAGTTGCATGCTCCTGGATTAAAGGATGCTGTCCATGGGGGAAGCGTGACTTGAACCGGAGTATCCTGCAGTCTTGTATCGTAGAGGGGGTTGAGCACGGCCGCCGCCGTTGTAAACTCCAAAAGCTGCAGAGACCCATCCTCAAAGCCAACATAAACGGCTCGGTCGCATGGATCTAGGGCCAGGCACAGAGGGGTGGTCGGGAGAAGGAATGTGCGGAGGAGGGTGCCAGACTGATGATTCCACACGATACATGTGTTATCCCTGCTGGCTGAAACGCATATGTTTGTCGAGGTTGAGCTATGTCCCAGGGCGAGCGATGTGATGGCGGCTCGGTGGTTAGATAAGGTTCGAAGGGGCTCGTGTGTTTCACTCGAAGTCAACGATAAGAGCTTGGGGATGGACCAGACATTGACGTTTGAATCCTCTGATCCAGTGATCAGATGCGTTTGATCGGCCACCAGGCACGATATCGCCTGCAAATGCGCAGCAGGAGTTGATATTTGTCTTCCCGTATAGACCTGCGACCCAGGATCTCAGTTAGCTCTTCACACATAAGGCATATATGCGAACGTACCTCCCACAGTATTACTCGCCCCTCAGCCGTCCCAAGGGCCACAATGCCATCCCCGACTAGGGTCAAGCTGTGCAACCTTTCGGGAAACGAGACCAAGGCCTCATGATTCCCGCGCTCTCTCGAGTACACATGTACCACCGCCTTGTCGGCCTGTGCTGCGAAGATATGCGTTGAGTTTGCAGCAAGGGAATTGACGGGCGTGGAGCTTTTCTTGAGGGTCGATTCGATCTTGGGGGTCGGGTACAGGGTATGCAGGTGTATGCCGACATCTTTGGCGATGGCGGTGTTTGCCGACTTGGGCTGCGCGCGAATGGAGGTGATGAAGCCTTCGGACAGCATGGTGACGTTGTTTTTGGCCGACGAGGAGGCAGACCAGGCAAAACTTTAGGCAGGTCTTCCAAATGGGAAGCTGGCTGTCGTGCGGTCTGAGTGGGCCGGAGGAGCTGGATGCTGCAGCTAAATGAGCGAGGGACAGGCTTGGAAAGCGACTGGCTTCAATTTCTCATGGCTCGGGGGATTAGAGGTGACGAGATGCTGGACCGCAGAGGCGCAGAGTCCTGGGGCACTCGAGGTTGTAAATCCCGTTCTGGATCAGGACTACCAGAATGCTGGAACGCAAACAAGACAAGGAAGATTCACATGGGCTTCAAGCCGAGATGAGCTGGAGGCAGAAATCAATTAATGGTCCTAGTGGTCGCTCGCAAAATTGCAAAATTTGAATGGTCCCTTCGTATTGGTATCAGGGAATGATTGCTTTTGCGTGCGTCTCTTTTAGGCTGCTTTGGTGTCGTGCGTTGCTCCCTGTCCGCGATCGTTCTTTATTTCTCTGCGGCATCTTTTTTTTGCTTTTTCTCGACAGAAGAAGAGGAGCCGGCCGCACGCAGGGCTGGGCTGGGCTGGGCTGGGCTGTGGCTTGCTATGCCCACGCCGGCTTCACCGCCTTGACCGCAAAGTTCTGCCGGGGCATCAAAAGTTATTGTTGTGTCGCTTTCGGGGTCACTGACGGCCTCCCTCACTTACTCACTTCCTCACACACTCTCGCTGTCGCTCGCTCTCTCTGAGGGTGTGACGACGGGGCATGGACGAGGGTCCAAGGAATTGGTGCTCTGCGTGCGTTGTGCACCGACCGACCTGCTGCTGGCGTGCGCACCACCCCTCTCCTAATATGTCGATGCATGCCCATCCAGATTGAATGTGAATCCGACCGCCCTGGGCTCGTCAACGTGGTGGTCATGTGACGTGGCCGCCAGCAAAAGCAATATATCGATAGCAACTGTGCTGCACTGACCCGTACGTACCATGCTGCCGCGAATCTCATCGCTGGATCCATGATGCTGCAGCGCTGCCCGGCCCTGCTTTCATGCTCGACCAAGCCATGTTGCCTGCCCTTTGCTTCACAGTGCCCTCTTCGCATCCCCTTCGCGGTGAAACCGGTTGTTTGACAGTCGTTCATCCAAGCCCATGGCCATCCTTGCGTCGCCCTCTCGCTGCTCCCGCATACGATCTGTCACAACCCGAGGGCCTTCTCCTCTCCCAGCAGCCAACCGGATTCCGGGACGGCGAGTATAATTGCTTCGAGTCACAGACCCTTATATGAGCCCCTTGCCCCGATGCCCTTCCGCGACCCTGGACTGTGGCTTCCCGATCGTCCTCGACGAGCTCGCCTCGACCTCTTCAGATGAACCCAGCACCTTGGACCACGATGCACCCTAAATTGCAGCAAGGAATATGAGATCCGCCTCCATCTCTGGCCAGCGCCGTCGTCCTAGTGGTTGACCAGCTCCTCCAGCAACTGCGAGGGCAGCAAATGCTGGTCCAGCAGCTGAACTGCCGTAGCCTTGCATCTTCTGCAGATGAGCAGAAGGAACAGACTCACTTTGATCACAATTTGAGTTATTGCGGGCCGTTCACCTCAATGGCCAGGTAGCGGGTCCGAAGATATATCTCATGGCCCCATCCGTCTGCCTGCCACTCCTCTTTCTTCTTGATGAGTAGTACCATCTATAGTTCTACCCACTACTGCACCCGTTGGCTGCGTGCTTTTGCTTGAAACTTTCCATGCGTGTCACGACTTAAGCAAAGTCGCGTCGCCATCACCACCCACTCATTCTTGTTTGCTTGTTTTCTCCCTTTGGCGCAAGCCTATCCTTCTGACGATGAACACCATCACCCCCGCGGATGCTCAGGGACGAAGTCATACCTTCACCTCTGGGCAATCCCGCTTGCGTCTACACATGGCACGGTCAAATCAGTTTCTGACCCGATCAATGTACCACACTGGCGACTACGCTATTCCACGATGCCCGTCATTACCGTCCTTACCACTGCCTAAGCTGGTTCATCCATCTGAGCCATCGTTCAAGAGCAGAAGCCCTGAAATCAAACGACCTTCATCAGCCAACACAATTCGCAGATCTGTGTCGGGCATGAAACGTCTACTTCCTTTGAAGCTTACTTCACCACCTTTGCCAACCTCCACGTCGTGGGCTTCTCCCATTCCCGGCTCGGGGCCAATGCGTGATGTCCAGCAGCATGCCGAGCAACCCCAGCCATCATGTTATTCACCCTCATTTCCATCCGATGCAGCGTTTGCTGGCAAACGCCCTTCGCCATTAAGCAGGGATGTCTCAATTTACTCGAGGCAGAACCCCCAGCATCCGAGTCACAGCTATCCTACTGATAGTAGTCTCACTCATTACTGTCCTATGGGGTCATCTTGTAATAGGTTTGGCTGTAGAGTTGACGGGTGTTCAGCCAGTGAAGGTGCCGGCCTCAGTCCAGCCTACTCTAGCTACGCAGACTTGAACGACGAGCAAGTCACTTCAATAGATGGTGTTTCCGCCACTATTCACCCCAGTCACTCCGAGCTGTCGTTCAAATGCTTGGGAGATAGGTTCTTCAACGAAGGTTCTTGGTTGCGAAAGACATCGCATCAGTGGAACAATACCCAATTCGACTATCTTCCTGAAGTTCTCATCGACAACATGCCTAGATCAATTGACATTGAGGGGTGGATTAGTGACAGCACTAGTTACAGCTCTAGCGATTCTGACGATGAGGATGATCTTGTAAGTCTCTCGAGTCCATCGGCGCCGGTCCACTAATCACTTTCTAGTCATGTGCTACAGCGCTCGCTCCTGCCAGAGCCCAAGTTGTGAATGTCAACCGCGGAAACGATCTCAATATCATGATTCCACCAAGATCTTCATCATTAGCTCGAGGTAACACGCAATCTTCCGTTGGCAGGGGACGAAAGAGTCGTATGTCGGTGCGGAATGAACGACGTCCAAGGACTACTCGCTACGTCGCTGCCTGGAACGAATGGCACGAGGATTCGGACGATTCGCTTGATGAGCGAGTTGGCCGATCTGAAATTCCAAGGGACCGACTTGATCTTGCCATGGCAAGCCCTCCAGTCTCACCAACTCATTCAATTGGGTCATCTGCGTCCATGGTCGAGCAATCCATCGTCGCGGACGGTCGTGCGACTTTTGGAAGGTCAGGCACTTCATTGTACCAGGCCATCAATCGACCTGATTCACCACACTCACCCACAAGCTCCGTCATGGATATCGTTGATGCCATCGAGGGAGCAGTGAACGGCTTCCCATCCACTATGCTTCTCCTTGATGCACCATGCCTTGGACAAATTCGAACTCATCTGAGACAATGTCCAGCCGTTTCAGAGACGCACTCTCCTCATTTATCACCGTTTCCTACTCCTGCAGAGAGACGATTTCACAGAAGTCCGCTCCGTGGCTCCAGGTCCCATCGGAGTCTTCGACAACCATCCCTAGATCGCCTGCAGGCACGTCCGTTGACCCCAGTATCACGCACGCTTCCACCTCTTGATAGAATTGACACGAGTATTGGAGGATCACCACCAATCAAGAGGCTCTCCTCGCCACTTCGATCACCAACCTTCCTCTCTCTAGAGTCACGAACCTCTAGCTCTGAGACCGGAACAACCAAGTCATCCCCTGCGCCACACAATTTACAACCTCTGAGAACCATCTTCCCGAAGACTAGCGATTTCATGCGGTCAGCTCTTTACGCACATATCCTAGCATATATCTTCCTTACCTCTCTTTCACATCCAGCCTCAGCCCAGCAGCAATCACAAAATCCTTCCGTCCCGATTTATACGTCCACTATATCGATTCCGTCTAAGGCCGCGTCAACACTCGGCATACCAACTGGAACCAAATTGTCCTTAACAAATACCAATATACACATTCAAGGACTCGAAGAGCAAGTTGTCACATGCATCCGAAAGCTCGTTGGTGGCATGGAGGGGAAGGTCGGTTGGAGCATGGAAGGAGATGCTCGAGGACGTTTCCTGGACCGCGTTTTCCTCCGAGCTTTGGTAGAGGTTGTCAAGGGGTGTGAAATGCGCGTTTTCAATTGACTTATATTCCCTTTATTGTGCTCTGTTTCCTTTTCTGGACACTCGTTTGATAGTTATTCTAGCCTGGGATTTTTATATGCGCGGTGTTTTGGTGCGTTTGCGCTTCACGAACTCTCTCCTATATCACGAATTTCCTGTTCATATTTAAGTCTGCCCTGTTTCATAAAATTATATGGAAGGGGACAAAAGTAGGGATCTGGTTCTGTGGCACATTCTTTGTGTCTATTGAAGGCTTGCTTGTGTGCACCTAAAGTATTGATATATTATATCATATATTCACTTACTGCCTGATACAATTCCTATCTGGCACATCGACTTGCCTAGACCTATGAGTCTTAATTTCAACCTTCTCATGATAGGTTTGCTTTTTCCTACTTGTATTGACCAGTGCTCGGCCCCAATGGTTCAAAAGCATTCTTGAAGGCAAGCCTGAGCGAGGTAAACAAGCAACAAGTTCATCCCTACCATCCCATCTCTTAATCCTTAGAAATCACACCCACCCTGGCGTGCTCCTACATAAGTTTAAAAAATGTATTTCTTTGTAACAATCACTGATTACCCGCCCGGGTAGCTCAATCGGTAGAGCGTGTGGCTCTTAAACAGTCCATACCAGACTTTCAAGAACACCTCAAGGTCGCGAGTTCGAGCCTCGCCTCGGGCTCAATCCCCGAGGTTCCCAGCGCATGTTGGGAGCTTTCCATATTTTTTCTCTCTTATCTCTTTTTCTTTGGAATTTTCAACTTCTTTTTGGTCCTTTCTCGACAGGAAAGGGCCTTGTCAGTGAGGGTTTGCTAGTAGTAGAGACCTGGGAGGAATGTATGGGTCCTCGCTCCGTTTAGACCGTGCAGAGTTTTTTTTTCTTGTCAAGTAACCAAGCGAACGGCTGACACGGAAGACGGTGAGGCAACCTTCAAACTGTTCTTCCTCCTCGTCGCTTATCCGTTAGATGCGGATTGCTAGGACTCCATCCATATGTTTGTTCTTTTCGAATTGATTTCCAAAGCATGTTAGGATGCTTCATCGCTCGCTGCGCCATTTCTCCAGCCCCATCCGTCCAATGACGTATGAGCCTATCTGGAAGACCAAAGCACTGATTGCGAAAGGTGCATGAACAAACAATACGGAGATCACCTCCACATTTGATGGGGCTGCGAGCTCGGAGCATCATTGCTGACATGGCAATCTCAAGGCGCGGGGCGGAAAGCCGTGCAATGCTCATGTACAATTTAGTACGGAAACTTGCATGAACACCATTAAGTGAAACCGGATATATGCTTACTTGAAAACACAACATAAGCATGCACAGAGCTAACCAAGAATACAATCTATGAGAACGTGTGCTTCACAAGACAATCGTCTGAAACTGGAATATTGCCGTCCGAAACATCCACTATATGCAAATTAAAATCCATCGTATTCGGTGCACCCAGCGCACGCAAGAATCCTGTGGGTCTGACACCCCGCACTCCCGAACGGCGAAGTCTCAGTCCTGGAGGCTTCGTGACTAGTTAAAAAGTCACTTCTCATCCTCGTTAGGAATATTTCTATATTAAATGGTACTGGCAAGCCCGTCCTATCGAATCATAGAGTCGCTGGGATAGGCCACTTCGTAGCGCACCTGTTTCAAGACCGGGGCCAGCACAGCTCGGAGCATCATGGGCGCCGATGATGAACAGGCGTCAATGTCAGCATCTTAATTTACGATTATTGAAATCATAGTCTTTTCATCCTCATGAATAGACTGGTCAAACAGGGCCTATCACTTAATGCCCGCGAAGCATCCTGCACTCACGTTGTATTTTGCACTACTATCGTATCCTCCAACGGCATGCAGACCATTCCAGTCCTCAATAGCTAAAGAAAACACGGAAAGTAGCAATTATCTTGGGCTCACCCCTCTTTTCTCCGTTGTCAACTTGTGTGCAATGTGAGTGCAGCCTGTTCAGAACCGCATCGAGAAGATACCTCTCTTAGTTTGTTACGATGCGTGACGACAAAGAATGATCGAGGTAAATTGCAGGAGTCTTGGACTTGTCCGCCTATCAGACTTTCTCGATTTTGTGTGCAAACTTGACATCTGTTGCTTTGTTTTCTACATGCATTATCTGTCGATGCAAACCCAACCTCGAAGCATCCTAACCACCTCAGATTAAATAAGTTCAAATCATAGCTGTCGTTTATCATCTGATCTTATGACATGGAGTCTGGTAGGAACAAGGTCTCCAAAAGCCACCATTAGATCTAAACTTCACGATGCCAATACAGACCTGTTGATGGATTCAATCAGGGACCAACAGCCCGGGCTGGGTCAGACCAGCTTAGCATAAGAAGTCGTATTGTTTCTTGTAGCAAACCAAATTGAACATTAGGAAAACAGAAAGTTATTTGAATGGAATGTTATTTAAATTCAGACAACGCCTTTTGTGTTGTATCTTTCAACCCAGATTTGGTAGCGATATTCATGATGTGCAAGCGACACCGAGAGATTTTTTCGCAGTCTTTACTTCTTAGCATACTACGCCTCGGGGTATTTCTAGTGCGTTAATTTCTTTGTTCTCGACATTCACATCGTCTCTAACAATGGAGTACATATTTGGTGTATGATAAAGATTTCTAAATAAGAGCACACGATCTTATGCACCGACCTCTGCATACATCTCATCCATAAACTTAGCACACTCCTTCCACGCCAAAACCTCTTCAAAGTTACCACCTCCAACCTCTTCCGCCCGAACTTCTGGTCTCAACTCATTCACATAGTGAAAGTATTGCCAAAGAACATCATCCCTTGCGCAGAGTGCCAGCATAGGACACTTGATCTGCATGAAATTCTTCTGCCGGTCTGAATTCCATACGGCCCCATAAATCTGCATTCGTCCCAACCAAGCACGAGCATGATCCAAGAGCTCGCTCTGCATAAGTTCCAAGTCTTCGGCTACTTCGCCTTGCTGCAGATAATTCCAGGTCTTGAGCAAGTGAGAACCATCCATAACAGGCTTGTTGAAGGGAGCGAAGTAATGTGATTTCATCTCCAATCTCTCAGCTTCATTCATCAGTCCAGCACCAATCATGGTGATGCTTTTGATGTACTCGGCATATGTGACACCCATTTCTAATGCTAGGGTAGATCCCGAATGATGACCACATAGGTGGACCTTCTTTCCAGCGGCAAAAAGTCCAAGTTGTCGAAAGACCTCTTCGAAGATTGAGCAATACCATGTTGTCGAGTAAGGTGGTGACGGATCGAGTTCCGTGTCGAAACTACCTCCAAATCCCGGCATATCAGGTGCATAGCATGGATGACCTTGAGAGACATAGTATTCAATCAGATTTTCATAACTTTTGGAAGACGATGCTGATTTGTGAAGGAATATAATTGGTGTTTTTGGTGCTGCTGTCGTTGGCAGTGCATACCGATAATGTATTTGTCCAAGTGAAATATCGGCGTAGCCTTTCTTTACGACCGATGGCGCCATTTTTGATGGTTTGAGAGTCTTGGGTGAACTTTAGTCCTGGTCCTCTGCAATTAATTACAGCTATTTGGCCACCTTGTGTTTCTATACTTTGTCTTCCGTCGCTGACTGTGTATTGTCGGTCGTCGGGTCGGGAATCCCTGCCGCTTTCGGATGGGCAGACCCGTGCAGAAATCAAAAGTTCGGAATACTCCTATGGCTCTTCTTTTCATACGGCGACCATGTAAGGTGGGATAGTCTTAATAAAGAAGGAAGATATGCCGCATCGACCGCTTCAAGTTCCACGGCATCACTTCCGAAATATATCTTCCTTTTCGCACTTGCCAACGGTTCCAAGACAAACCCTGCTTTTGACGAGCTCGCTGACGGAGTCATGGGATCTGAAGCTCCTACTAAGAGAGTACTTCTCAACTTTTTCGAAGTATGTACTGCATACGATCTTTGACAGTTGATAGATAGATGTATCTACCATCTCCTAACACCTGTACTGACGCCTCAACCCTGCATAGAAAGCATGTGCTGGGAATCATATGTCACCAGGGCAATGGAAGTGAGTAAATGCTTATACTCTTTGGAATCTGGCTAACTGCAAGAAACAGAGATCCTAAAGATACAACAACCAGTAAAGACCGCCTTCCGTACTGGCTAAATTTGGCAAGGCTAGCAGATGAGGGCAAAATCAGCTGTATCTTCTTCGCTGATGGCTATTCCACGCATGAAGTTTATGGTGGTAATTCCGATCCAATGTTTCGTGCCGGTACACAAGCCGCTGCTCTAGACCCTATGGTTTTGATCCCAGCAATGGCTTCCGTGACAAAAAACGTAGCCTTTGGTGTTACAGGATCAACGAGTTACCTAAATCCGTACATCTTGGCAAGAACGATGAGTTCCTTAGATCATCTAACAGATGGCCGTGTGGCTTGGAACATCGTTACAAGTTGGAGTAAGGGAAGCGCTGATGCTTTGGGTGCTGATGATGTTGTAAGAAGAGATGGAATATGCTTGTACTAGATTTTCGCTAATAAAGTCAAGGTTCCTCACGATGAAAGGTATGAGATTGCGGAAGAATACATGGATTTGTGCTATAAGTGAGTAGCTTAGAGATTCCCCTTTGGAAACATCTACTGATCCACTTTCAGGTTGTGGGAAGGCTCTTGGGCTGATGATGCCGTTATACATGATATAGCAATCAACACAGCCTGGGATCCCAAGAAGATCAAGAAGATTGTGCATAAAGGCAAATACTTCAAGTGTGATTCCAGATATCAGACACATCCAAGTCCTCAAAGAACCCCACTACTGTTCCAAGCAGGTGCATCCAGTAAGTATACTTCCCGCTGGTAATGGAGAAATACAAAAGTTGCTAATAATATTGTTTCTCAGAAGCCGGAAGAGTGAGTTTACCAGACGCCTGGGGATTTTAGCTTACAGATTCTCTAGTCATTTGCATCGAAACATGCAGAAGCAATATATCTCGGGGGACTTCTTCCATCCTCAGCAGCAGCTTCTGTTAAACAAATCCGCGACCTTGCAGTGACGCAAGGAAGAGATCCAAGCGCAATCAAGTTCTTCTCGGGGATATCCCCGATCATCGGAAAGACAATGGAAGAAGCACTGGAGAAATATGAGCGCGCTCGTAAAAATGCCGATATCATCGGTGGCTTGGCCCAATTCTCTGGCTACACAGGTATTGATATGTCGACTCTTCCCCTGGATGAACCATTCTCTCTGGATGACACTCCAGGGCAACATGCCATCCATGGTGCCATTGATGCCTTCAACGCCGCATCGAAATCAGATTCGGAGAAAAATGAAGTGTGGACTCCAAGAAAACTTGGAGAGAAAATGGCCCTCGGCGGGTTTCATCCTGCACCAGTCGGGACTCCAGAAATGGTAGCAGACGTTTTCGAACAGTGGGTTAGAGAAGCCGATATTGATGGGTTCAACATCAGTTACACGACCGCACCTGAGAGTTTTGAAGATGTAGTGTATCTATTGAGGCCGGAATTAGTGAAGAGAGGTCTGATGTGGGAGGACTATGACGTGCCTGGAGGCACGGCAAGGGAGAACTTATACGGCAAAAACCAGAGTAAGTTGCAATCAGATCACTATGGTAGTAAGTTTTTCTGGAAGCCGGATGAGGTGATCGACTCGGAGGTGCAAGGATAATGCAACTAGTGAGATTGAAAATATGATTGGTACTCGATATCTTGATGATGGTATGTTAGGAAGCCTTAACAGTGCAGGTCAGAAATAATACCTACTCTTTTTTTCGTCATGGAACTGATGAGTTCGGCCAACAGTTTTGGCCGTAGAAAGCCAGGTTCGTTACACATTCTGCGATGCATAAGCCACAAGGGGGTTGCTGCTAAGTCTGAAGATAAAAAGTGACGATTAGGTTGGTGTAAAACAGTGTTACATAAATTTATAAGCTATCTAATCGTTGTGATGCTCTCATTATTGTAGTCAAAAGTCTCATCAAATTGAATAAGAGGGAGACTTCCAAGCCTCAAGTATATAATTCCTGTCCATCTGAATCCGCATGCTTGGGCCACTAATAACTTTGTCGGAATCTTCTCATCACATGAGAAGATACCTTGTACTTTCATGACGCAACTTTGTCATGATAGCTCCACTGAAGGCCACCTGCATCTAGAGGAAGAGATAGAGCAGCCTTTGTGTTAACTACCGGGTTAAAATAATGTAACAAGTCTTTGCTTCCGGATAGCACGCACCAGCCCCCAAGATTGGACTGCCTTTAAAAAACCCTCTGGAGAAACTGTTTTCTCCTTGAAGCATGACAGGAAAGTCTTTCGGAGTGCCCGTAACATTTATATCGGTTGTTCGTGAACTGGTACACAATGCATGTTTGATTTGAGCGGGAATCATAACGAGCCAAACCAGAGCTAATAACAGTCTTAGAACAAGCGCTGCTACAGCAGCACAAGCAGCGACAACCAAGATTGTAATTTTAGCCGGGATACATCTGTAATTACGCATCAGCAGCTTCCTTTGCAATAATTCTGAAAACTTACTGCGGCGCATCATGAGCTTGAAATGTCTGTGGCCCAATTGTATTTGCAACTGCGAAACTGGCAGCTATCATGCCATTTGCCGTGATCTGGTTTGCTATTAGCTATCGAAATGCATAACCATTCCAATCCGAACCTTCTTGGTATATCCAGCAATGTTAGTCCCTACAAAGCTATATACAAGCAGTAGAATTGGCACGATCTAAGACCTGTCAGCGCAGAACACCCAAGAAGGATCGACGTGACCTACACAGTTGATCATATAGATACCTGCTAACAAACCACCTTGATTGCTTTTATCCAGAAATGACATTAATCCACCTCCGATGATAACGGGAACTACCAAGGCAAAGATCGATGCCCAGCGAGTAGGACTCTTATAGATCGACAAAACTCGTCGGCTACTCTGGTTAATACGCGGCCTGCGAACAGTATCGGAGATTATGGGTTGCATCCCCACCGAAAAAGCACTCAATATCTAGACTCCTGTCTTTAGCCCTCACGGAGAACATCAATGGTTTCCTCACGGATATTCTATCCAAAGTGCCCACCGCGGACAGCGCGTATCGCTTTGCCGATTGCGACGGATGCGTCATTAGCGTTGCGCCCCTGCATTGATTGTCCTTATCGCTGGGAGGTCCGACGCGGCGTTGGTCGAGCTACGAGATAGAGATGGGTAGACGGATGGAAACGACGGGTGGAAGATTGGATCATGCGAATGATCGTATGCTTGTGGTGCTGCGACGGCCAGAAGGGTTCGATTTGGATTCTGGTTCGTCATCAACTCGTCTCGTCGTAAAGGATAAAGACGACAACGGTCCTCAAGCAGTCGATGACTTTCTCCACTGTATAGCTTTCTGTTGTATTCTTGGCGCATCTTTGAGATATCGATACCTTGCGATTTAACTTAAACTCATCCGATATGCCTAGTGCAACCGCCTCAAATATCAAGTCTCTCAATGTAGCCATCATTGGGTCAGGGCTTGGTGGGCTTTCGGCAGCAGTAGCACTTCGGCGACAAGGCCACCAAGTAACCGTATATGAGCGTTATGACTTTGCGAATGAAGTCGGAGCCTCTCTATCGGTAGCCTCCAACGGATCTCGGTTCTTGGAGCAATGGAAAGTCGATATCCCGGCCGTGAAGCCGGTTATCTTACAGAGATTGATCATGCATGACTGGGCGACTGGAGAAGTGAAAGGCGAGTATCCTCTAGGTGACTACAAAGCAAAGTTTGGCACGGTTTGTTGTCTCCAACACACAGAAGATTGACCGAGAGATTGATTAAATGCTTAGGAATATTTCAACTTCCACAGGATTGATATGCACAATGTCCTCCTTGACACCGTGCGAGCAAAATCAAGCGACGAATTTGGACCACAGGGAAAGGTTGTTGTAAATCACAAAGCTATTGAAGTAGTTCTGGAGAAAGGATTCATTAGATTCGAGAACGGCGAAACGACGACGGCGGATCTGATTATAGCTGCGGATGGCATCCGGGTAAGCCTTACAGATAACTTAATCAGGGTATGTGAACTGACCTAATCATAGTCTCTTACGAGAGAGAACATTGGTATCAAACCACAAGTAGAGGGCAGCACATCCTGTTGCTACAGATGTATTATCCCTTCGAGCAAACTACACGAACTCGGTCTCTCAGAATTCGTCACCAATAACGGAATTGAATTTTGGGGTGGGTTTGGGATCAATAAGATTGTCATGTCGCCTTGCCATGACGGTGAGACAATATCATGCTACTGTTTCTATCCGTAAGAATCCTATTCCAGACGAGTGGAAATAATGTGGCGAATAGTTGACAGAGCGAACATTAGAACTGCTCATAATGGGCTAAACAAAGATGGATGGAACATCTCCGCTACGCCACAAGAGCTTGCAGATACATATCCAGATTTGGACCCACGCGTGGTAAAACTCTTCCTTAATGCTAATGATATTAAGATGTGGCGGCTTTATATCCACCAACCTTATCCATACTGGACAAAGGGAAAGGTCGCCTTACTAGGCGATGCAGCACATCCCATGCTGCCAGATCAGAGCCAGGGATACTGCATGGCTCTTGAGGATGCCGGCGCACTAGGATACATTTTTAGCGAAGAATTCCAGGAGATTTGGAGGGATGATGTTTCTAAGGGGCTGAAGTTATATGAGCGTGTGAGGAAAGACAGAGCAAGTCGTGTCCAGGCGGCTAGTGCAAGAGCGCGAACGGATCTGAGTGAGCGAATTGGCTGGAGTAGCTCAAGCGATAAGCCTGGGAAACTGACCATTGAAGAGGTTTGTGGGTATAATCTGTTGGATCACATTAGGGAACTTGTGAAGGAAGGCGTTGCGTAGTCTCTTCAGAAACGACATCTACAAATCAACTTAAGTTGGACCTGTCCTTCCAGAGGAACTCCACAGTTGGAAATAAGATTCAGTGATTGAGTTTGTTGCAGATTAAGCGGAGTTCATTCTTTTAAGTCCTTGCTATCGTGTCTCTCGAAATGAGCCCCGAGGTTTTACTTTTTACGTACCTCGCTTGAGTTTGTACATCGAATGGAGAGGTGCGTATTTGTACCTATGTATACAGCCAAAGCCTTCAGGTCTTTTGATATTCCTGATAATGTTACAGTTTTAATCTCCGGTTCTCAGCTCTATTTCTTCCAATCACCAACATGCGCAAGTATTATCCTTGCAGCCTGTTCAGGGCTATGCTGCCTTCCGATGGCCTCTACGAAGTCTCCTTCGGGGTCCATTAAGTAGAAGTAAATGCTGTGATCCACCAGATAGTCCTGGCCAGGTTTGACGCCCTCCGGAGTCGAGAAGTATACTCGGTATGCCTTGCAAACGGCTTTAATTTGTTCCCAGGTACCAGTCAAGCCAACGAGGGCGGGATGGAATTCCGATAGATACTCCGCAAGCACTGGTGGGGTGTCTCGTGCTGGATCACAAGTGATGAAGATAGGGAGCAGTGGTGGCATGCCTTTGCCTTGGAGCTTCGGTGAAGCTTGTACAAGATCGATCATCTGTGACATCTTGTCCAATTCTTCGGGGCAAATATCTGGACAGTGTGAGAATCCAAAGTAGACCTAACCCCAATTAGCCCCGGCATCCCGTGAGTCCGGTATAACATTATTTACTTACCAATGAATACCTGCCCTTCATATCCTCGTCAGAAAACGGGTTTCCATTATGGTCCAGTAAATGGAACGGTCCTCCAACTTTCGGCCGTCCCACACCCTTCGTTGCCTCTGCAACCCGCTTACGTTCCATGCGATCCTTTTCATAGCGAAAGTAAAAGATCAATCCCGCCCCAGAAGTGAGAAAGAGCAGGCCGGCTTTCCATGAGAAAGGCTAAGAATGGATTAGATTCTGGCTCTGACGCATTAATTTTGCTGGAACTCACCCCTGATCTATATCTCGACCGCTGCTCTTGGACAGTCTTATATGTGCGAGACGACGAAGTGCTGAAGGTCTTCTGTCCAAGACCATTGACGGAACGCAGACATGACGTTCTGATCTTTCGAGGAAGTGGTGATGCGCCAGTGTGCGTTAATCGCTGGCACCCCAGGGAGCTTGGGAGTGATCGTTCATGGCTGAGATATCTTGAGAAGCTCAAGAGAAGATTTCGACTCGGCACAGCAGGCTTAGGCATGGTAAAAGTTCGCAATCAAGAAAGCTTGGAAATCATGAGCTTCAATCCAAGTTGACATTTTGACATCCGAGCTTCCTTAGCCATGCCTAATTCCTAAGGCATGAGATTTCATGAGTAGAATTGATGACTAAGCCAAAGAAGCTGTCCGGGTGGGGTCCCAATACGTTCACCATGCATGGTGAAATAATATGCTTACTAAGCACCCCCTCAGCCAAAATCTCACTTCCCATCCACGACCGCCATCAGTACCTTTTCGCAAAGGAAAAAGCCTAGATTTATTTTATATAGGTATCTAGGGATTTAATAATACCTTACTTAATAAGAGAGTACTATTATTTAATAATTATAGGTTACTATTACTATAAGGTATGATAGCCTATAGCTATAGGGCTAGAAAGCCTATAGAGCCTATCACTATAGGGCATAATAGCCTATCGCTATAAGGTATATACTATCCTCATTCTAGATCTTTTATAGACTTTTGTAGACTGACTAATATAAAATATATAGCGATGCTATGTAGCTTAAGCTTGAATCGAATTATATAGCTCTTCTTTAGAGGAATATATAGCCTCTAGGGACAATGGCATTGATATAGCAAAAGCCTCAGGCGGTGGCTCTGGCTGAGGTTGTGAGTTTGGGGTGGTGTGGAGTAGGTGGTGAGAAAATTGGTGCTTAGTAAGCACATTATTACACCATGCATGGTGAACGTATTGCGGCCCGTCCGGGTGGATTTAAGGCTTAATAAGCACATCCTCAGCCAAAATCATATACCACTCCCAATCGACACCATCGTCAGTACCTTTTCGCAGAAAAAAAAGCCTAGATTCATTCTTGTATAGATATCTCGAGATTTATTGACAGCCTACTTTATAGGAGAGTATTATAATATAAAAGAAATAGGCTTGTATAGTTACTATATAATATAGGGCAAACCAGCCTATCGCTGCAGGGTAAAGGAGCCAGCCTGTCGCTACAGCGAAAAGAAGCCTATCCCTACAGCGCAAATCAGCCTATCGCCAACCTATCACTACGGAGGATAGCAGCGTATGTATAGAGCTCATCCTCAGAACTATATGTAGATTTAGAGGGTGTTGGTATAGCAGGGTACACAGGAGTAGATAGGGGTTTCTCTAAAGGTTAAGGCAGCGATGAACTTAGTACCGTGGCGGAGAGATTGAAATAGATACTCGAATATCTAGTTTCGATTGTAGAGGTACAGCAGGAACGGGGATGGTGTCGATTTGGTGGTAAGTGATTCTAGATAGCTAAGGAGGAGGTGCTTACTAAGGAGTAAGCCTTAAATCCACCCCATAGGGCAGGCGCAATGGGGTCTAGCAGTCTGACCCCGGCTGCACCAGGTGCATTCCCTTTATTACCCTATTGATCGCAGATCCTCATGTCGTCGAAGATATCGATGGTGTGATTGGTTACCATATTGCTTACCAACCACCGACATCAAGCTTTCAAGCACATTCCTCAGAGAGCAAGCACACATCTTCATCAAACTCTTCCTACCAGTCTCATTTCCATCATTCAAATTACGAGTAAGGTAGTTTCTCCTACTTAACAGATCTATGCCACACAGATGCTCTTACAAGTACAGTAATGGCTCCGGAATATGCTGTGCGCCTTCGCTCAAGATCTGCTCGCTCTGCAACGCCAAATAATGCACCACGCCCAATTATCGAGTTATCGCTGAACTCCAACTACAGTATGAAGGGTCTGATATCAAGGCCATTAATCTCTGCGGCTGACCTGGCTCGCACTCGTTCTGCTTCGCTCGTCCTCCTCCAATACGTCACTTAGTCTTGTGGGATGGTGATGGCGAGGAACTGCCTCCCACCCAGATCCGTAGCCTTGCCCCGCATAGTCTGCTGCCGGTGCTACTTGTTCTGCTGCTGCTCGCCCGGAAGACGATGGTGCGCTGGTTGTAGTAGTTGGGCCACTCCCATACTCGATGCCAGAGGAGGGTGCATGCCCGTAACGCTCGAGATATGCCAATTCGCGTTCTCGCTCTGCAGCTACATCGTATTCATCTATATCATTGTCAGAACCAGGGCCTTGATAACGGATTTTATTGCCTCGAGAATCACGGATGAATTGACCTTGGGAATCGATCTCATACTCTTCCTCACTCAATGCACCTTCCGAAGTACCATAAGTTGGATCAACGTCGCCTGGAGACGAGGTTGCTTGTTGAGGTTGGTGGTAGGCTCCCAACGAGGTTGGCTGTACAGCTGGAGCTTGAGTGTATTCGGGGTATGAAGATGGAGCTGCGGTCGTCCTTGTGCCTGAGCCGGGAGCCCCTGATGCGACGCCTGTAGGTCGGTTTGTGTCTACAAATGGATCTGCTGGATCGGTTCTCTGAGAACGAGAGTACTGCTGGTACGCTTCGTCCTCCTCTAAGCCCTGGGAAGTGTGGTCTCCACCGGTAGCTCCTCCTGCAGCAGAGAATGGACTCTGTCGAGGTTGAGGTGCCTCGCGAGCACTCTCGTGGCGGCTGGGTACGCCTTGCATCATCGGTACAACTTGCACTCCTCCTACTAGTGTAGGCTGGCCATCTCGCAATGACATCGTTCGCTCGCGCTCCTCCTGTTCTCGTCGGCCCAATTCCTCCCACGCACGTCTAGCTTCTTCCTTGGATATTTGGAGCTCACGCTTCATGTCGGCGAGCAGCTTGTCCGAGTTTGTTTTCTCTCGTTCTACGGCCACTGCATCTGCAATTGCATCTGCTCTACCGCGACGTTCTTCCTCAAGAGTTGCTTCTAGCATGGCCTGAACCTCTTGTGCTCGTTCCGCATCCGCTCTTGTCTCGAAAAACCATCGTTGAAACTTACGTTCAGATGAGGCTCGAAGGCGTTGAAGCTCTACAACAGCATGGAAGAGGTTTGCACCAGCTGCGGAGAGATCTGTGACTTGTCGGGATAATTGCTGGGATAATGGGTCCCGGTTGATCTCGGCGGTGTTCTCCTCCAGTCTCCGAATCCAGAAAGATGTCAACCCTTCCCAATGAGCCGACAGCGTTTCCCACCGCTCAAAAGCATGCGGGAAAGAAGAGCGGGTTCCTTGTCCCGTACTAGCTCCTGCTGTTGCTGCTGCCGGTTGTGTGGAAGGTTGTGCTGTCGCAGGGGTAGGTTGACCAGCTCCCGTTCGAGAAGTCTCGGCTCGAGTTGGTCTGGGTTGGCCTTGTGATTGCGAAGGGCCCCGAGGTCTGCCAGGCGCAGGCTCTCCTCCCCCAACGGCCCGTCCGCCAGTCCCACGGCCTTGTAGGGATGGGTCTTGGGGTCGACCAGTGGCAACTTGTGAGATATCTGAGACTCGTTGCGCTGTACTGCCCGAAGCCCGTTGTACTCCATCTCCACCACTAGCTCGCGGTCCACCTGCCACGCCAGCAGCTGCCGCTCTTCTCTCTGCACTCCTTCTCCTCTCGTCCTCTAGAAGCCGTGCCTCTTTTTCAGCGCGTTCCCTTTCTAATGCTTCTTGCTCCGCTTTCCGCCTAGCTTCGCGAGCAGTGCGTTCCCTCATTATATCTATGGGGCCCTTTATGCTAGGGGAGCCAGTCGTACCAGGCGCTGCTTGTGTCCTGCCATTTCCCGCGCCGCTGCGATTATTACCAGCAGAGGCAGATGGACCTCCACCGATGAGATCGGACATGGATGCGTTTTCTTCGACCGGGTCAGGCGTGAAAGGCTTGGGGTGACGAAGGGCTTCTTCAAGGGTGTATAGGATGGCACTCGCAGTATTCCGGGAGATGCGTACTGCGCGGTGAGGTCGGCGATCCGCCTCGGGTGAGGAGTAGTATTGCGAGGAAGTTAAAGGTATCGATGAATCTCCAAGATCGCTGCTGAAGTCATTGGAGTCGTTCTGTGGGCCGCTCCTTTGCTGTTGTGCTTGGTTTTGTTCTCCAGCCGTGAATCTGACGCGGGGAGGACTGGTTCCCACGGAGGCTGCTTCTACGTGACTCGATCTTCTGAGGCTTCGATGCTGATGCTGCTGCTGGCGCGCGGGATTTGGTGGTGTAACAGGGTCGTTCACGTCGTAACGGTCGTTAAAGGTGGAGTGAATTTGGCTCGTCACTGCTGCTAATTGGGAAGGGGATGCTTTGGTAGACAAGGTTGCTGGAGAGGAAGGATGGCCTTGAAAGGCGGGAAACGTATGTCTGTAGCCAACGCACAAACACAATGAGCTTCAACCAAAGTAGAATTTTTCCCCTATCCTTTTGCAGGAGGAATGTGACTACTACCAAGCAGGCAGTGAAGGACAGGAGGATTGGCAAATGTGATAACGAGCGTGGTTGTGCAGCAAGCGTGGTGTCGATGCCTGGTGGCTGGGGAAAACCGCCTCGAATTCTAGGAGGCTGGGAGAGACGGCGAAGGCCACCACGGTGGCCGTAGCGTCCTGGTCCAGGCAAATCTATTATAAGGAAGTCAATGTGCAGCTTTCAATGCCTTGTACGCAGTACAGAATATCGTGTTAGACAATTGATTCTGGTTGGGTTGCGCCTGGCGCATCGGCGCGTGAGCGTCGTGGTCGTCGTGGTGGTCGAGCTTCGAATTCAGCCTCGTTGTCGCACACTGCTGGTGACGTTTTCTCAGCACCAGCCGACAGGAACTCGGGTAGTTATGAAGAAAGATGGCAATACAATGCCGCTACACAGGATGAGGACAGCGGGGGATTTCTAAGAGCCCTGGGAGAGATCATGCTCGCACACACTCGGCGCCTCAATAGAGAATTCAATGGAGGAGCAGGATCGCAATGGGTTGACCGGGAGAGATTTCGCGCCGACGAAATGCAAGGTCGAAGGAAGGATCACCTCCGAGTCCTCGTCGTCCTTGGGGCTACCAGGCAAGGTAAGTTTATAAGTAAGGCAAGGCAAGACAAACGTTAAGGCCGCCGGGTCGCAAGCTGCATGGTTCCTTCCGCTACAATTGGCCAGGTACGGGAGCGGAGGAGTACGGCAGACACATAGTACAGAGCAGGGAAGCCGAACCTGATGTTGAAGGGAACCAAGACACGTTTGCCCCCTTGTCTGTTTGCTCGTGGGCCGACAGCGTCCTGTGCAGACATGGACACGGACCGGGACATGGATCTGCTACATTAATGAAGAACGATGGGACCCGGGAACAGGAAACACGGGAGGTCGGCAGCTGGGGGACTGCTGGGCGTCCATTTTGGATCAGGCTTAGCTTGGCGTGGGCCCAACCCAAAAGGCGCGAGTACAGTGCGTTGCGCTGGATGGGATGGGATGGGTCCTCCGGACTGAACAGCAGCGTGAGTGCAGTGCAGTGCAGTGCAGGGCCGCGCCGTGATGCGATGTGATGTGATGATGTGCTGGCACCAGCAAAGGCAAAAGACGGCAGGGGACGGGCAGCGGACCGCAGCTCGAGTTGGCAACGGCGACGACGTTCGTCCTACGAGGGAGTGGGAAGGCAGATAGACGAGGACAGGAGATCGAGGACTTGTGTGAGGGAGAGTGAGAGAGAGATAGCGAAAAACGACAGATCGACAGTCTTGATCTAGTCGGTATCTACCAGTTCGGCCTTGCCTACTGTACCGAAAGCACGAAGAACCAGGCCTTACCGGGGCAAGGGCCAACTTCAGCTGGCCATGCATCATCGGTCGTCCATCACCATCCTCTTCGCCGCTTCGCCTGTGGTCTGTAGTACGACTTCGCAACACAACCAAATCAACGATGCCGCTTTGCATCTGCACCCAAACACCTCCAACAGCAAGTCGCGGGTCCCGCAAGGAGAAACAATTGTCATCTCAAAGTCTCTTTCTTCTACCTCTTAAGTTTGCCATCACGGATAGTAGCAATCTGCGCTTCTCACTAACATCCACGGCACATAGGACCTGGCAGTGCGTCGGCATCCCCTGCCATGCCGGACACGGACAACAATACCACTACCCGTGGGCCTCGTGCTTTGTTCGGCAGGAGCCAAGCGCCAATGGCTTTGCCCTTTGGAAAATCGCACACAACGAGATGAGCTTGGATGTTTCTCCTCTGGCTACTAATACGATTGTGCTCGAGAGAAGTGAGTTCCAGTCTCGGACCTCCTTTCAGAGACGGGAGCACGGGGATGGCTACCTGCAGCCGCTCGCCGGTTGCATTCGCTGGGAGCGACCAAACAACCAGTGTGCTGCAGCCTCGTCCTGATTTTCTCCGTCTTTTGTTATTTGTGCTTCTTTTCTTTTGCAGGCCAATCTGCCGTTTCACTACTTTCGAGCATGTTCTGCCAAAGAGCTTGCTGTGATATCGTTGCGGAAACCCTTCCACCAGCATCATGACCAAATATCTCACGTTTACCACGTGCTTTCCACAATCCCCAACATATTGAACCTGGGCGCAATCCAGTTTTGTATATCTCGTTCAGAGATTTAAATCCATCTGTTGCCTACCCAAACCGTGTAGCTTAGCTTGTTGTTGAGAGCCAAATGCGCTAGAGCAAGGTAGAATCTGAATTTGTTTTAACGAACTAAATGCCGGTCACTCTATGTCGCAAACAATGCCTTCAATTCGCAGACCACCACAGAATCCCATGCCTTCCTGCTGTTCGCCCTATGGTGACCCAAACATATCTCATACTCGAGCCACGCCCGGTGCCAGATCTACCGCTGCCTCTAAGCTGGCCAGAGACTCTTGTTTCCGTCTGTATCATTTCGAGCCAGAAAACCCTCGTCATATAAGCAACCCCTGGGACAGTCTTAGAGCGACCACGTAGGAGATTGTTTCAGGCTCTTTCATATGTCCGTCCAAGTTGGCAAAGTCTATGCTCAGCTACAACCCCTCTCGTCGAAGTCCAGCCAGAGTCCATCACCATCCAAATCTCCAACCAGCTGAACTGCTCCTGGAGCGCACTACTAGGTTTTGGGAATCCAGAGCTTCATTTCAGTTCCCTACCTATTCCTGCGCACGCAAAGATCGGTTCGGATCACCCATTTCTCGCCATCTGTCACTTCTCTGCCTTCATGCTACAAAGGTTAGCCAACTATGCAATTAATGTAAGCCAACCACTCACCAGCATACAATCATTGCCGTGCTTGTGTAAAAGTAGCATCCCAGTCTCCAGGCTTACCACAATTTCTTTGTTAATTGGAGAACTTTTCTGTGGTAAATCATCAGGATAAAATACAGTTTCCCCGCCTTGGCACCCCGTTGCTGGAGATGTCAAGTAAAGTAGAATCGTCCACGTCGTCTTAACTGGCATGGCCGTTGGCTTGGTAGGAAGCCCAAGCACGTTGGATTCGTCGTCTGAAAGTAATAAGTAGGATGCAAAGTGCCAGTGATTGGAAGCTGCCTACAATGCTTATCAAAGAACTGACCCTTTGTATACCTGTATATTCGGATCGAAGGGTTCAGACCTACTACCTCACCACCCCTTTATCTGTAAGCCCCAGCTATTGAGCTCGTCTCGTGATGAATGCCAGGTGCCCACTTACCAAAGTCTTATACGTTCCTCTGGTGACATAAAGTCCCCGTCTTCAATAACTCCCGCCTCTCCGCCGCCACATACTAGCTCCCTAAGCCCTGTTTCGATCCACAGCCTATTTGCAAACAATGGGTCATCGATCTGGAACCTGTCGTTCACTCTCAATGCCTCGCCCTTCTTCGGTTTCCCCGGCGTGGTCACGAGGGGTAATGTCTTCAGGAAGGTCACATAATTCTTGCACAAAGACGACGTCCAGAAATTCCGGATGACTACGATTTGTGATTCGCTAAGAGTCTCGAGTGAGAGATCTGCCGTTGCTACGAGGGGTTTGAAGGCTGGCCAGTCTGGCGCAATTGCTTCTACTTGGGGCTTGGACTTGTTAAGGGATTGCTTGGAGCCGGAATGCTTCTTCGATGGTGCCATGTTTCTCTCTCCGCTTCTAGTGCTTGTCTTTCAATAGATTCAAGGTAGTGTTTCAATGTTGCAGCGTGTGGAATTCGATATCTAGGAATGACCGATATTTACCTCTCAATTCGAGTACGGTGGCCGAATGGGGTACAAGACGACTTCAGCTTGAGCTCACTAAGCGCGATGTACTCCGATTCTTCAATTCTGCCTCTTCTTGCGTCCATCATCTATCATCAATGGCTCAAAGCTGTCTATGCTTCCTGGCCCCAAAGTCTGCTCGTATTGCTCTCCCCAACCTAACAATGTAACTGATGCGGATTCTGGGTGCCAGGCCTCGATCGGGCGTGCACCCCTCGTTCCACATCTCCCTTCTACACGCCAGAAACAACAGGAAACAATTCGGCAAGGGATGCATATCATGAACCCTTCGCATTTTTCGTGCTGTATATTCACCTGGATACAGTAACATTCGATGGGTGCCAGATTTTCACCAACCCTCCTTCTTTTTGGCCTTTTTTCCTTTAAGTCTGTCCTTCCCGGAATATTCCATCATTAAAAGACAGACAATATGGCTTCACCACAGTCGCTCATTTTCCTTGCCACTTGGGCGCTTTGTATCTTACCCATACAAGCTTGGTTTTGGGGTCGCCATGAGAATCCTTGGTCGCAGCATCACCCTAAGCAATTTCGAAGGGGAGGTGATTCTCCTCAAGTCGCTGCCACATCATTGGGAGTCGGATCAAGCATATTATCAGGACTTGCAGGCTGGAATACGTCCACGTCACGAGGGACATTGGTTGCAGCGTTCACAGTCTCACTTGGCGCCCCAACGATAGCAACTCCTAAATCTGCCTCGCAAGGCATGATTGTAACATCAATATTGCCTCAGTACGAAGTGTGCAACTTGCCAGGATCGAATTTAACTTCTTGCTCAACGGTTCTTGAGACCTTTACTGTATCTTCTTGCTCTGCGGTTGTCACCGGCTTCTTCACCACGGTCACCGTAAGCGACTGCAATCAATCCATTACCTTTTCCTCACAGAGCAGTTATTTACTGGCCACTGCTTCTGTGGCTCCGACAACGACTGCTACAAAACAAACGCCTGAGCTACCTTCAATTACAACTTATGTGGAAAGCGTTGTTTCTTATTATATTGCGCCGTGGCAGTCTCTGGCTTCAAACAACCCATCTGGCATTACCTTGACTGTATGCACAATGAACTACACGGGCTATGAATCTTGTGTCCAAGTTCAAGAAGTCTGGATGATTCATACTGAGTACATACCTGTGGTTTTGACTAGCGAATTAGCTATTTCATGCTCCTTCACGTCCGTGAGTAATACCAACCGCTTTTGGATTGCATCATTCTTACGTGTTCAGCCTGTTGTCATTTTGTTCGGTCCTAGTCTGAGTATAACGGCCAACGCTGGGGACTTCGAATTTGCTACTCAAATCGAGTTCTCGAGCATGTCCGCAAATGTAACCACAAGTACTTCTATCATTGGCACTCGATCTTTGGTGCAACTCTTAACAACCGTCAATGCGCAATCGCCTACGGCCACATTTCCTCCCATCCACAGTAGTGTATCCTCCCACAGCAGAACAACCACATCTATAACAACCGTACATAAAACCACCCATTTGATAACGAGCATCACGATAACCAAGACTTTGGATGATGCTCAGCTATACACGAAGATGTTAGAACCGTAGGGAGCCTGTTCACTACCCTGAAGCCTCCTGACTGACTCGTATAGTACCACGACTCGATTTTCAACTGTGACACTCACAAGGACAACTACTGTCCATCCACCGCAAAGTTGAAGGCTCAGAACCTTGGGCTAAGCATCTACATTTTGTCGCTGCCATGTTAGGTGTCGATTGGCTTTCTTGCGGTGCATATTTTAGGCGGCGAATTTCGAATTATTGATATCCAATTCGTATTCTTGGTGGATCTGTAGCAATCCTTGAGTTTTGCAGAATAAACTCTGGCTGCACAGCTCGGCAGCGTATGTTAGTCGTAACACATACATGCTCTTCCTGGCTTTCCAGCAATTCCTGCCTTTACAGCCCTCTTGGGTGTGGTATGATTCCACGTCCTAATCAAAACATTTTATTACATTCGATAATTCTCAAGTGGCGTGACAAGTGGTAGAATAATCGTTATTATTAGCGAAATCCTTCGGCTAGGTCCTCTTGCTCGCCGGATACCCCGAAAACAAGCAAAGGTCAAGGCGTACAAGAATATGATAACGAGTTCTCACAAATAGATACTGAACTTCTCACCGCTCCTTCCCACCCTTCTCGGAATCATATAATTGTAGTCGAGGGTTGCAATGCTTAGTAGTGCTCGCTTGATCCTCGACTTTAGTCCATGGTAGTATATGAAACATTTACGCGATGAAAGTTTTAAGCAGACTTCAGCGATTAGGGAAAGAGCTACTTGTACACATCGAGTGTGTATTATACTTTGGCAGACTCATCATATCCTTCGATCGCATGTTTGGATTTCCGTGGCTCAGAAAATCGGAATGTGAAGAGACAGATGGTGATGGTTTCCACTCCCGGTTGCCGAGCACCACAGGTGTGCCCCTATCCCCCGAAGAGAGATAATGGCCCTAACCCCCACCTACAGTATCTCGAAAGACGACCGCCAATTCCAGAACCATAATCCCGAACCCGACAGATCAGCGACAGCCGTCAATCTGGAACATCTTGATGGCCGTACCAAACTGACCCTTACCTGCTACGCCCATGCCTTCCGTATAATCCAAATGATTAGTTCTCTCCTCGCAATGCCAGGCCTACCTAGAAACGCGTGTACAGAGTGTCGGTCTGTGAGACCACGATATACATAAATTCCTGGGTGAAGCCAACTAATTGACAATAGAACACGCAAGTGCAAATGTATCGTCGCAGGAATAGGCCTGAAGTGTGAAAGATGTGCGAAGCACAGTCTCGCCTGCTCCTATGTCACGCCTCCAGGCTCGGGGCCCAGTTCGGGATATCGAACAGCTTCAGTCACAAGTGGGCCTCGACCAGATCCTGAACATTCTCGTTCTTCAAAACATGATGAAATATCTACTATCAACGGAAACCCATCTCCAGGACATTCTAGCGGCTTCGACATAGGGGAAGGTACCCCGGCGGAAATCTTGCGAGAGGGCGAACTTACATATGAGTTGTTGCTACTTTATTTCAATAACTTTAGTGATATCCATTTCATGTTTGATAGGGATTCATTCATGCGGCAGGTTGCCATAGGAGAGGTTCCCAAAGTCATTTTGTATGGCATGATGGCTCTTAGTGTCAAGTGTTTATGTCCGTCATCCAGAACCGCCATGCCCGGCTAACTTGCTCAGATACTCGAACCTGCCGATTTTTGGAAAGCGGCCTCAATCTCATCGTGGTGAGCCGCTTTTCCATGAAGCCAGGAAGCTTTTGAAGGGTGAATTTGACCACGCTTCCCTGACGACAATCCAAGCCTACATCCTGCTTAGCACTTATCACCTCACCTTTGGTGGTGCAAGAAAGGCCTGGCTTTACCTTTGTAAGTGAATACTTGGTGTCACAGCATTCCAAACTGACCCCTCTACCTAGGCACCGCAAGTGGCATGTGTAAAGTCCTCAGACTTGCGGAAGATAATGCAGAGAGTGACCCATTAAAAAAAGAAATGGCACGAAGGCTTTTTGCGACTGTGATTCTCATGGATCGCATGATCTCGCCATCTCTGAACGTGCCTTTGAATTTCTCTCTCTGCGAAGCATTCCGCCAACCATGCGATGATGATGAATTCAAGAGGATCAAGTTTCGACAACCACCTCTGACGCAAACATTCCCGCCTGCTAATCTGATCGATGAAATTCTCAAGCTGTCGAAGTTGTTCGCTCAAATCTGCTTGTTTCATCGTCATGGTGGCGAAGTAGAAACATGGCAAGATCTGGAGCACCAACAGAAGGAGTGGCCAAAAGCATTGCACGAAACACTTGTTTATAATCCGATCAATTTTGAAAGTCATCGCATTCGCCACAACCTACGGCAATTCATGTACCTTCACCTCCTTTACCACCACGTCTCGCAGTTAATCTACTTTCCCTATTTGCGATCCAGTGGTTCTGAGCTTACCACTGAGACGGATCGGCTTCGAAGTTTGGATTGCAATTTCCATGCCTCGCGGATCACCGAGATCGTGCAGTATAGTTACATGACAGCTGGCTTTGATATTCACAATGTCTCCTTTGGTCAGATTCTCACAGTTGCTGCTGCCGTTCATATGCACGCATGTTTGACTGCAAGTTCGAAGGAGCAGAGGGAGCAATCACAAAACCACCTACTCATAATCACAGACTGTTTGTCGAGAACTAGAGAGCACTGTCGAATCTTCGACCGGATTGTAAGTTCTTGGTCCGAATTTTAGGTATATGCTTACGAAATGTAGTCCGCACAGCTGGACAAATTCCTTCAGATTTGTGGACAGAGTTCGTCATCAAGAAATGTTTTCGACAAGAATCAACGCTTGCTACGACAAATTCTCCATTATGGGACTGCTTACGAGTACATGAATCATCAGAACTCTGGTAAGTTATTCAGAACATCCGACAAGGATCCTAACTCACTGGGATGATCAGGGCGTCTCGAAGCGCCTAGTAATGCTTCATCTGAAGCTATAACGCCTCCGCATGGATCTGCATCTACTCCTATCGCCCCAGTACTGTCTGCGGAATATATTGACTGGCTCGCGACGAACGCAGATTCTGTTGACGCATTTCAAAATTGTGCCTGGCTCTATTCGGACTCTTCACTGAACGACTTGTACTCGCTATGCTTTACGGAACCAATCTTCCCAGCGAATGGCATGTTCTAAGCACAATCTGAAGCCGTAACAGGAAACGGATCTGTCTTGACCTGCGTCTAAACTGTCTATCGCAATGGAGACATTTCGGGCTGGACGGAAACTATCGACCAGACCGAGCAGCACACGATTGCATCTTCATAGCCTCTTACTTTATGCGCCTCGTTTCACCCAATATTTAAGGCAAGGGCCCACATATAGATATCTATTTTGTTGTGGACTCAAATTCATAACGCCAATTCGACAACAAACCAGCGTTGAAAATTTATTGTTATGAATGACCAGCACATCATGTAAAACCCCTAACGATATGGAATCACCAGGATGAGAACGATGCTTCACAAACCTATGTCAAAGTTCCTCATTTAGATTATCGCTCATGACTGTGAAAGAATGTTGTCCTCAATGTCTTCTCGATTAATGGCCATTCTTTGAAGTGGCGAATTGTTGAAGAATAGCAGAAGCTACGGGGTCACGATTCTGTTAAAGGATATATTCATTACGCGACACTCTGGTTCTTATCGGGATATGATGGGAATGGTCGGGGGGCCCTTCGAAAGTACATCAAGGCGCCAGCCGTTTCTTGAGGTCGAGCAATCCATGTAAGCTTGGATTTAAGGAAAGAGCAACAAGGGGGTTCACTTATGTGGATATACAGGGCGAGTAAGGGTGCGGTTGGGATGGACCACCTTACTTGGCTGCAGAATGCCAGGAACGGGAAGAACTTTGGTGGTCCAAGTGAGTATCCAAATCAAGGAATTGAGCCTTATAGTCGAGGAGCAGTCACCCTATTGGGTCACTTGATAAAGGATGATGTCAACCGTGCCTCCGGATAGTTGAGAAGATGAGCAGCACTGTTATTGTACTCAAGCGATGTGTGCCACCTCGGGACATAAAATCCACAACCAACTGAACAGCAATAGATATAAAGAGTTCACACTTGATCAATTGGCTACTCTAACATAAAAGTGCGTGTCTAATTTCCAAGGATAACATATCGATGTATTGCCTCGCTTGCTCAAGAGCTGGCGGATGTCGTCAGCAAATGTTTCCATAACGAGCCGAAATACAAAACTTACCCTCGTCCATATGCATAAAGGGATGCGGTACGCCTTCAAACCTCTTGAGAGTAACCACATTCCCATTTTCTACGAGCCTTCGAGCATAAGCCTCGCCCTCATCTCTGAGCGGGTCGCATCCAGCCGTGTAGATTACCGTCTTTCCCACATCCCTAAAGTTGGGCGCCTGCATTAAATCCGCAAACCAGCTTACTTCCTTCATCTGCCGCTCTCTTTCTTGTGGGTCCTTGCTCAGGCTGCTCCATTTAAGTATATCAAACCACTTTAGCCTCGCCCAATTAAGAGTGGGTGCGAATTCCATTTCTTGCATACTTAGATACGGACTTTCACTTGCGGTGTTGTATTTGCTCAGGTCGTCAATCGTCGGTGTTCCCACAGCTGTAAGCTTGACTGAGATGTTGGCATCTCTGGCGAGATGTGCAATTGCGAGTGCTATGCATCCTCCTGCTGAGACGCCACCAATTGATATCCTTGCTGGATCGATATTGAATTTCTTTGAGCCTTCTTCTGAGGCAATGTATTTGAGGGCTGCAAAAGAATCAAGAACCCCCATAGGGAACACATTTTCTGGTACCAGACGGTAGTCGACATCAATGACAGCAGCCTCTGCTTTTGCAACTATGTGTTTGCAAATATGGGACTCGGTATCGAGATCTCCTAAGCCCCAACCTGCACCATGTCAGCCATTACAGCTCCAGATTTCTCAAGTTATATCTCACCTCCACCGTGGTAATCAATATGCACTGGCCACGGGCCTGATCCGGACGGCTCGTACATTCTGACAGCTATTTCCGCTCCGCCATGCCCCGGAATCTTTGTCTCCCACTGTCTCGCAGCATCAGGCGCCGCTGCTGTACCATACGAGTAAAGAACGGAGTATTTGGAGCGGAGGAAGCCAAGATCAATGGGCTTGTTGGGTATGGGAGCTACATGCTTGTTATACAGCTCGACAAATGCCGGGTCGAGGGAGGAGAGGACGGATGGGTGTATCGGATTGAGAGCTTCGTGATGTTCTGACATTTTGCCTGGGTGATCGGAAGATTTGGAGCGTTAAAGAGCAGGAGAGTTGTTGGTCAAATACTACGCGGCCTCAAACGACATTCTTCTCGCCCCTGGACAGAAGGACGTGATCCGTGATCTAACCCTCACGGGCACAGCATTCTGTCCTGAGTTTTGGACAAGCTGATTACGAGAAGATCCATCGTACAAAGTGGGGAGCTCCGATACAGCATGTCGTCAATAGCTCTGATAAGATCGACCCTGGCAACGATAGCGATGCGACGGGTGCATGAGCCCCTACCAAGCACCCTCTTCCCCTACGCGCAGGGGTCGAATGTTTTCCATTTGCGACGGCGACTCCACCATCTCAACTCTTCAACAACTTCAACTAGCATGCCGTGCGTATCGATAGTTCGAGCGCGGGTGCGGCAATTCTGGACGGCTTCGTGCGGGAGGTTCCTCCGTGACCAAGGAGAGATACTTGTAGAAGGCCGAGCAGAGGTGCGATGTAAGCTCCCAAGGAAGTCTTTCATCTATTGACCTGCAACTTGGTCACTTTGTTTCCCCTCGAGCATACCTTGCCCCGGCCTCGATATGCCTTCCATCACAGCCCCCGCTACCGTCCTTGTGACAGGTGCAAATGGCTTCATCGCAGCTCATTGTGTTGCCCACCTCCTCCAGGCCAATTTCAAGGTGGTTGGCACCGTGCGGAGCTCAGCCAAGGCGGCTGCGGTCCTTCAAATGCATTTCAATCACCCAAACTTGCGTCTCGAAATTGTGCCCGACGTCACAACAGAATCGTGCTTCAATGCTGCGGTGAAAGGTTGCGATGCCGTTCTCCATCTCGCAGCACCATTTGGGTACGCATATAAGGACTTTGAAGAAGAACTCCTCCTCCCATCTATCAACGGGACACTTGCAATTTGCGAGGCTGCATCCCAGGAGGAGAGCGTGCAGCGTGTGGTTTTGACGAGCAGTTTCGCGAGCGTTTATGATGCGAGTAGCGGATTAAATCCGGAGAAGACCTATACCGAAGAGGATTGGTGTCCGTTGACCTATGAGGATGGAAAGAATGCTGCCATCACGCCTGTTGCCTACAGAGCGAGCAAGGTGCTCGCAGAGAAGACAGCTTGGGATTTCGTGGAGGAGAGAAATCCAAAGTGGGACTTAGTCACGCTGTGTCCAGGTATGGTCTTTGGAGCACTTCTACCAGGGACGATAGAAAGTCTAGAGCACCTGAATACCAGCAATGCTATTGTCTGGAGCTTGATAGATGCCAAGAGTGTTCCGGACACGAAAGCTCCAAGTAAGAAATATACATTTTTGTGCCAATAAGTCGGAAGCTAACTGATTCTAGTCTGGACATCTGCAACAGCTCTCGCTGCGGCACACACCAGTGCTCTTGTGACTGCGGCTGCGTCTGGTGAAAGATTCCTTGTTACCAACGGCACGTACGACTTCCAAGAACTTGCAGACATCATACATGCTTCTTCGGATACTCCTGTGAATATCAAAATGAGAGTTCCAAAAGGCGAGTCTGGAAGGCGATTAGCAGAGAGTCATTACAAAGTCGATAACCGCAAGGGATTGAAGGCACTAGCATTGGAAGAGCCGAGTTTGGAAAGCACAGTTATTCCACTGATAAAGCAATTGGCTGAGCTGGAGACAATTACGGCCAATATTTGAGTTGCGTAAATCAGAGGAGCTTTCTACAACTTTAATCGTTTTGTCAAATTTTAAAGAATGTTATCAAACAGCGTCTCTCCCCAGTGATACCTACACGATACAGCTTGTCCAAACCCGAGAGACAAGTGTTCACGAAACCCCGATACGCTTAGAATACTTCTTACAGGGTCGTTTCTATTATGCTCTGTGGATCGTTAATCTCAACTAGTAGCCAAAACCATATTAGCTTCCCCGAATCTAAACTTTCTCAGCCCTTCGTGCTAGAATTGCGCTGTCCTTGTTTAGACGCTTGAAATCATGCGCATCCATACAAGCTTGTCTACTCATCATGACGGCCCAAGAAGTACGCTCCCTCATCTCCTTCTCGAACTCAAGAATAGCGTCCTTTTGTATTATCTCGCCCTGGTGCGTTTTCAGGAGGTGATCATGGAGATGTCTCGCATCGGTGATTCCATGGTTTGCAGCCTCACCACGATCTGAATCTTGTGGTTAGCATAACTCAATCCCATAAGATAGAATATAAAAGCAATCAAGACAAAAACTCACACATTGTCATTGCATGTGCTGCATCACCTATCAGAGTCACCCTCCCACCATAGTCCGGCCATTCAAGACAGGGCCAGTCCGCTAACTTGATCTCAATTATCTCTGTTCCCTCGGGGATATCATGAATGGCTTTCTTCAGGCGGCTCTCGAATACTTGAGCGAGGGATTTGAGCTTCGTCAGTTTGCCCTCTTCGGTTGCTGGAATCTCATCCTCGAGGCCTTTCACAGGCCAGGAGAGATTCAATTGTGCAGAGTAGTATTCTGATGCCCCGGTAGAACCATTAACCTCAGGTGTATCTAGAGTTGAGAACCACATGAATGTGCCTGTCGCGGGATGACATCCTTGGAACAGGAGCGGGTCGAGGGAACGAAGTGGTGCAATATCTGCTGGTGATAGCTTTACTGTCCCCCCTAGAAACCGGATGGGAAGTTGATTGAGTGCTCCAGTCTCTGGGCACATAAGTCTTCTGAGCCTACTCGTTGCTCCATCCGCACCGATGAGTAGTTTTCCATGAGCTTCGCTCGAATCGGCAAATGTTACTTGAACATGATCCTGCGTTGCCTGAAACCCAGCTATACTCTTATTCCATTGCACGTCTATTCCCTCCAGTAGCAGCTTCCTAAACTTCTCGCGATTTATTCTCAGCCTTTTCGATGGCGGTATCTGAAAAACAGGGACCGCATCCTCGAGATTCAAGAATAGAAATTGGCCGGTATCGTTGCGGCCTACTTCAGGGTCAACTTGAATTGAAGCAAGCTTGTCGAAGAGTTCAGCTGGAAGACAGTGCTTCAAGGCGGCGAGGGCCCAGTGGATTGTGATTCCCCAACCATGACCTCTCGCATCAATATGTGCATCTCGGTCAAAGATCTGGAAAGGAATTCCTTCCTGTAAGCAATCAGCCTTTTTGGTCGGTGGCTGGAATCTATTACTGCTAGTATATACCTTCTTCAGCGATTGAGCGAGGACCAATCCCACGACTCCTGCTCCTATGATGAGAATTGGTGATGGGGTAGACATGTTGACCACCTTCTTGTTTGCTGGCAAGTCGAGTTCTACTGGGTTGGGCCTAAATTTGTTCCCACTGGCTTGAAGGGAGCAACGTCTGCACGAAGGCCAGGCCTGCGACTTCTTCTATTTCCCCAAGACAGTTCTTGTGGGTAGATGAGGCAATCAAACAGGGCAGGCAGTAGCAGCCGGTGGTTGCCAGTTTGGACTCAACATGAAAGTAGCACCCTGATCCATGGGCCTCGTTGCAGCGGAACCCTGGCTCATCGACGAAGGCGGATGCCATGCTATCGGCTTCCTTATCACTGTCTGCCGTTCTTATCCTCAGAAGTGGTGTGAAGTCGGGCACACCCCACATCGTCCGATTGGCTGGCCCGTCGCATAGGCACCGCGACCCCCAAAGTACATTGCTCTCAGAAGATCTACGAGGGCTGCATATTGTACGTCCTTCTCTCCGTCTTATCTTCAGAGAAGTGCTGTGGAAAGCAACGCTTGACAAACTGGACCCCATAATCCGTCGTATATCGCTAGCGACCGTGCCTCGGCCATCAACGCTTCATCTAAGCTGCGGCAGAGCGTCATGCCGAAGGAATTTGCTTCGATCCTGGGCGCGTGTGATCATTGTGCAAGAATAGTAGGTCCTGAGGAGGGTCGGAATCAACCCGACTCGTCTCTTTCTCTCCGTCGGAAGAGATGCTGATTCGATCTGGGGCTTAGAAGCAGCGATGTGACGGCGGATCACCCTGCTCGCGTTGTGATCGTGAGTCTCCCTCGATGCTAAAATTGCCGGCCTGGTGCGTAAGGCTGAGCTTTCTACACAGGTCTGGGCGCGGAGTGTCTAAGAGAGTCAAGAGAAGGGCAGAACCCCGCTCCAAAGGTAAGCACCAAATCTGCTATCCGGGTGTGGATTGTCTCCAACCCGTGATCCTTCTCAACGATTCCCAAGGTCTGTAGCGAGCTTTCGATGTGCTTGCCGTCCTGTCAATGTCGATCCCTTTCTGACGATTTCGGTTCAAGAATTTTCAAGCTCCCTAGACCATGTGGATCAAGATTGAACTGACATTCCCCAGAAATCTGACTCGAATGTTGCCACGTCTAGCAGAAGTCCCCGTACGCGGCGGGCTGTAGTTATCAAGAGATGTAGAACAGGCTGTATATCATGTAAGACAAGGCATGTATCATCATTCTTTCGGAATCGACTCCGGCTAATGCCGATTGAACAGGAGAAAGAAATGTGATGAGGCAATGCCAAAATGTGGTGATTGCAGAAGATTGAATCTGGTCTGTACGAGGACCAGCGACAGTGCAAAGATTACTACGAAAGCTCATTCTATCTCGGTGCCTTCTCCTACACCAAGTCCTTCATCAGAGGAGGATACTAATTCAGTATTCTTCGTCGGCTCTGGCACAGGGTCACCTGCATTCCGCAGAGAAGTAACCCCAATCCTGGAAAATTCCTGGTCGGGCCCAGCAGAATTCATTGAAGACTGTGTCTTTACTTCTAGTATTGGCAAAGAGACCTCAGCTCCTATCAACTACTCAGCTAAATATGCAGCCTTGACATTTGAAACCCCTCTCATGGCGATGCCATTCAACGTCACAGCACCCCAAGATCAGCACCTTCTAAGACACTTCATTCGAGTTGTTTCAAGAACACTCTCGATTGTGCATGATGATGACGCAAACCCATTTCTCAAGCTTATCGTTCCCTTAGCTGGTTCTTCGGAAGTTGTCATGGAATCGCTGCTGGCTCTTAGTGCAAGTCATTTGCGTGGAGTATATCCGGAGATCTTGCAACGTGGATTAGCACATCAAAGCAAAGGTACCCTAATTCTAGTATTATTATGCTATCTCGCACTGACAAGGATATTAGCACTCGGCTTTTTGAATTCCATAATAAGCAAAAACATTCCCAGCTCGGCCGAGCAAACTTTGGCTGCAGTGCTCCTTTTGTGTATGATCGAAATCTGTGATGGCAATAGCACAAAATGGTCATGGCATATCTCAGCTGCGCAAACCATAATCCGATCCAAATCACGGTCGAAAAGTTCTTCCACGACTTGGAAATTTTTATTAGCTATGTTTGGATATGTTGACTCAGTCATCACAATCAGCAATTGCCAAGCGCCACTTATTACACTCGAAGAATTAACTAATGAGGGAGAACCTAATATGTCGCGCGACGTCAACCACCGAGATGTCCCCTATACTTCACACAGTGAAGCACTTTTCGGGGTCGCACAACCACTGTTCAACATTATTGGCAAGATTTCTGGACTTGCGCATCGCAGAAAAGAGCGCGTGGATGAAATTTCAGACATTTGGTTTCGCCAATCTGCCAAATCTATTGAGGAGAGCTTGCGTGTGTGGGAGCCACCGTCATTAACTTCTCACCTTGAATGGAATCGCACTGATATCTCAAATGCCGCATATGCTATTAAATGGGCATCTATACTTCGCCTTCATCAAGTTGTTGATGGCTATTGTCTTTCAGATCCTTGCGTGCGGGAGTGCACGTCTAACATTTTGACGTATGTCTCCCGGATCAGATTTGGGAGTAGTGTTGAGAGCATCCTGATATTTCCTCTGGTTATGGCAGCGGCCGGAGCTGCAGATGACGAACAGAGGGTGTGTGTAAAAGAGAGATGGATGGTCATGGAACGTACGATTGGCTTTGACAATGTTGCCAGAGCTAGACAAATGGTGGAAGCTGTCTGGAATTGCGTAGACGACGGAAGGAAGAGTGGTGCCAATGAGAATGGCGAGGCCGTGAATTGGGCGAAGATCAGGTATTTTGACTTTCCAGGCGTCGTCTTGCTATAGAATATCTTCCTGTGGCCAATTTAATAGCCTTGGCTTACTCATTATCTTTATCAATCGGCGTCCGTGGAATCCGAAAGCCCTGGATTCAGTTCATCACCAAATCGCCTATAAGCGAGCGGACCAAAGGCGGTGGAGGTCTATCTCTCTGTGATAAAACTGGCCACCATTCGTAAGGCAAGCCTGCATCGAAATATTCCTCTGGGGAGAAGTTCCCATCTTGAGCGCAGAAGTCGAGATAATGATAGAATAAGGCGGATTCTCGCGTCCATTGTCATTGTAGTTTATACGTGAAAGTAGATGACGATGTTAATGTACTCTAGAAAGGTGTTCCCTTCCCATAGGCCCAATCATTCCTTCCCCCCACGACCTTACTATTGAGGATAGGAGAATATGACCATCATTATTGCTTCTGCTGGTAGCATCTTGTATGCGGGAGTCACGCTAGCGTCAGTTGCGCCCGACACTTTCCTTCTTGAAAATAATCAGCGAATTAATCAGCCAATATAGCGCCCAGTTTCTGAAGGTACGGAAATATTTAGACAAAATAATACTAAGGGCACCTACCAAACTATCATTAGGCGCAAGTGATCTCCTCGCAGGCATGCAGTCTGTTCCAATATCTTCTTTGTCGACAGCATTGTCCATAATGCACTTCACAGCAACCCAGACGTTGGGGGAGTCCTTGATGCAAGTTGGACAGCGAAAGGTTGGGCAGATTTGACAGGCATCCGTGAGAATTTGAGGAGAACGGTGAGCTAGGAAATCAGGTGAAGGTGTGCGGCGACGCTCATCTTCGTTGTTTGCAATGCCTGCAGTGATCTGCCGTGAAGGGATTGCAAAGGAGAACGTTATCGAGCATAGGCAAAGCCATGTCAGAAGGATGAATAACATGTTGAGATACCCTCTGGACTTTACCCACGGTTCCCCTGGCCCTGGGGTGTCTTTTTGAACCAGTTGAGCCTTCAAGTTAGTGTGACATTAAACTATCTCTGTAATTGCAAAATATGCGAGGATCTGAAGCTCGGTCCTCAATCTTCCAACTCACTATCATGCAGGTACCGAAGCAAGAAAAGAGGGTTGCACTATGCAGGTACAGCAAGTCATTCTAAGGAGATGGTTTACATGAAACAAGAGGATCACTGTTCATTTGTCAAGGATTATATTTCATGCATCGCTAACCCATCGAGTAGCTAGATGGGGACCTTTGGAGGAATGTACGTGACAGAGTTTAATTCTGGAAGCGGCAATTGGATATCCATGCATATGACTGGATCAGTCCTTACACAATAATTTCCCTCAAACCATGCTCATCGTCATAAGGGGTTGTGCAAATTCCGATCGGTCCAAAACTAGATTTAAAATTGTATTGTTCCTTGATGCGTCAGAAGTCTCATTCAGAAACACCGGCTTCATTCTTTTGAACTTCCAAGGCACGGCTGATTGTTGACAGGTCGAAATATATACACAATGATACAAACTAGGAAAGCCAGGAGGTATAGATCAAATCTGGCTCAGATCTTTTTACATTTCCATCGATTTTCCTGAGAAGAATTTAAAGATGATATTCCTCTGCATACTTTTGTTTGCAAAGAACCATGTATGCCAGCATACTTGTATGAATATCCTTTGATGGCTCATATGTGCTGCAGATTTGGCTGTCACATTTGCACTGAACCGGATACTATTTCGTGCCTCGGTCCTCTTTCGGGACAAAGGAATTTAATCGGCAGACTAGTCACGAGTGATGCCCAGTGACAAAACTGCCAATTCGAGCAAACTGCAAACCGACAGGGTTGAGATGGATCACTTCGTGTCTCTTTAACAAATACAGCGTTCTGTGGCAAATCTTAAGATTGTTGCCGTCGTCCAAACCCCGCAGAACACCCAATATTTCTAACGACAAGTCCTGAAAGAAAATCAAGAAACACGACAGTGTCGCGAGTTCCTGTCGCAACATCATTGCTGAGGTTCTACAATTACTTTATGTTTCTTTGCCTCACTGTAGCTGCAACTCCAAGGACGTCTTCACTTGCACAGATATTCCTCCTTAAGGAACGTTCTTGATTTACATGTATTATTTCATTCCCCATAAAAGCCTCTGCTGTTCCATGCCTACTCATTATATAATAAATCTTTATTCATACACTATATAAATCTGGAAGACAGATGATATTTTAATAGCTAGTTTAGCTGTGCAGCACCTTATATTATAACCACAATCATAGCAAGTGTGGGAAATAGATGTTGGAAGAGATGTTGAAAGCTACGTTATACACAAGGGACTACTGTTATAGAATGTTGAAAGACTTAAGAGGAGTAGTAATTACAGAATAGAGTAAGCCCAGGTAGATTATATACAGGATTCGTGTCCAGCTTGGCTAGGTCACCCGGGCAATCACCAGCGCCTGGCAAAGTCAAGCAGTTGCCACAGGCACCGACGCTCCCAGCAAAGTCCCTTGTAGAAGCCCAGCCTCTAGGGAGATTCTCCTGAAGGAGTATGGGAGGCCAGTGAATACCTGTTGCTACTCTATTTAAGCTAATATCATGTTTAAGTAGTAAAAAAAGATCAATTGCCAATATATCATAGTGTGAAATATTTCACTTCTGTATATATTGATAAATTAGGGGGACAAATCAAAAACCGCGAAATAAACTGGTTTCTCATCAAGCTCCGTTGGCGCAATGGTAGCGCGCAAGACTTCTATAAGCCTGTCTTGTAATCTTGAGGCTGTGGGTTCGAGTCCCACACGGAGTGCGTTCTTCTCGAAAGGAAGATCCTTCGCTTTTGAAGAGGTTCGTTATGCTTTTGGTGTTCCATTTTGCACGCAATAGTAGGTGGTCGATAATTTTTGTTTTGGTGACTGCTTCCTCATTAGCAACGGGGTGAATGCGTGTGGGGCAAGAGAGCTCATGCCTTATTTTAAGCGAGCCGAGGTATATCTTTTGGCTTCCCAGTGCGAAAAACACAAAAGGCTAACTTTGGGGCTTTGTAAGGTAAGTCAAGCCCGAGTAGGAGCAGCAGTAAAGTGGTCAAGTTGGCAAGTTATACTCAAATGCATGGCAGCGAAGACAATATGCACACGCGTCAATTGTAAACATTTTTGCACAGGTGCAGTCATGTTCATCCGATCGAAGGTCTGAGATGACATAAGCCAATCTCAAATCCCCGTCAGTTTCTGTGCCATCCATCCTACCTGCGATACACCAGCCTATGCAATGCTACCTCGCACTGGACATCCCAACCAAGCTGTTGGAACGCCTGATACAAGTGCATCATTCGCCTTTGGTGGTTGATGTCCTCCTGAGACATTACCCTACGTTCAAAGCTGCAGGCTCGAATCTGCAAACCAAACCATTCAACGCATCCTCACCCTACCCTCGATAGCCTTGCGTCAGCCAACAATGGCGAATTCCTTACCTTCTCCAATCTCCATAGCCCCTGCCAATACAAAGCCCGATTATTTCTCAAGACGCTCACGACGCCAATTGAGTCTTTTTGCCGCTGGTGTAGGCTTTTTCGGACTCACGTCGATCATCACGCGAAGGGCATTGGTACGGCGTTATAAAGCAACAATCCCCAAGTTCTTCCAGCCAAACAACCGACCTACCATGGAGTTTGATGGAGCCCTGGAAGCATTCGAAGCGCTCAGTATCGCAACGATCAATGTAGCAAGTGTTGGCATGATGGCTGCCGGAGGACTCCTGTGGGCTTTCGACATATCCAGCATAGAAGATATGAGGAAGAAGGTCCGGACCAACATGGGCACCGAAGGTCTACGAAACGATCAGGAGGAAGAGGAAGAGATCGAAGAATGGATGGCAGGGATACTGGGTAGGAAAGACGAGAAACTGGAGCAGCGAGCAAGAGCTCGTGAGGTCAGGAATCAGAAGAAAGAGAAGGTGGTGGATGGAAAGTCATAGTAATGTTCTATACACCCGGCACGACATGCAGCCTCAGTATGCATGCATTGCTCACGAAACAAACTCCACTCAATGAATACGGCGGCGAATACACTCGGTCGTACAACGACACCCGGGATGACGACTTCAAGGGCCAAGCAGGCTCCCTTTATCTTTGTGTTAGTGTCATCCACAATCTGCCCAGCAGATATCCTGCAAGAAACCCGACAAATTAGGAATACTATGCAGTATAACCGGTCTTGTGAAAGGTCTGGGATTTATTGGACTTTTTTTTTCAAACCCGAAATTCAATACGAGAAATATCTTTGTTGAGGCTGGGCAGCTCACTTCAGGAATGTAACTTCGAGCATTACTGCTCTATGACCCAAGTTTGCCCTATAATGAGGACGGTGCTGTATATGTTCAGTTAGGACTTGACACGATGAAAGTCGAAGACGATGCAGATACGTTCGATCTAGCCTCTCCCCAAAATGCAAAGTTGAAGTACAAGAATATGTGCTGTTAGCATGAACCCAATATGAAATAATAGAGATGGTCTATCGTGGTTTTATCTCTGATGCTTGCTACCTCAATAACGTCGCAAGTTCCTGCCCGGCTTTTGTCGGGGGTTGGAGCAAGATGCCGTGTGCTGCCTGGCGCAGACACATGTTATACAAGTCCGAGTGGCATTTGAGATGCGATATTCTTTACATGGGCTAGGGAACTCTTTGAGTAGACGCTAATAGAGGCAGCTATCGCTGGTCGTTGCTTAATTGTAAACGATCATACTTTTCTAGAAATGGTTGCTTTATGGCGTATGGCATCGATTAGTTGTACGCTTCCTCTCCTGAAGCATTTTCTAGAATCTTAAGAAACTAAAATCAATCGCAGAATAGATTCCGACCTGGTTTTGGGCCAGCGAGGTGAATGTTCTAGTCGTGAATTGGCAACCTTTTGAATATGGAAACATTAGTTACAAAGTCCACTTCCAGTACTCTCACACTCTTCAGAATTCAGGGAACTATGGAGTCGAGGCTAGTGTCGAAAGGTGCATGTCTAAAGGTTGAAATTCTTCTCGTTCTTCTGGGTACGAAGTACCTCGCATCTTTCAAAGCGGCCAATCCGGGGCAATAATGCCAAGAATTGCAAAGTTGATACCTTGCGCCCAAGGCAGAAACTACATCACCTCCAACATGCCCACGCCATTGAACGTGAACTCTGTTGCTCAGATCATTCTTCACTGCTTTTACAATGTAAAGAATGGCTGGCAAAAGACAGGCTTTACCCTGCATTGGCACTGCTAAATAATCCGTCGTTTGAGCATGTCTTTTAATTTCAAAAGACGAGGACCGTGATCTGGAAAATCACAATGGCTGGAAATCCCAACCTCCAACCATTCTCCACCAGTGATGGGCTTTATACAAGCATGCAGTCTTACAAGATGCATTTGCCAACAGCGGAATGCATAACCCATTCAACCAATTGTAAGAGTACACAGCATGGAGCCCGAAAGGTTAGAAATTCGAAATGTACATTGTAAGTGTTACCATCTGCCATCAACTGGCTCCTGCTTATAGGCGCCTTGGAATAGGTCAACGCCCCAAAGTGACCTACAACCTCCCCGAACATTCCATTGCTGCCATCAGCAACCAGGGAAGCCGTTCTTCGTCAAGAACCTCTCGTGACACCCGGCCCGACAGTCCGACACGGTGGGCGACACCTTCATCTCAACTTTTGACGCCTCCAAGAACTCCTCCATACTGGACGCCAGAAACCGAACAATTTATCGACGCCGATGGAACGTCAGAAAGGCCTCCTGTGAGGGGTCTGGGTCTCGATGGACAAAAGGCTAGGAGTACTGTGGAGTACCCCTCCGAACGGGTAAAAACGTCAGAGGTTGATCTTGGGTCTGGGCCTCCCACTCCTTCGAATGATGACACTCCCTACATACGCTTTGCAATTGAGCAATTGACCCGCGACGAAGAATTCAAAGCCCTTACTCGACCTGATACCGCATCAAGCTTATACTCTTACCCAATCATACCACCGGGCCACGGGCTGGGCTTCTGGGATTGCAACGCCAATGATCAGGACAGTGAGCTATCAAGAATGGATCGAGACTCATTGAAGGAGGAAGGATTGTTCAAATTCAACCTCACCCGCCCACTATCCGATCATTCGACCTCAAATCTCGGAAGCGTTAACTTAGGGACCAGTTTCTGGAATGAATCGGAAGATGTTTTTATCCCGATTGTGCACCCCTCAACCACCACGGCACAGTACATTGATCCGACCTTCGTGCCAATAATCTTACGACGATTCTCTGTAGCGGCTCTCTCACTGCTATGTATTCTCATGATTTCTGCTATCATGTTTTGCGCGATATATTCAACTCGACACGAAGGTCTTACTGCTTACACCGGCAGCATTTACGGAATTTGGTATTTTATCTTTGGCTTCTTTCCACAGCTTCTTGGCGCGTTTATCTTCATATATGTTGAATGTGTTATGGCTACAGTTGGACGCATTTCTCCCTTCACCTTGATGGCCATGGACGATGCGAAGGACAGAACAAATGCTTTATTTCTCGATTTGTACCCAAAGTCTCTCTTGTGGCCGAGAAATAATGGCGATATGATGATGACTATATCGAATTTGCTCTGTTGGCTAGTAATTTTCACGATACCACTTCAATCCAGCCTTTTCTCTGCGGTGCCGGTTTCTGGGGGGTGGAGATGGGCTACAGTCCAAGGAGTGGCCTGGACGCTTGTGGTGATATATTTTCTCGTTCTCGTCGGCATAATTTCGACAGGCATTTTGTTCAGCAAGCGTGCTACAGGCCTAATTTGGGATCCGAGATCATTGGCGGACATAATTGCCTTGCTGCCCCAGAGCAATATTCTGAAGGATTTCCCAGGCACGGAAACGATGGAGAGCAGAAGGCAGATTCGGCAAAGGCTTGCTTTACGAAGCGATCGACTTGGATATTGGAGGACACCAAGGACACAGACTGCATTTTATGGCATTGGGGAAGAGGGCGCACCAACGCGGCAGTATACGATATCGGAAGGGAAACTTCATGAGAAACTAGATGATGGTCAGAGCTATAGATCAGTCGATGTGGAGGGTTTGGCAGCCTTGTACAGCCCCCAAATTCGGTTTCGTTACCTTCCATGGTTTCTACGCAACACATATCTTATACTTTGGGTGGTGGCTGCATTTATCCTCCTGCTTTCTTTGGTCGTGGTGTCCTTCTTGCCATGGACAATGTTAAGCAAAGGCATCTTACCTGTCGTATCTGCCCTCCCAAATTCTTCGGGCTTTGCCCCGGCCAACTTCTTCTACAGCTTTGTGCCATCATTGCTGGGTCTCCTCCTGTATCTCTTCTTCCAGCCCCTTGATAGAGCATTCCGGAAGCTTCAGCCATGGAAAGAACTATCTCATGCGGAGGGTGCTATTGCCGAGAAATCGCTACTTCTGGACTACACCGCCGCTCTTCCAATTTTATGCACATTTGCTGCTATTAGTGCAGGTCATTATCGAGTTGCCATACTCTCCCTACTCTCTCTGTGTTTTATTCTTTTACCAGTCTTGGCAGGGGGTTTGTTCTTTCCGCTTACAATGCCAGCCGGAGAAGTGCGAATGATTCCAGATATGGGTTCATTCTACGTGCTTCTGGTTCTACTGATCTTTTACTTCCTGGGCCTGGCCCTGGCCATACCCAACCGCCAGCAGATGTACCTTCCACACGCCGTGGATTGCCTGGCCGAGGTGGTCAGTTTCGTCCATGGCAGCCACATACTCGATGATGTGTCGTTCAGGGTTCCGAAGACGAAAACGGACCTGGTTACGCACCTCATGGCTGGACAGCAAGCCAGCAGTCAGGCACGGTATGCATTCGGAGTTTATCATGGCAGGCATGGTAAGGAATGCCTCGGGATTGACCGGCTGGGGAGAAAGGGTGCTCAAGAGGTAATGGTGCTATGTGGTCGTTGATGCGATAGGGAGGGAAGATGTTTTGTGTTCTACCAATTTGGGACTATGGCCTTTCAGCGGCACGAGAAACGGTGTTTATGAATTAACGAATTATGAAGTTACGGTTGTATTGGAGACAACAGCACGGGTATGGAGTATTTGCATTTCAATTACATCAAAGGATGATGGATGGGTGGAGAGCTCTAGCATAGAGCCGACCAGAGGACGGTCAAGGATAGTCTGTGGAGGGAAGGTTGGCCTGGGAGTCATAATGTACTGTACATTGCGGAGAAACCATTTGATATCATGAGGGAACGCGTATCCAGCAAGACACAATTGTTGAGTGACCCCGACAAATGATGTAATGAGTGTAATCCAATGGTTGAATAGTGCCATCGACTTCGCTTAGCCACGTAGGCTCGACGGTGTGGCGTTGTTCTGTTCTGCTTTCATCGACATGATGCAGCGATACAGTCAGCTCCGGGTTGGCTGGTGTCTGATGGAACGACACTCAATCCTGACCGGTGCTTCCCCACTTGCACATCCCCACTACCAGGGCCATCGCCTTCCTTCCCCATCCCATCTGAGCCCATCTCATCCGCATCCAACCAAGTGAACAATGGCACCAGATCACCCGGAGCATGCCTCTTCTTTCAACTCGATCTTGGTATGCAGTTCACGCACGCCTTCATGGCTCACCCGCTATCACCCGTTGAGCAGGACTCCTCGCGGTCCCTGCCTCTGACCTCACCACCACTACTGCATCTCAGGCGTTGATCGCCACTGGCGCTGCGCAGTCCAGCCAGGTCCACATTTGTGTCAAGGTTATAAACATTCCTTGGGCCGCTCTCTTCACTCTCTCCGTTGCAACTCTAACTCTCTTTTTGCCCACCATGAAGCTTACTTCGCTTCTGTCCCTCACCGTACTCTGCGGCGCGGCGACGGCTGGTGTCGTCACCATGAACATTGAGCGCAACCCTGCAAGCTCCGGCGTTAGTCGCCGGCATCCCTCCAAGCGGGATGCTATCACCGAGTCCCTTGTGAACAACATCACGGGTGGAAGCTACATGGCAAGTGTGAGCGTCGGTACGCCGGCCCAAAAGCTGTACTTAGCCATCGATACTGGCTCTTCCGATGTCTGGCTCCTGAGCAAAACCGCCGACTTGTGCACTTCGGCCGCGGACCAAGCTTATTATGGTTCCTGCGAGACAACATGTATGTGCCTGCTTTGGACTGCTGTCTCTGCTTTGGCTAATCGGGTTATTAGTCAACGCTGCAAAGTCTTCCACTTTCAAGGTTGTTGAGGAAAACGGGTTCGATATCACCTATGCTGATCAAAGCGGAGCTTCAGGTGACTATGTCACGGATGACTTCACCGTTGGCGGAGCTACGGTCAGAAATCTTGAGATGGGTATCGCCTACAACTCCACAGTTACAACTGGACTCATGGGGATTGGATATGATACCAACGAGGCTGCCAATTCCATATATCCCAATATTATCGACGATATGGTCAGTCAAGGCTTAATTTCGGCCAAAGCTTACAGTCTCTATCTCGATGACCTACAATCCTCGACCGGATCCATTATCTTTGGAGGTCTGGATAGCGATAAGTATCATGGTAGTCTGGTTGAGTTGCCCGTCGCAGCTGAGCACCTGAGAAATGGTTCGCAAATCTACGCAGCTTTCGCTGTCGCTCTAACCTCCCTTTCAGTCACTTCCAGCAATGGTAGCACTGTTGAATTAGACAATGGCGGGGTCGCGGAAGCCGTTATTTTGGACTCGGGAACTACACTCACATATCTGCCTGATTATTTGGCAGCAAGTCTTTTCTTCGAGATTGGAGCTTACGATGATACCGCCAACAGCGGCAACGTCTACGTTGATTGCAATATGCGCACCAAGAATTCCTCGATGACTATTGACTATGGATTTGGAGGGGCTTCTTCCGGCGCGACGGTTAAAGTCTCTATAAGCGAGCTGATTTTTGACCTCAATGGCATCTTTTCACTGTATCCTGATACACGTTTGCCCTCAAACTTGCCCTTCAGCCAGTCTGATACTTGCGCTCTGGGTATTCAAAGTGGAGGTGGGACCAACCTGCTTGGCGATACCTTCTTGCGATCAGCATACGTCGTGTATGATCTGGATAACGACAAGGTTGCTATCGCGCAAACCAATTTTAATTCAACCACATCAAGCATTGTGCAGTTCACAGCGGGCCAGACCTCTATTCCTAATGCTTCTGGGGTCGCAAGCTCTGTCTCGGTAACAGCTACCGCGACCGGAGCGCAGGGAGCTGGTGCGGGAGGCAAAGCAAGCAGCACAGCACAGACCAGTTCAACATCTTCTGCTTCAGCTAGTGCCAGTAAAAGTGCTGCCACTAACTCTGCGCCCGTTTTAGATTTGTCAGGCTTCGTACTCTTGAGCATTGCAGGGCTTCTGGCCGTAGCTGGTGGAAGCTGGTTCCTCGCATAATTTTAAATACGCAAGCATTTTCCTTTGGAGTTTTGGGTTTTTGTTTTTCATCTAAAATGGCATGCATGGTTCGAGGCTGAAGTTTTTGCATTTGAATTATCGGGTGAGTGGATCATTGAAGAGAGACCATACGCAGAGATACCCTAGGTTCCGATATATAGAACTATGGACGATTGGATGAATGCAATCAATATAAGAGGTCTAGCATGAATATAGTTCCACTATAAGCCGTAAGCACTCAGCCTCGATGTTCGTGGCTTTAGTAATGTGTTCGTTCAGGAATTGAGCTTTATAAGGCTGGGCTGGCCAAACATATTTCGCACCAGCACCTTGTACGCAAACATTGACTATTGCCTTTTTCACAGACCAAGAAGATTCCACGTGGGGAAACAATGAGTCTCGCGCATGGATACAAGAAATATATTATACTGTCCTGTCATGGACATCAGAGTCTATCCAGATCAGCTAGTAGCTCAGGGGCCCACCCGAAACGTGGAAGATGCACAGAAAAAAACCCAATCACTAATATTTCGAGGCTCATGACCCCGGATAATCCATCACCGGACTACTCGATCTCGCCTCGTCCCGTGCCTGCGTACCCATCTGAGGCACAATCCCATCCTCGAAACTTCCTCGTCTACCCCAGTTTCTCGGCTGTCTCTTCAGGAATGCTCCCACACTGCCCAAGTAACCTTCATGTCGTAAGAAGTAGGCTTTTTTCTGGCCATTACTCCAGAACTTGATGGCATAGCTGAGTGTGTTCATCGTCTGGCGATGGCCACGGATGAACGAACCGCCAAAGTAGATGGTGGACAGGGAGTGTTTTTCGGATTGCAGATATGCGATTTGGCCGATGTTGTTGGAGATCGCATAGAGGAGGGATCGTGAAATGTCGGCATCGGAAAATGGAGGCCTGGAATCTTTGGCGTCCACGTCTTCCGAGTGCGATGTCATTTCAGACGACTCTGCTACTGAACTGCCATTTGCAAGTCCAGGGCTCTCCTCGGCTTGACTCTCCTCTCCTCGCTTCATCTTGAACACCTTACCAAACGAACTGGCAATTGTACTGCTCTTTAGTCCGATCTTGCCATAATCAGTGCCATATATATCTCCAACCAACATATCTACTTTTGCATTGTCCCCTGTTTCGGCCAGTCCCAACATAGAATCAAAGGTCTTCGCGCCGGTCAACAAAGATAACAATCCCCAGAGGGTTCCTCCACCCAGCGAGGTTCCTCCGACACGCTTGAATTCTCTCGGCCCCGAAACTCTGATCATGCTGACACCAGAACCAATGTTTACGAGAAGGTAAGGGTAAATGTCTGATCGAGGTTCGGCGAAATGCATTGGGTCCGTCTCGCTGTATGTGAATACTTCTCGGGGTATTTCTGAAATGAAGAAATCGAGGCCTATCCCAGTTAACCCCCAAATCTGCTTGAATGATAACGGCTGGTTCTCACCTATAATGAGGCACTCCATCTCCTCTTCCCGAATCACATCCACCCCCAAAGCTTCCCTGATCTTGTCGTAATACTTGAAGGCGCCGCCTCCCGTCGCCATGACACACAACTCGCCCGGCCGCGAGCCATTGAGCTTCTGCTGCTTGAGCTTCAACTGCTTCATAAAATCGATACAGTCATCTATGCGATCGGTCTCAAAGTTCATGAAATTTAGTCGGCCCCCGGGTTCGCGAGAAAGCGGTTCCCGCGAAAAATATACCAGCTTAGCTAGGGAGCCTCCAATCTGCAGAATTGAACATCAGTCATGGTTCCACTGCCACTGGCACGCGAGAGTAACCTTACATCCACAGCGATATGACTGACGACGGCGGTGTGGTTGGGTAATCGGATGTCCTTTGTGTCATGACTCCCAGCACTCGAGCTTATGCGCAAGGTACCCGGCGGACTGCTGGGTTCCTGGTCGACAATGAATGCGCCTTTGACGTTGATCTTCACCGAGCCGGGGTGGATGATGGTGCTGTCAATCTCGGCCGTGTCGGTTCGAGCTCGAAGGGGCTTCACCGTTCCCACGGGCGCATCGTGAGGTTGGATTTCGAGGGGTTGTGCTGGTGCGTGGGCTTCGGCAGACATGGCGGACGTAATTGTTGGCAAATCAGCCAGCAGAGGAAGCACTCTAGGGATACATGAACTGAGGTTGCGATGGACTGGCCATGAAGAATGGAGAGAGAGGAGAGGAGGCCGACGAAGGACGAAGGTCGGAGGTCGGATTGGAAGTGATTGCGTTGCGGGGAGTCTGAGGGTGAGGTTGAATTTCTCACGGTCAAGCTAAGGTCCGGCTTTACTTATCGCTATCGGAGCTGTCACCACCACCACATGATGCGCATTCCACCCGAGGCAGTCCTGACGCTTACGATTGAGCAGCGCTCTGCGCACGATGGGAGTATTTGCAATCCAGCTGCAACGGCATCCTCCGCTCCCATGCGGGCAAGGACATCTACACGGATTGTAGGCAGGCCTCGTCTTTCGCGCGTTGGGCCGAGGGATCCAATTGTCGCGTGCTTGGACCAAATGCCGAGTCCACAGGCAAGGAGGCAAGGAGGCAAGGCAGGCAAAGGATAAGTCGAATCGGAAGTCTCAGGACTTTGGGCCAGCAGAAGTCATCGCCGTCATATCTCAGAAGGAGTATATTTGATTGCGATGGGTCCCAAGGCGATATTAATGGCTGGGCTGGTTCTTGCGCTCGAGGAAGGCGCACCAATCCGATGCCGTCTTCACGGCAAATTAGGTGTTGGCTAGATGTGCTGGATCATGCCTCACGACTCTAATTTGACCTCCTCTCCTCTCGTCTCCTCTTCCTCCTCCTCCTCCTCCTCCTCTTTCCTCCTTGCCGTGCTTTCCAGAACATGATCAGCACGGCTGCCTCGTATAACGCCTTTGTCAGCTCGTCGCTGCAGAACACGAATGCCCTGATCTTACCCGTCCCCGTCTCACCTCGACGGCGCTGCCCTCCGTCCGCCCCTCCGCCCCTCCGCGCTCGCCAATGTCAGTCATCGCTCAGCCCTTCGGCCCTCTTCCCAGATGGACAACGGGTTGCAAGGATGCCGCTCCGGCGTGCAGCAACGACCTCACGGCCTTGACCACGCGTATCCGACAGCCAGCCAAGACTTTCCCATGATCGAAATCATCCAATCCTCGTATTCTGGGGTCGCGCTATTCCACCCTGCTGCTCTTCTTTGTCTTCTGCTCCTCTTCGTATCCTCGCCTTCCTGTACTCTCGACGCTGACTCCCCTTTCTCACCCGCAATTTTCGCAATTTCCTCGCGGCCCTTTCTGGTTAATGGCGTCTTCATGCCCGTCAAGTCGCTAATTTGCAATCCTTGCTTCTGCGCTACATCGTTATCAGACGAACGCCTTCCGGCATTTTTCTTTTAATACTCCGCGCTCTCCCCTCATTCGAGGTTGCCTTCGCTCAGTTCTGGGTAAGACAACTGGGCAAAGCAAGATCATGGCCATGTCCACCGATGCCGCCCTGAAAGAGTACGAAGTGCCATTTTCGCCCTCGAGAATACCATGGCAGCATCGTCGGCTCCAACGGTGTCTCACCTTTGCAATAGTCTCCGTGTATGTTGCAATACCTTCCTCCCGACGCGATTTCTGACCAGTATCCAGGGTTTTGTTGTGTGCCTTACTGTATTACAAGTCGGAGTTTATCACGGACCTTCACTTGGACTCTCTCGCCGGCATACATAAATACACCTCGGCTCCTGAGGTTGACCTACCCTTCCTTGACGAGACGGAAAGTCACAAAGCTTCAGCGTCTCCCTTGTTCGATGTGCCGGCTCTGGACGAGGAGCCAGAGGAGGAAGAACCTCTAGCACCGAGTTCCAAGGTGACCGATGTCCCCAGCACAGCCATCCATTCCACGAGCGCATCCACTTCTATTGCCACTTCCACAGCCGACGCTGCAGCGGTGGCAACGATCAAACCAGAACCAGCCGCTCTAGCGACAACTGTCGCGCTGGATCCTACTAAGATTGCCCTACTCCTCGATACCCGGCCAGTGCCTCATATTCCAGCACTGCTTCTCCATTTCATCTCCGTCTTACCGGCCGAGTGGACTTTTAGATTCGTTGGCTCCGAGATATCCTTAGGGTTGGTAAACAGCTCGGTTGCGCTCCAGAGACACGTCCGAACCGGGAAACTGGTACTCACGAAGCTGCCTTCGCAGTATGCCGTCAATAGCCAAGAAGCCATAAGTGCCACGCTCACGGATATCACCTTCTACCGCGATTTCCTCGCACCCGCAGAATGGGTCCTCAATTTCCAAACCGATAGTATGATCTGTTCAGCATCCGAACACAACATTGATGAATGGGTTTCCCAGAACTATTCGTGGGTTGGAGCACCGTGGCATCTCGGAAACCAATATGGTGGTAACGGAGGATTGTCTCTCCGTCACATCCCCCCTATTTTGCGAGTCCTTGAGGCTGAGAAGCGAGTCCCGGAGAGCGAATGGGAAGACCTTTGGCTCTGCAACCGACTGGGAATGCTCCCCGAAGCCAACATGCCACCGCCATCCGTGGAGCGCCACTTCTCCGTCGAGGCTATCTGGACCGAGAAGCCATTTGGCTACCATTTACGAGGCAGTGGGGCACTGCTTGCGGGTGAGATCTGGGACAAACCTGAGCTAAGGAAGAAGATCTACAACTACTGTCCCGAGATTAAGATCGTTTTGAGTATGGAACTCGAGGGCGAGCTGAACAAAGCCCGGAAAGAACTTTCCACTTTGAAGGAAAAGGTGGCTGCTGCAGCACCCAAAGAGGCGTTGACGGGGATCGGGTCAACAGGCGATTGAGTCGGGAACAACAAGCCCCAGATTTGCACATTTAATGATGGAAGCATGGCGTTCAGGAAACCATACCTGTTTATAATGATGAAGGTATATATGATGTGTTTTTCGTAGTTGGATATGATGTAGCCATTGAGCGGCGTTCTTGGCACAAATATGGAATTGTATACCTCTGTACTTAATATGTAGATGACATCTGCCGGACCTCTAATCAGACATTAAAACCGGACCGACTCGAATCGTGACAGCTGGTAGTTGTGAAACACAACGAACAGAAGGCGAAGATGCCCCTTCTGAGTCGTTGCTGTTCCGGCAGGTGGGACCGAACAGAACCTTACCCCCATCCGTGGATGCATTGTTTCCAGGCAATCTTCGGGGAGGTTTGCGTTTCAAACACTGCCTTTCCGATACTCTTAGCCACCGGGGCCCAGTTCTTGTTTGAGCAGAGTCCCGTCGGCCTACGGACTAGGAGGGGGAGTGGGAGTGGGAGCGGGAGCAGGAGCAGGAGCAGGAGCAGGAGCGGAGGAAACTTAAACCAAAGAACAGGTTTTGGTCCTTTATCAAAGCGGATGCTTGAATGAATACCGGCTTCGCATGGTACATCGCAGGTATGGTAGCTTGCCTGAAAGAAAAGCAGAGGGAGTAAGTTTGGGTGGCACGATGTGAATCCATGCCCCTGCTCCCTCGCTACCCACCTACAGTACCGGGTGAGTGGCCCCGGTAACTTAAGGACCACCCATGTCCAACCTTATTCTCGGCCGTTGCTGGTTCACCTTCCTTGGACTGCGGGAGGCTCAACCTCAACTGCACAAAGCCAGCTTCCACACATGCCTTCACCGGTGGGTAACACGCTCTCTCCGTGTCAAGCAAACATTGCCCGTTTGCAATCCGTTCTGTTTCCCTTCTCTGTGCTGCTGCCTTGCTAGCCTGGTTTGGCTCATCCCAGAGTAGCAGGCGCCTGCTTCATGCTACTCTGTTCCATACTTGGCTATTCCTTCTGCATCTCGTCCTCGATCTAGAGTGCTGGTAGGATTTCTCCCTCACCCCTCCAATATTCCTGCCCCACCCCGCCCGGGACAGACCTCACCAGCAACGTGATCCAGAGACAGTCTGCTTCAGCACTGAAAGTTCTGCTCGACTTTGTACCTCATCGATGAGAAGGCGAGGTGCAGTTTCTCTCACGTTTCTCTCGCCTTCGGCCTGCCCGCCAGTTCTCGCTGTACTCTGCTCATTCCCTGCCAGTGAGTCAGGTGTAACCTCCTCTCCTCCATCCAACCGCTTCCATGCCGCAGGGCCACATGAACGTCAACTTGGCTGTACCCTTCTCCTTCTCAACGCTATCTAGGGTGGGCTCCAGACATATCAACCCCACCAGCTCATTTCATGCTCAGCACTTTGCAACCCTTCTCCAGCACGCCAGCTATACACTGCCGTAAAGCTGTCAGAGCAAGCTCGCGTCCCCAAAAATAGGAAGCCCCGCAATGGCCTACCACACGCAGATACCAGCCTCTAGGATGAGCGGCCCAGCACCGCGCGGTGCTTTTAGGGACGACATAGGTTCTGGAGGTAGCACGCCCTCCACGGTACTTCTGCGCGAGAAGGCTGATTGGCAGTTGCATCCCGAATTGAACCTCCGAGTGTCTGGCTTACCTTCGAGTACGGATACCTGGACGCTGAAGAGAGCCTTCGAAAAGGAGGGTAACATTGTGTACTTGAACCTCCTCGACAATCATGGCCAGAGAACTGGCGACGCGGTTGTGAGATTCTCACCACCCCCAGCGACGGCGTTTTGGGTTTCAGGGCTCTACACCCTTAGGTTCGGGGATGTTGCATGTAACGTCAGGGTCCGCGTGGAGCCATTGAAGAAGTCATTCCAGGTCCAGAGTCCTATCAGGAAACACATCTTCTATGACGAAACGATGAAGCTACATGCGAGTACCCTTCAGTTTGGGATCATGTTGGAAGAGAACATTTACATGCCAATGCGTACCTTGACTTCGAACAAGACGGATGACCTTGCATTCACTGTGGATTTGCGTCGAAAACGAATCATGGTCGATTTCCTGGTTCGCTTCCAAGATCCCAGAAGCATGGGAAGTCATGATCCTAGAGTGGCCCATTCGATTGGCTATCTCGACAGGATTAACCGGTTCAGATTTGAAATGCCATTTGGTCTGTTGAAAGCTATCAAAACGACTGAGGAGGGTGACAAGGACCTTTCGTTCCTCATTTCACTTGATAGTCCTCCGCGCTTCTTCAAGAAACTGGTCGAGGAGAGAAAGACACACTCTCCTGACGCATCTTCGTGGTCTGAGCATGACATGTGGTGGCGACATACTGACATTGTTTACAATCCTTATGCCCTCAAGGTTACACGGGTGGCTCTCCCGAAGGAAAGACCGGTTATTGATATAGGTAGTGGTTTTATGGGTGTTTGGAGAACAATGACTGACACTGTACAGGACGCTGGAGATCCTACAGATTCGTCTTTCCCAGATCTCGTAACCCAAAGGCCATTTCTGATATGATGAAAGCCGCTCTACAGGACTTCAACATTACGACTACCGAGACAGATGCTCACAATACGCCCGAGCGCTCTTCTTTCCTCTGGTCAATGATTGATCAACCAGTCTCCATGCATGCAAATGGCAATAGGGTTTCCATGGTTTCAGGTGAAGCTGCACAGTTTTCTGCAGATCTTCAGTCACTGGATAATGGGGAGAGCATGGTACATCTACCATTTGAGGTTAGATACCAGCTTGAGGTCTGCCTCTCTCGCGAGCTCATCAATGAGTACAACATAAGCAAAGAGTTCATATTACATTTGGCAAACATGGCTCGACTTGGGTCAGCAAAAGTTAGAAGCATTCTTGAGTATGTCGCTGAGCAGGGAAAACGTGTCTATGACCCTATGACCATCTTCACGAACCCTGAAGCTCTTGCCTATTCTCCTAAAACGAAGATTCCCCATTACTGTGGGTATACTCGCAAAGCAACAGTCACTCCTACGACCATCGTCTTCAACACACCAACCGTAGAGACGACGAACCGAGTTACTCGACACTATGCCAAAGAGAACGAAGATGGTCGGTTTCTTCGTGTCCAGTTCACAGATGAAGATTTCCAGGTGAGTTTTATCTGCCTTGTTGTTTCTTCATTTTCATAAACTCACTTTTGATAGGGCCGTATCAACTCGAATGCCGATAAAATGTGTGATGACGAAGTTTACACCCGTGTCTACAGAACACTCTATAACGGCATCCAGATCGGAGACAGGCATTACCAATTCCTGGCATTTGGCAATTCTCAGTTTAGGGAGAATGGAGCTTATTTCTTTTGTGCGACTGAACATCTAACATGCGACGATATCCGAAAATGGATGGGGAATTTCAAGCACATTCGCGTTCCTGCAAAATATGCAGCTAGACTTGGCCAATGCTTCTCTACGACAAGAGCCATTGTTGGTCTATCCGCGCCTGTTATTGTGAAGATTCCAGATATTGAGCGGAACGGCTACAACTTCTCAGATGGGGTCGGCAAGATCTCCAGCTTCCTTGCTCAGATGATTGCTGCCGAGTTGGGGTATGGCACCATCCCTTCAGCTTTTCAATTCCGACTAGGAGGGTGTAAAGGTATTCTCGTTGTTTCTGACGATGCTAAAGATCAAGAGGTTCATATTCGCGAAAGTCAACAAAAGTTTGCAGCAACCTACAATGGCTTGGAAATCATCCGCAGCGCCAAGTTCTCTTCCGCTACGCTGAATCGACAGACCATCACTATTCTATCTGCTCTGGGCGTCCCTGACAATGTCTTCCTTCAGATGTTATCTGAGCAATTGGACAACTATCAAAGTGCCATGGACGATATTGAAGTTGCAAGGACACTGCTTCTCCGTTACATTGATGACAATCATATGACTGAGAAGATCGCACATCTGATCTCAAATGGCTTCATGGCCTGCAGAGATCCTTTTGTACTATCTCTGCTCCATCTTTGGAGGTCCTGGTCAATCAAGCTATTGAAGGAGAAAGCCAAAATCATTGTCGAGGAGGGTGCATTCCTTCTTGGGTGTGTCGATGAAACTGACTCCTTGAAAGGCTTCATTTATTCCGGCTCTAGCAATACAAATGGCATGGACGAGGAGAATCTCCCACAAATCTTTGTGCAAATTCCAGATGGAACAGATCCATCGCAATACAGAATTGTTCGGGGTATCTGCTTGATCGGTCGGAACCCATCACTCCATCCGGGTGACATTCGAGTCGTCAAGGCTATTGATGTTCCATCGCTGCACCACCTTCGCAACGTAGTTGTATTCCCCCAGCATGGTGACAGGGACATTCCGAGTATGTGTTCTGGGGGCGATCTCGATGGTGATGACTTCTTTGTCATTTGGGACAAGAATCTGAGACCGCGGGAATGGAACAGTGAGCCTATGGATTACCAATCCTCTGTCAACCCTGTTGAGCTCGACAGATCCGTCAAGGTTACTGACCTGATCAAATTCTTTGTGCGGTTCATGAAGAACGATGCACTGCCAACTATTGCGCATAATCACTTGGCACAAGCAGACTACCTCACGGGGGGTGTCAAGGATCCCAAATGTAAGTACTTACAAGATAAAATTGTACAGGCCTTATTTTCAGAGCCATTGCACATGCCTGCCGCCTTCGGGCTTTTGGGTTAGACTCCACCGTAGTGCCGCGTTATTCCCTTGGAATCCTCAATTTCTTTGCTGACTATCGCTCATGCAGGTCTCGAACTAGCATCTCTCCACTCCAAGGCAGTTGACTACGTCAAAACTGGGCAACCTGCTGAAATGCCAAAACGTCTTAAGGTGGCTCGGTGGCCACATTTCATGGAGAAGAAACATAAACCGAAGGATAAAATATATCATTCCCAGAAAGTCCTTGGTCAATTATATGATCGAGTTGAAAGGGTGGAATTTTTTCCGCAGTACGAGGAGCCATTCGATAAACGCATCTTAAGGGCATTCAAGCTAGAAGATCAACTCCTGAAATCTGCTAGACAGGTAAAGAGCCAGTACGATACAGCTTTGCGCCGTGTTATGGCTCAGCACGAGATCGCAACGGAGTTTGAAGTCTGGACGACCTTCGTCTTGTCTAAACCTCGCGTCGGTAGTGACTATAAGATTCAAGAAGACATGGACGTGATCAGTGGGGCTCTGAAGGCGCGTTTCCAAGAAGTATGCGTCGACAGAGCTGGCAGTAAGGAATACAAGATCCTGGGGCCTTTCGTGGCTGCCATGTACCAGGTCACTAAAGAGGAGCTGGATATTGTCTTGGCAGAGTGCCGTTCAACGAAAACAGTAGGAGGTCGAGAGGTTCCAAAACGAAAGATAGAACCGAAGAACATGCCGTTGATCAGCTTTCCATGGCTCTTTGAGGATGTACTCTGCAGGATTGCAACAGGCAGAGATGTATTTGACGACGTCAAAGACCTTGCAATCCTTTCCCTAGCGGCAAAGACCGAGGCGAGTCAGCGAAAGTGTGGGACAGGGGAAGATGATGACTCCGAGGGTTATATTAAGATAGACGACGGTATCATTGTCCACAGAGGTGAAGAGCTCGATATATTTAGACCGGGTCCAGACTCAGACGAGCTATCTTCAGATGATGGCGAATCCGACGAACTTTATTCCGTCCAGCGGGAGCATAAGATCAAGCCTGGCCAATTTAGCGAGCGGCTTGATATGAGAGGCTACGATCCCGTCGTAGATTTGAAGGCAGAACAGTATCCGCACGAGCTGTATGAGACAGGGGTTGAAGATGTTGTACCTAGGACACAACTAGATGGCTTGATCAGCTTTTTGGTTGAGGACAAGATCTCGTCGACTACAGAACCAATAAGTATAGACGATTCCTCGTTGTTATTGGAGAATACACCATCCCAGATACATAGCATTGATAACGAACAGGACAACTTACCGGCCGGTACTGATAACAAGGTGTCTATCTACAATTTGCCCTTGAAGGAGATGTCAGAGGTGAGGAAGTCGCAAGGAAATCATGCATCTGTTGAGGAGGAAGAAGTCATCCTCGCAGAAAATGGGCCTGAATCTTCCTTGGACCGTTTGGCTCGGCTCATGAAAATGTGAACACGAGGGACAGTACTTCTGCTCTGCGCTACTCGATGGACAGCACGAGGTTTGGCCCCGCCAGAGGTGTGTGGCATGGCGTTGGTGTGGCATCAAATGGGGATTACAGGAGGAGTCATGGAACAAATATCCTGGTAGGCATAGCAAATAAAGACGACTCTTCTAGCTTTGGGTGTGCTCCAATAATAGGATAAGCTAGTCGGTTGCCTTAAGTAATTGGGTGACGTTGCCGAGAGCAGATTCACTCTACTCATTATATCTACTATACTCTCCGGGATGTTAGGCTTACTCCTATATCCACCATGACCATCAGTAGCTGATAATGAAGCCAAGTTACTAGAAACTTCGCACTTGCTATGATTCTCAACTATGATAAGCAATGTTCTGATTCCATGATAATCTACGTGTACTGCTCTTTTATAGTATCAATCAATAACCAAGTACACCCTAACTGTCGGTATGTCGAGTCACGTGAATGTACAGGGCTTTATAAGTCCCTCCGTTTGTGTGGATAGTCTCCTTTCTGCTTAAGCATACTAACACCACAAACGAGCATTATGTATAGAAACGACTGTGCCTTGTGCCCCGTGGTAAAGCATGCAACACACTAAGGCCTAGTGAACTGACACTAATATCTCTCGTCTCCTTGGAGAACATTTCTTACAGATCTTAGAGGCCTTGAACTTAAACTAGGTTTAAACTCCAAGCTAGATTTAAATCGATTTATAACTTGAATTAGGTAGTTTAAGGGTTAATAAAGTTATATGATTTTAATTCTAAAAAGAATTCACTTAGCTTCTAAATTTAAAATAAGCTATATAATTTTTTTAAAAAAGGCTTAAAGAAACTTCTAGTTAAAATCACATATAAAATCTATTTTATTTATATATATACTACCTAAGTGTTGGTTTATCCCCCCGGGGTGGGATAAACAGGGATTCAAGCTTGAACTATGTTTATCCGTCACTACTCAGTTCGAGCTCGACTGAGTCAAAGATACGTGGTTCGTAATGTCCCACGGATGAAGTTGGTACTACGGTAGACGGTGCCACACGCTCCGGTCACCCTTTCAATGAAGGTAATCCAAGTGTATTGTGGCTAGGTGTCTTAGTTGTAGTTAATGGTTCATGCCCTCTAAAGGAAGGCATTCTCTACTAGTTAAATACACCTGATTTACCCCCTCTTATCCCTTGCGTCGGGATAAGCCATATCCGTACGGACATGTCATGATGACATGCATAGGGGTTCTTCAGTCCCTTGCATGAGCTGAGACATCATTGGTCTAGCGGGCTTCGTACCAGACGAGCTGACTGACATCGTCAGGAGCATATCAGCAATACTCAATCCCCTCATGACAATGCCCTCGTCCTAACACTAAGGAAGGAACTTCTATCAGAGAAACTTCTTAAAACATTATAAAACATAGAATTAGGTTCGACTTATATTTGAACTAAATTCGAACTAGGTTCAATTTAGGTTTCAAATGATTCAAACCTAAATCGATTTAAGACCTAGAATATATTAGTGAATAAGTTATTAAATCAAATCTAGGTTAAATTTAGGATTGATTTAGGTTTAACTTAGGGTTAAACCTAATTTAAATTCTTATCATAAAGGTATTGATATCATAACAAAGATTAATTATTAGACCTTAAATAAATAAAAGATCTATCAAAGGTTTTCGAAATAAGTTGAAGGTGAGATGTTCGAGGTTCGAAATGTACTGAAGATGAAAACCTAAGTTATATAGGTTTTATAAGAATTATAAAATAGTAGTAATAACTATATATACTTAATAGTACTAAAATAATTAAAAGTGAAATGAGTAATACTATATATAAAATAAAGGTAAATGATATCTAACTTAGTATTAAATCTATATTAACTTAGTACTATATATTAGATATAATCAAATGAGTACTTAGAGGCTTTGTTATAAAGTTTTAAATCGAGCTTGAATTAAGTTCAAATGCTAAGCTAGATTTAAACCTAAGTTCAAATCAAGTTCAAACTAAGTTTAAACTCTAAGCTAGGTTTAAATCTAGTTTGATTTGATTTAAGGGTTGAATCTAGTTTAAATCAATTCAAGGTTCAAATCTAGTTTAAATCGATTTAAGGTTCAACTCTCGTTCAAATCAGATTTAAGGATTTAAGTTTAAGATTTCAGGTTTGTAAAACCACGTGACTTTACTTTATAAAATTAGCTTACCTTATAACTCTATACGAAGAACCTAGGTATTTGCTGTATCGATTGAAAGAAGCAAATCATTAAGAAGTCTCTCCTTAGGAGCGCGGGCAGCAGCGATAGCTGCATCGTGAGTAGCACTCATAATAGCAACGCTCGCACTGATAGGAATCTCAACTACTAGGACTGAATAGGTGGTAGGAGCTATAGTAGCACTGGTTATAGCAGCGCTAGGAGTAGTATCGCTAGGAGCAATAGCATTAGGATCGTTGCTAGCAGATATAGTGATAATGACAATTCTGAAGCTGAAGGTAGAGTTAGTAAGAGTAATGAAACTTGTAGGGTACGTACGAGGCTAGGAATTATTCAGAAAAGCTCTAGGAAGCAATAGTGGTATCAATGAGGGCTGCGGGCGAGGCAGATGAAAAGGGTGATAGTGAAGGAGGAGATTCAACTGAAGGTGTGAAGTAGAACAAGGCAGAAAGCTCTGTCAAGGTTAGCAAGGATGATGATGATGATAGGAAGGAGGTGTACTAAGCTGAAAGATACTAAAGGGTAATAAAACAAGTATAGGCAATAACAAGAAATATTATTACCTAAGAAGAAGATATTATTAACTAAGAAAGGTAGTAAAGGCTAGAAAAAAAGCTAATATAGGTAAAGAAATAAACCTCTAAACTAAGATTAAAGCTAGACTAAGGTTAAAGGAGGAGAAGGTAAAAAGCACGTTACTCAGAACCTAAAAAGTAGAAAAGCTCAAGATTAAAGATAACAATCGTATTATCTAAGAACTATAAAACCTATCAATATCTAGTAAAGATATAGAAACTAAGGATTATTATTTTAAGATAACTAAATCAAAGGATAATACCTTCATTTCTATAAGCAAAGACTAAGATAAGTCTATAAGTAATAAGCTAAAGATAAGAGAGTAGTAGTAAATATAATTATTATTTAGAGGTGAATAAATCTAAAGATAATAGATTTATTTATATAAAAAGTCTATATAGAATAAGCTAAAGGCTAAGATAAGTATACTTGTAAAGGAGGAGATCCTGAGTCATTAGATTATTATATATATAAATATATCAAAGCTATAAAAAGAGTTATAGCTATATTATAATAATTATCTTAATAGAAGCTTATAGCCTAAATAGAAATCTAAGAAACTAGAGACTAAGGAGATTTAGATAAGGTCTATACTAAAATTTAAGTAAGTATAAAGATCTACTTAAGAGAAGAGATAATAAATAAAAAAGAGTTATAGAGGATAAAGTAATTACTTATAATAAGAAAATAAAGAATTATTAATATTAAAATAAAAGTATTATTATAAGAAGATTAAATATTACTAATATACTCTTGATAATATTAGTTAGCTTATCTAGTATAAAGCTTATTAGATTAATAATATCTTAACTTATATAAGAGACTAAAGAATCTTTATATATATTATTATAATATATTTATATAGATATAGCTTATCTTAATATAAAGAATAAGAAGAGATAAATTAAGTATATTTAATTAATAAAGAATATCTTTCTTTAAAAGATATAAACTATTAATTATAACTAAGATACTTAATTATAATATACTTAGATTATCTTTATTAAAAGGATAACTAAAGTATATAATATTATCTATTATAATACTAACTTTATCTATAAGATATTATAAATTATATATCTTTGACTTAGTTAAGCTTAAACTAAGTAATAATAGATAAATATAATTTAAGCTTAAATCCTTATTTATCTTACCTTAAAGAGATAAACTAATATATTAGTTAATTAAATATTAAGTAATTAATAATATAACTTAAAATATTTATATAAATACCTTTTGAATTATATAAAAAGAGAAAAGGTTAAAGAAACCTCTTTTCATTTCTTTTATCTTTATAAAGTAAATAATTAATTAAAGAATAATTAATAAGTAACTAAGTAATATATAAATATTAAATAATTATCTTAATATATTATATAATTATCTTAATATATTAGATAATTATTCTAATAATTATTTTAATATATTAAATAATTATTCTAATATTAGTAATAATAAAGACTTTATTAATTTACTTTATATAAAATAATCATTATTATCTTTAATCTTATCTTTAATCTTGCTTTTATTATATAATTTATAATAAAAGGTATTTGCTATTACTATTATTATCACTATCGCCTTTACTAAAAAGAGATATTAAGATAATTATAATTTAAGAAAAGAGTATAATCCTTAAAAGATAAAAGTTCAAGATAGACTCGAGCTTAGAATATAGGTTAATCTTTCGAAGATAATATTAAAAGGTAAAGAGACCTAAGGACTTAATTAAGAGTTTAGGTAATCTATATAATAAATAAAGAAATAATAATTTAAATTTATTTTATTCTTTAGATAAACTTAAGCTTAGAATATAAGTTATCTTTCGAATTAAAGAAGAAGTCTCTTTCTTTATATAAGTTTATTAACTAAATAATATTTTATATAAAAGATATCTATATATAATATTAAGCTACTTATACTTATACTCTATAAGTAAGTAATTATATCTATATATAAGATTATCTATAGCTATTATCTAAAGGGGAAGGAGTTAAATGATATTTATATAATAAAGCTCTTTTGCTCATCTAGCCTCCTTATCTATATATAGTTAATAGACTATTCATGAATATTAGTTGACTAGATCTCAGGTAACTAATAGTATAGCTCAAAATATTCATATAAATACCTCTTAAATTATATAAGGAGAGAAAAGGTTAAAGGAACCCCTTTTCTCTTCTTTTATCCTTATAAAGTAGGTAGCTAACTAAGGAATGACTAATGAGTAACTAAGTAGTATATAAATATTAAATAATTATCCTGATATATTATATGATTATCCTGATATATCAGATGATCGTTCTGATGATCGTTTTGATATATCAGATGATTATTCTAATAATAATAAGTAATGTAAAAGAAGATCTAATAAGCTTAAATGAATTTTTAGCTAAAACTATATATAATAGTTACCTTATAGTTATATATCTTATACTAGGAACTTAAAGAAAATCTCTAAAAATTCTTATAATCACGTGACTATGTTTAACCTAAGTTCGACTTAGGTTTGAACCTTGACTCTAGCTTGACTTAGATTTGAACCCTAAATCAGATTTCAGTATTAGTGACTAATAAGCTGCATAAACTCTGATTCGAACTTAAAGTTGAACTGAGGTTAACCTAAGGTCAATCTAAAGTTAACTTAAGTTTAACTTAGGTTCAAATCTAGTTTGAACTCTTATTATATAAGCACTAAGTTACCTAGTCAAACAAAGCTTCTTTTATATAATGATAGTAAAAGTGCCTTAGCATTAGTTGAAAATCTAGTGTTCTATAAATGAATAAAACATATAATAGTTAAATATTACTATATTCGTGATTTAATCGAAAAGGGTATTATAGACTTAGTCTATGTTAATACAAAGGTTCAAAAGCAGATAGACTCACAAAGATATTAGAAAGCGTAAAATTCAAAGAATTTATAGTATAAATAAGTAGGTCTTGAATAGTCTTATAAATCTATAATTAAGAGAGAGTGTTGATGTATAATTATAGTATATGTCTATTAAAGACTATATTATATTTAACACCAAATTGAATGAAATACGCAATAACCTAAGTCGTGAAAGTCATATGATTTCACGTGACTTTATATACTAATCACATATACTAATCACATGTAGAGTCACATGTAGATTCATGTGCAAAACACTCGTTTTAGAACTAGTTTAGCTATTTGCAGTTGAATAGATGTTTGCGTCTAAAGTTAGGCCTTATTATTTTCCTTAGGAAAGAAGGCAAGCAAGTACAGTAATGCTCTTTCAATCATTTACCTCTACTTCACTTGTTGCTCGTTTCACTTTCAATGATCTCAGTACTACATAATCGAATATAGTTATTACTACCTTTCGAACCTTAAATCGATTTAAACTAGATTTAAACTATATTCAAATCTATCTTAGGGTTTAAACCTAGTTCAAGCGCGATTTAAATCTTTATAAGAAGGCTTCTAAGTAGTTTAGTAGTTATTAGTTTATCCCCTAGGTTAGACAAACTTTACTTTCAAGCTTGAATCAGTTTATCCTATTAACACTCAGTTCGACCTCGACTGAGTTGAATGATACGTAGATCAGAGTGTCCTACGGATCAAGTTCGTATGTACTACAATAGACGGTGCTACACGCTCAGGTCACCCTTTCAATGAAGGTAGTCCAAGTTTATTATAGCTAGTTAGTATCTATATTATAGTTAAAAATAGTTCATGCCTTCTAAAGGAGGGCATTTCTATTAGTTAAATACACCTGATTTTACCCCCTTTATCCTATGCCTCAGGATAAGGTATATAGTATCTATATAGACATATCGCCCTGATATGTCCTTCTTCTTTAGTGTGTGAATTGTTTTCCTAAGACATCAGGGAACGTCCTAGTCTAGGGGTTCTTCGGGCCCTAGCATAGGCCGAGACATAATTGGTTTTGCAAGGCTTCAGACTAGACAAGCTGAATGATATCTTCAAGGGTATAGCGGCATTGCTTAATCCCTTTAAGATAATACCCTTGTCCTAATACTAACAACTCTTTATTTTCTTATCATGAGTACTAAAGGTATGATTAGTAAACATTACATAACGTATTCGATAAGCGAGTGCGCTACCCAAGCGAGTGCGCTACTTTTTCAACTACCCTCTCTAATAACCTCAATTCTACTACACCAACCCTACGAATCTACTACAATTGTGTCTGAAATCACTGAATCCGATGATGAACTAGCCTCTTGACACGTACGGGCATTATGACTAGGCTTTCCACATACCCTATAGCACCTAGTCTTCGTATAGGCCCTACTTTTAGTTCTTCTACCCTGATAGACTTCTTAGGTTACCTGATCATTTATAGCCTTCTAGTCAGCTAACGCTTGACTTTCTTCTACTATAAGGGTTCCTCTATATTATAGCCTAGTTTTTTTAGCTTATCGACGTTTACTAAGGGCTTTATTTGCCCTTCGTAGCGTAGAGTTCTTAGCTTGAAGAAGGGCTACTTCGTGCATTATTGCCTTTGCCCTCTTTTAAAACTAGTCTATAGCATCTAAAATTAGTATTAGTGAGCTATTCTAGTAGTTTGAAATCTATATCTTAATAAGACTAGTCTAGGAGTTAGCTTTAATTAGATTCTGAGGTGTTCTTATAACCTAGGTATCATCTATAGCTATAGCTAAGGGTAATATTAGGGTCTATAGCTATATATCTAGCTTAGATAAAACTCTCTCTAGATTATATAGTACTAGGCTAGCTCTAGCAAAGCCTCCTTAGATGTTTTTTTTAATCATAGCTTTGAAGAAAGTAGCTTAGAATCTATAGAGGAATTTAAGCTTACTAATATAATTAATATATGCTTATATCAAGTCCTTTATCTATCGATTATATACTTACTTTAAAGGCTTAAAATAACTTATATCTAATAGCTATAAAAGGTAAGAAGAATATAGAGGTATATAAAGGGTGATAATATTATATTCCTAATAGTAAAGCTCAAAATCTATTAAGTAATAGCTTTTATAGCTATCTAAGACTAGTAATTGATATTTACCTTTTATATAACCCTTTATATACTTATTAAAGTGCTTAATCTAATCTAAGCTTATAAGATTAATAGTCTAACTATTATCTATAGTTATAAGAGCCTAGGTAGCTAATAGGTTATATTCTTTATATTAGTTCTATAGATAATACTAGGCTACTAGAATAATAAAAGGTAGAAGAGCTTAGCTTATACTATTAATTCCTTAGATTATTATAGCCTAGGTACTATATTCTTTATTCCTAAGCTAAGCTAATTTAGCCTTACTATAACCTTCTATAGTTATAACTACTATTCTAGGGAATATCATATTTATCATAAACCTTATTTTATCAAAGTTATATATATCCTTATCTATAATCTTATACTTAGCTTTTATATTCTATATAAGCATAAACTATACTTTAATAACCTTCAGATCTTTATATAAGGCTCTCTAATAGTTATATTTTCAAATAAAGTATATATAGAGCTCTAGTTAATACTATACGAAGTTCCTAGCCTAGCGTTTACTAACTAGAGGCGCATCGCGTATGCATAGTAGTTAATTTGCTATATCTTCAATACTACTTAGTCTAAGAGGAAATGATCATATCCTTAGCTTAATTATATATCATAGAATAGCTTCTTCTTCGAGTATAGTAAGTTTCTTCGAGTTTAGCAGAGAATCACGTCATAGGAGAATTCCGACGCGTCGCTATATAAGGGTATCGCGTGTGATATTATAGGTCGCTGCTATAGTTCTTAAGCTTAGTTTCGGGTTCGTACGTAGTTCTTCGATGGCAAGGATGATCCTACTTTCATATGAAAGTTCTACCATGTTTCGTTATAGAATTATAGAATACTAAAGTAAAAGTAGCATGTGGTACTAGAAAATAGCGCACTCGCTTAGGTGGCGCACTCGCTTATCGAATACGTTAATAAAATCAGACATCATCAATGTCGGAGTCTTCATTCAGGTTGATAGACCGTTTCACATGACAGTGATGACGGACTAGAACTTCGACCATTGGGAAGTCAGTTGCAACAAGTTGCTTGAACATGATCGAGCCCCTATCTATGTCGAGGACCTTGGTAGCCATGCTATCGTAGAAACTATATAAGCAGGCGCGGGCGATCATATTTCTTCAAGAGGTTCCTGACCTCTTGCTTTGGGTGCAATCTGTGGATCGTCGAAGGCTAGGCATTGACCTAAATAGTAAATATAATATATTGAATTTACCTCCCACGAAGAGGTATAATAAAGAAATATCTTTTACTTTTAACTTGAATATAGAAACATTTCAAATCAAGATCTATACGGGCTAGACTTAGGTCAGGACTCAGCTAAGCCAGGCTCAAGCTAGCATCAAGCCAGCTTGAAGCTGGAATTACGCTACGAGTCGCCTCTAACTCCAAGTCGTCCACGCCCTACTGTCCATCAGGCTGAATTAAACCCGACTTGGGCTTGGCCTTGCCCTCGAGCTAGAGATAGCCTTGCCCTCAAGCTTGACCCAAGTCTTTACTATAGTACATAGCCGTGAGGTATGATCCAATGCTGATGACTACTAGGTAGGTAAGTATGCCGCGCGCTTGAGTCATCGCGATTTGCTGGTCAAGTGGCGAGGTTTTTGCTGTATTACTTGCTTGTTCTGAGGAAGTCAGCCTTGCCGATGGCTGCTCGTGCAGCTGGCCCGCTCTCCTCACCATGTCTAAACCTGTAGTTCTCGTTCGCGAGGCCGTCTTCGTCGATCAGCCTCCCTTCCTCCTCTGATATGTAGGTAGCCATGATCCGTTCGAAAGTTGTGCAGGCCCCCTACAAGGCACCATGCCTGTATTGGCACACGTTTGTCCGGCATATGCTAGCCCGTGCGCTCTCTAGACGACGTGAAAGGTCTGAATACGAGAGGTGAGCTGAGGATGAATTGTACTGCCTGCAAGGATTTATAAAGATGCGGTTATTGTTCGTCATAATTACAAAGTTTCAGGCCTATACTAGGTATATAGTATGTAATTAGCGAAGTGCTCGCAGCGGAATAGGTCAAACAATAGCAGAAAATGATAACCGGTTCTTATCATACCACGACTTTAACCGATGGCTTTGCATAAGAATTCCACAAGAGCTGCATATAATTTTCCATGGCTGCTCGCATCCTCGCAGTCAGGTATAGTACTAAGGACATTTCTATCCTTGGAAAAGTGTTTAAAATTTCCACGAGTCCTTTCGAGAATTGATAGAGCAACACCTCGTAGTTCGCGAGCGTCTTTAGAGTTGTCAGCTAGTTATAAAACTGAACGATGTATGAACGCGCTTCTTACCTAGATGAGAACTTTGATTTAGCCCTATAGTAGCCTAACATATTCTAGATGATGTGGACTTAATCCGCCTATAGTATTAGAGAGGCATAGCGTTCGCGAGATGAGCCTAGTTAGGTTTTTTTCTATTCTTGTCTGACCTGGTACTAGTTTGCCCTTGTATAGTCTCTTTACTTCCATAAGGGCATTCTGTAATTCGTTTCTTGTAATCACGTCTATGGCGTGGTTAATTTTAGGTGGTCTATCCTCTAGTTCTTTCATGAGATTGAAAAGCTGCTCAAATGCAAATTTGGCTTGATCGTCCTCTTCAGAAATAAAGCTAGGCTCATCAGAAAAGTGCTTCTCTGAGAATTCTCCGTCCTATGTTGTAGATTTAGTAGCTCGTCCTACTACTGAAGAAAATATAGTTTGCTATATAAGGTATCAGATGCTAATGAAGTGATAGCCATGGCTCGTTGGGGTCCTAAAGGAAGATCGGAAGGTACCTATGTAGCTTGTAAGGAGTGATAACGTTCTCTGAGAAGTCTAGTCGTTCCGTGAAATAGGTAAAGAGGACATCTACATCTATTTCCTCAAAATGACTAAGAAATCATTTAGGACTATTGGCGTCCCTGTCACTGATGCTATCTATATTCTTCGTAAATGTGAGCAAATTGAGAATGAACTTAGAGGATTAAGGTATGTACTTATAGGCTACTATTGCTGCAATGACTCCTGCGAAGTTATACTGACCGGTGACACTATCGTTTGGTAAGGCAATTATTTTGGTAGAAGTTCTCGCGCGATCAATTAACATTTCGCCTAGTATAGCCTGTTCGACCTAGATTCTGTCACTGTCCTCCTAATATAAGATCGATGATACAATCTCATCGTAAGGAGGTTGATAGATAATCTTCTAGGTAATGCGTCTAAATTCTGCAACGTGTGAAGTACAGTATTCAGGTTCTGTTTAGGAGGGGAAGTCTGTCTGGTGGTGGTGTCAGTCTATATGACTTGTACCTAGTTCAGTTTTTTGGGGGGCTCTTCACTGTCTCCGAACCTACTCAGAGTCACAACCTTGGGGGAGTCATTGTCGATCACGTACTATTTAGTCTAATCTACTCCTGGCTTCCTCGCCATCGAACTATTACAATATAGCTGCGCTAGACACATCGAAATATAAGTCTCTACGCTCCTGGCAATGACTTCAATAATCATAGACATTGAGAATGTTTTGCCTAGCTTTATCATGGCTTTCCAAGATTGCAGCGTGATGTCTCCCCCACCTTCGTAGTCAAGAAGTTGATATAAACCACGCTGAACCCATTCGAACCTAGCTTTACCCTAGAACTCTCCTTCCAAAAAACAACTGAAAACCTATTTCCAAGGCGTCAATTAGACTGACTCTCGTAATTATGCGAGCTAATTTCAGCTTGAAGTTATAGACAAAGTCCATATAGAGCTCCTACATAGGTAGTTTCGCCTAATAGCACTGATGAAAAAGACATTATCATGAATCATGATATCGCTACCTAGGTATAAGATCAATTTAGCTATATAAAAAACCTTAGTTTTAAATCAATTTAAGGCTTCAACTAAAGTTTAAACTACTAGGTACTTAGAGGCCTTTCTATTAAATGTCAACTCTAAGTTAACCTAGGATTAACTTAGAGTTAAATCAGTTTCTAAGTTAATACTAGGTTAATACTAAGTTAACTTTAAGTTGACTCTAGGTTAACTCTAGGTTGAGTCTAAGTTAGGTTCAGGTGTTAGGATCTAGTGTTAGGTGTTAAATATAATAGAAAAAAAAAATGAAAAAATGAAAAAATGAAGGTAAGAATTATAATAATATCACGTGATTATTCACATGATTATTTCGCTTAATTTTGCTAAGTCTCTCTAGGTCTTAATATCAATGTTATGATAAAAACAACTCGATAATAGTTCTTTTAACTTAAATTTACCTGTAGAGGACCTAGTTAATATTATATAGCCTCGAAGGGACTTAGAGAAAATTATTATTATTATTGTTCACGTGATTTATGATCCTAAGTCTAACACTGAGTCAACATAGGTCTAACACTGACTTAACCTCAGTCTAACACTGACTTAACCTCTAACCCTAACACAGTGTCGACTCAGGGTTCTTCGTTAGAGAGACGACACTAAGTCGACACTAAGCTAACACTAAGCTAACACTGAGTTGATATGAGGTTCTTATAGTACTAAGAGGGAGGCTCAGGTCATGTGATACTAGATTAACATTTCAGCAGATATCAAGGCCTAGGGAAACCTAGCGAGATTAATAGAAGATGTTATGTGACTATTCACGTGACATAGCATCATTCTTCCTTTCGAACCTAAGTCGAACCTAAGTCTGACCTAAGTCTGACTTAAGTCTAACCTAAGTCTGACTTAAGTCTAACCTAAGTCTGACTTAAGTCTAACCTAAGTTAAACCTAGAGTCAACTTTAGTTCAACCTTAGGTTTAAATCTAAGTTAGTATAGTTTATATATTAGGTCACTTATATTGAGATCAGATTTAGAGTTCAAATCTGAGTCAAGCTAGATTCATAGTTCAAACCTAAGTAACCTAAGTCAAACTTAGGTTTAATCTAGTCATATAATCAAGAGTATTTTTAAACGAACATTCTCTGAGTTCTTAATTATCAGTTGACTCGATTTCAAGTACCTATAGTATGTACTATGCCACAAGTTCTCGCGTAATCGAAATTTAAGCACCTACTTATTTTAACACCTAATCTATATACTATTATAACTCTTTCAAATTATAAGTAAAATTCAAGCTTATTATATAAAAAGAATACTTAGGGTTAAGGCTTTAATTTGAAATAACTAGGTACATAGTTTATATTCTTATAAATAAACTTAGTATTTCGTATGCTATCTATCTGCCTTGATATAAGCATTAATTCTTCGTAGCATGCTTTTATATAAAGCATCAAATAAAGACTTATCTAATATATCCTAAGCTGCGTATAAACAACTCTCTAGTCGCTATCGGCTATATTCTGACTCTGATTTATCAATAGCGATATCAGGAAATATCTTAGTGACTCGAACCTTTAGGTGCTACTAGATATTCTTGATTAGGTTTAGATCTAGGGAATACAGAGGCTAATTCTCGAGTATTATAATCTTATATTCTCTAAACTACTCTCGTACTTTGATTGCTCGATGTATTAAAGTATTATCTTATATATACTTATATCTAGGATCTAAGGTAGAGTATAAAGGCAAGACCTGAGCCTCGAGAACCTCTAGGTAAGAGTTCGAGAATAGTAGTACTTATGCTTCACTAACTTGAAATCTCTATCTATGATATAAAGAGAACTTAAGTATATATAGTATTTATAATCTTAAAAGCCTATCTAGACTATAACTATTAGAATAATCATCTGATATATCAGAACGATCATTAGAATGATCATCTGATATATTAGGATACCTAGTAATCATATGATATATTAGGATAATTATTTGGTATTTATATACTACTTAGTTATTCATTAGTCATTCCTTAGTTAGCTACCTACTTTGTAAGGATAAAAGAGGGGAAAAGGGGTTCCTTCAACCCTTTCTCTCCTTATATAATTCAAGAGGCATTTATATGAATATTTTGAGTTATACTATTAGTTACCTGAGATCTAGTTAACTAATATTTATAAATAGTCTACTAATTATATATAGATAAGGAGGCTAGATAAGTAGAAGAGCTTTACTATATAAATATTATTTAACTCCTTCCTCTTTAGATAATAGCTATAGATAACCTTATATATAGATATAATTACTTATCTATAGAGTATAGGTATAAGTAGCTTGATATTATATATAGATACTTTTTATAAAAAGTATTATTTAGTTAATAAACTTATATAAAGAAAGAGACCTCTTCTTTAATTTAAAAGATAACTTATATTCTAAGCTTAAGTCTATTTATAGAATAAAATAAATTTAAATTATCATTTCTTTATCTATTATATAGATTATCTAAACTCTTAATTAAGTCCTTAGGTCTCTCTACCTCTTAATATTACCTTTGAAAGATTAACTTATATTCTAAGCTCGAGTCTACCTTGAACTTTCATCTCTCGAAGACTATACCCCCTTCTCGAATCATAGTTATCTCGATACCTTTCTTTAGCAAAGGCAATAATAATAACGATAATAATAATAAATACCTTTTATTATAAGTTATATAATAAGAGTAAGATTAAAGATAAGATTAAAAGTAATAATGATTATTCTATATAAGGTAAATTAATAAAGTCTTTATTATTACTAATATCAAAATAATCATCTAATATATTAGAATAATTATTAGAATAATTATCTAATATATTAAGATAATTATATAATATATTAAGATAATTATATAATATATTAAGATAATTATATAATATATTAAGATAATTATTTAATATTTATATATTACTTAGTTACTTATTAGACATTCCTTAGTTAGCTACTTACTTTATAAAGATAAAAAAGAAGAAAAGGGGTTCCTTCAACTCTTTCTCTCTTTATATAATTTAAGAGATATTTATATAAATATTTTAAGCTATACTATTAGTTACCTAAGATCTAATTAACTAATAATAACCTTTATATTTTTATTCGTTTTATATATTTAGATTATTTCTATATTCTATTTCTACTCTAGAGTCCTCTATATTTATTCATCTTGCTTACCTTGACCTCGCTCTATAGAGCATTTATCTATCTAGATAACTATACCTTATTCCTTTATATATATATGCTTATATATGATATACTAGGCAAGCTACTTTCTTATATGACTTTAGATTAATCTTAGGTTAACCTTAGTTCAACTTTAGGTTTGAATTAGAGTTAGTGTAGCTTATTAGTCACTAATACTAAAATCTGATTTAAGGTTCAAATCTAAGTCAAGCTAGAGTTAAGGTTCAAGCCTAAGTCGAACTTAGGTTGAATATAGTCACGTGATCATGATAAATTTTAGAAATTTTCTTCAAGTTCCTAGTATAGGATATTATCAGAATAATTATCTAGCATTCATATATTACTTAGTCGCTCATTAGTCATTCCTTAGTCATCTACCTACTTTCTAAGGTATAAAGAGGAAGAAAGGGGTCAGATCAAACCCTTTCTCTCCTCGTACAATTCAAGAGGCATTTATATAAACATTTTGAGCTATACTATCAGTTACCTGAAATCTAGTCAACTGATAGATATATAGCTATAAGGTAGCTATTATATATAGTTTTAGCTAAAAATTTATTAGTTTATCCTCCCTGGGTAGGATAAACAAGGGTTCAAGCTTGAACTAGGTTTATCCGTCACTACTTAGTTCGAGCTCAACTGAGTCAAAGATACGTGGTTCGTAATGTCCCACGGATGAAGTTCGTACTACGGTAGACGGTGCTACACGCTCTGGTTACCCTTTCAATGAAGGTAATCTAAGTGTATTATAGCTAGGTGTCTTAGTTATAGTTAATAGTTCATGCCCTCTAAAGGAAGGCATTTTCTACTAGTTAAATACACCTGATTTACCCTCTCTTATCCCTTGCGTCAGGATAAGCTATATCTGTACGGACATATCATGATGACATGCATAGGGGTTCTTCAGGCCCTTGCATAGGCTGAGACATCATTGGTTTAGCAGGCTTCGTACTAGGCGAGCTGACTGACATCGTCAGGAGCATATCAGCAATACTCAATCCCCTCATGACAATGCCCTTGTCCTAACAAAATTCATTTAAGCTTATTAGATCTTCTTTTACGTTGCTTATTATAGAGTTATAAGGTAAGCGAATTTTATAAAGTAAAGTCACATAGTTTTACTAACCTGAAATCTTGAACTTTAATCCTTAAATCTGATTTGAACGAGAGTTGAACCTTAAATCGATTTAAACTAGATTCAACCTTTAAATCAATTCAAACTAGATTTAAACCTAGCTTATAGTTTAAACTTACCTAGTTTGAGCTTGATTTGAACTTAGGTTTAAATCTAGCTTAGCATTTGAACTTAATTCAAGCTCAATTTGAAACTTTATAAAAAAGCCTCTAAGTACTTAAGTATCTCTGCTTAGAGTTTTAAACTCGTTTAGACTTAGGTTCAATTCAGATTCAATTCAGATTTAAAGATTAACTCTAGTTCAATTCGATTTGAAACTAGCTTAAATTGACTTGAGATAGGCTTAGATTTAAGGTTCAGGCTTAGGGTTAGACTTATATCACGTGATATATATTCGCTTAGGTCATATCTTTAGAATGAGCAATGCTAAAATTAAATTAATGACTAAGTAGTAAATAGAACATGATTTACCTCCTAAGAGGAGGTATTGATATAAAAACATCTTATACTTAAATATTAATAATCTCTATTTTTTTAAATATCACGTGATATAAGTCTAAAGCCGTTCTAATTCGATTCAAATCAGGATCTATACGAGTTCAAGCTAGCTGCAAGATCAAATCAGCTATATGAAACAAGTCAGGTTCAAATCGATTTGAGGTTTGAACTAGGTTTAAACTAAGTTAGACCTAGTTTTAATACTAGTCTAAGACCTATACTTAGAGAGGCCTTAAGGGATTTTGAGCTATACTAGGTATCAGTTATAAGGTAGTCACGTACCACAAGTTCTCGCGTAATTGAATAAAAGCACCTCACGCGTCGCCTAGCCTCCTATATTCATATAACTACCTACAAACCTCTATATGTCGACGCTACGAACCCCCCTTGCATCGATATCTGAGAATCGACAATATAGGTCTGAGTTGTCAGAGTTCATGCGAGGATATATACTATATATAGGAGGGCACATGATAGACAAACACCTGTTAAAATTGCGAAGGAGCTTTAAGTCAATCTATCGACTATTCGAAGTACTTTATAGCTCAGTCTCCTACGAAACCAAGGACAGTCCTAACTATGATCTAGCAGGCCAAAATCATATATAGAAGCAGAGGAACGATTAGTCATATAGCATGCTCGATTACATCTAAAGGATATTTATACTCAGCTATTAAGAGCTTGTAATACAGTAGTTATTTATAGTTAAATAGACCTTTATATCTAAGTTAGATATTTATGTAAATTATATATATAATTAGTATAGGCTAAACCTAGTATTACCTAAGTATATAATAAGTCTTAATTTCCTCAAGAAAAAGGCAAGCATACTTGTTAGGACGAGGGCATTATCATAAAGGGATTGAGCATTGCTGATATGCCCCTGATGATGTCAGTCGGCTCGTCTGGTCCGAAGCATGCTAAACCAATGATGTCTCAGCCTATGCTAGGGTCTGAAGAACCCCTGGGTCAGGATGTTCCCCGATGTCTCAGGAAAGGACGGTCATCTACTAAAGAAGATAGGCATGTCATAATGACATGTCCATACAGATATGCCTTATCCCGACGCAGGGGATAAGGGGGGGTAAATCAGGTGTATTTAACTAGTAGAAATGCCCTCCTTTAGAGGGCATGAACCATTAACTACAGCATAGACACCTAGCCACAATACACTTGGATTACCTTCATTGAAAGGGTGACCAGAGCATATGGCACCATCTACCGTAGTACGAACTTCATCCGTGGGACATTACGACCCACGTATCATTTACTCAGTCAAGCTCGAACTGAGTGTTAAGGGACAAACCTGTTCAAGCTTGAACGCACGGTTTATCCACCCCGGGGGATAAACCAACAATACTAGTAATATTCAATTATTTACCTCTTACTCGTTTTCACTTTTAATGATTTCAGTACTATCGAGTATAGTTATTACTACTATTCTATAATTTCTACAAAACCTATATGACTTAGGTTTTCACATTCAGTATACTTCAAATCTCGAACGTCTCACCTTCGACCTATTTCGAATACTTCTGACATCTCTAAACAAATTAAGATCTCTAAATAATATATATATACTCTAAATTAAATGACTCTACTTTCATTTTAGATACTATCTAAACTAGACTGATTTTAAAGTAATACGACTATTAGTATCTTACTGACCTTTAATATATGAATTCGATTAAAGCTCTTAGTACTATAGAACTACCTAGTAAATAGAAGAAATAGTACCTACAAGGAAAGCTATAAATATTTTTTGATAGTTGATCTTTTACCTTTAGATTTTAGTACTAGACATGAGCTAAATCCTATCCTAGTCTAAACTTAACTCCTCACAACCTTGCTCTTTTCCTCTCCCCTTTCCCTCACAAATCACTATCCCCCCCCCCTATCAGGCAGCGGCATGTTTGCCGCCTCTGCTATTGCCCTCCGATATTCCTCCATCTTCTCTTTAATCTCCTCCTCACTTAGTCTTGGAAATAGACCAGGCCAGCTACAGCAAATCGCGACTGACAGAATCTCTCCTGTTTGTATATCGATGTATAAGCCCCCAGCTAGGATGTCTTTTTCTTTTAGGATGGCTGGAGAAGCTGAGGTATCATAGTACGACCTATAAAGCCTATCCTCCAAGGGCATCTCGTCCTCTTTCTTATTCTTTCTATTCTTTTTGTCGTTTTCCAATGTCCCATCTGTTTTGTCATTATCTTCTGGCAATTGGAATTTCAAGCCATTTCCTTCTGCTCTTCCTGCTTCTCTTCTTTCGTCATATCGTCCTTAATCTCTTCACCTTCCTATAAAATTACAACCAGTAGCCTTTCTCTGTCGTCCTTAGAAACATCTGCGTACCAATTACCTTCAAGTACGTCGTATGATTGGTGAGATTTTTAGGTTCCCTATAAAGTTAGTAATGTAGTATCCAGAGCTGATAACAGATGTCTGACTATTGACTACCTTGAAACTATAACGGGCTCGATAGACTCAGTGTAGTTGGTTGGGTTCTATATTGTGTGTTCCTATAGAGAGAGAGAGAGAGAGAGAGAGAGAGAGAGAGAGAGAGAGAGAGAGAAGAAAGAGCTAGCTAGTGTACAAGATAAGGTATCAGTGGCGGCGAGGCTCAGTAGCGTGGCAGCCTGAGGTTTCTAGGCGACAGGTAGTGTTAGGATAACCGTGGCGAGAGAAGGAAGAGCAGCGTAGGAAGAGGGAAGTAGCAAGGGATTTATACCAGAGCCCGATAGGCCTAAACCGCCAGCGGTTGCTCGCTTAGACTCGAGCGGCGAGGGCGCTAAGGCAGCCACGGGGCTGGGCTAGGCGAGGCTATTGTGATGCACAAAGGACAAAAGACAATTGAAGATTGCAGTGAATGATTGAAAGCCAAGTAGAAGACTGGAAAAAAAGGGAGACTGCAGGCTGGCCCCATGGGGAATTATATACTCGTGGTCGTGGCTCTAGCGTTAATCCTTAAGCTAAGCGAACATCCGGGTTGTAGTGTTTACGAGGTTTGTGGAGGTGTTGTGGAAGCCTTTGCTCAGCTCAGCCTGTGCGCTCATGCTTATGTGTAACAACTACATATCCTGGGCTAGGAGCCCCTGGTTTCCTGTTATTGAATCACCTAGTTGAAAACTACTTAGAGAAAATTTTAAAAGTTCAAGCTTTAAGATTTGAATTAAACTTAAGTTAAGCTTAGGCTTGGTTTATGCCCAACTTAGGCGTCTAGAGGAGGTGGTTGATAGTACCTCTGATATTTGAATTCCTTCGAATATATAAATGGTTATAATAAAAGTTGGTATTTCATTACGAGCCTGGACAGGCCGAATTTATCCCATTTAAAATGAATCATAGAAAGGAAAGTCAGCCGCAAACGACGGGTATGCCGCAAGAGTACAGTTGAACGAGTCAGGATCAGAACTGTTTCCTCCGACATAAATTTGTTGAAGGGGCCAAGAACAGAGATTTCGAGTGTTTCCGCTTGTGTCTACTGCAGTCAATGTCTCTGGGACCACAGCATTTTCAACCCAGGCAACTAGCTGATCGAAAGCGCCGTTGGGATTAGGGCCTACAGTAGTTTGGCAGTGGCCTACACCGGGAGCCTGATAGAATCTCACAAATGACTGTGCATCCGAGTCGAGATCCTGTACTTGCTGGAAATAGGCGACCGCTCCGTTGGGCGGAATGGCCTCGTCGGCAAGCCCTTGCCAGCTGATCATCTTGCCACCCGCAGCGCGAAACCCAGAAAGGTCCGGGTTAGCAGCGGCCACAATGGAGTGATATTCGTCTTGGGATTGCTTCAGGTAGGAGAAAAACTGGGTATCTGTCATGTTCCCGAGATCGAAATCGGGATCTTTGGCTGAGAAGTAGGTGATCCAGGAGCTGAAAAGGCCAAGGGGAGCCGCCGAGCACGTTGAGTTGGACGTACAAGTCGTGGCAGCGTAATAGCTAGTGAGCGAAGCGTCCTTATTGAGGCCGAACCAGCCTGTCATGCCATCTTGACTTCGCGGTCCGGTCCATGCTGCCTGAACAACACTGGCACCAGCTGAAGTAAACTCGCGCATTGTTCCACTGCAGTTAAAGCTCTGGCCGACAACTGTATGAGGATCGAATGCGCAAAGCTCCGGGAGAGCGATAATGCCGTCCTGGAGGCCATCTAATTCGTCGCATTCTTGAATGGCAGCCTCGGTGAAAGCGTCAATTTCGCAAGCTGGTGGGTAGGTATTGAGATCTCTCATAACCTGTGCAGTCCAGTAGCCAGCGGGGATAAAATTCTCAAGGTTGAGAGCCGGGGCTGCAGCTATTATACCATCGAAATCCTCCGGATACTTTTGCGCAATCTCAAGGGCCTGTCGACCGCCCCCAGAGCAACCACTAAAATATGAGTACACAGGCTCTGCGCCGTAGAAGGCTTCAGTGACCGCTTTTCCAACCACGGCCATCTCATGCAAAGATCTCGATCCCCAGTCTTCGAGCAAGTACAAATTGACATTGCCAGGACTGGTCAGGGCCCATGTGTTGGGAACTAGAGACGGGGCATCGCCTTTCACATGGCCAGCATCGGTATCAATAGCAATGTAACCCTTGGCAACAGCTTGCGTCGTGTACAGTGCACCAAAGCTGGCGCTATAACCTCCACCGCCGAGTGCTTGCAGTCTGCCGTTCCAGTTGTCTTGTGCGGGGAGCCAAACTGTGGAGTGGATCGTGTCATTCCATCCCGGGTGGGTGTAGGTGACGGTCACGTTGCAAAAGTCAACGGTAAAAGAAGCCCCGACAGTCGTTCCAGGGATTACGGATATAGCCGTGTAGTTGAAGACTGGAGCTGCTGTGATACCAAGAGACGATGTCCCAGACAGTTGGTCAGTGGGATATGTAAAGGTATCTGCCGTACATTCGGTTGTGTTGCCAAGGGTGGAAGCTAAGCCAATCGCCACCTGCGAGAGGGTCAGCGCGAGCTGGACTATCTTCTTAGAAAACATTGATTGTAGGTAGTGAATGAGTGAACGAATGTTGGATCTCGTTGGATGGAAGATAGGAATGTAGAAGCAAATACATCATGGACACGCAGTTTATATGTACTCGCACCGTTGCTTAGATAATACGCGTGTCCAAAAGATAGGTAAGTAGGATGATGAGCTACAATGTTATACAGTTGAGATACCGTCTATCATGCAACAGTTCATTACTGCGGGGCCGTATTCTTTCAAAACTTATTGTTAAATCAGTTCCGAACCGACCGATCTTCGGCTGAGTGAAACAACGAATACGCGTATTCAAACCCAAAAACATAACACAACTATGTAGGTACAATGTATATTCCGTCGAGTCTGCCACAATTTGAATTTATTCAACATGCCAATTTTCCATATTTTCACGATAATACAAAGGGTTGCGTATCATCTACAACACTCTTGGATTAAACTGACCCATGCCCTGTAGTCTCGCCTATGGCGATTCTTATCAACTTATTGGCCAAACTCCCTCGAGGCGAAAGAACAGGCAGGGGTTTGTGTATCCTGGAAGTATTGTAGGGACGTTGATGTTGTAGATCAGATATTCTTTGCTAAACTTGTTTCAAGCATTTATCGGCGAAAGTCCGAAGGCGTCGATCAATTCAGAATTCGCACATTGCTTGCTTAGGCACACTTTTTTGAAGACGCAGTTCGATAGCCATAGAATGTTTGTTACTGTGGAAGTACCCTAGTACGGTATGGAAAACCTATAAGGGCCGTCCCGGATCACTTGAATCTCATGAGTTCTTTACTTTATCTCGAAGTCTGTACACAGCCTCGGCTGCACCCTGGTAGCTATGATCAATATGTAATGTACATAGTTCACCAACGGTAGGCAAAATCCCAGACCTTACGAGTCCACACATATACGTCTGTGGGATCTAGCGATGTTGTTACCGCCTAAATATCTCGACTCTCCTTTTATGTATGACTTCTTATCTGACAAACAGCCGCAAAAAATCTTCGACTAGAAAATAGATCATATCAACAGAATCTAGGTTATGCTGTGTGAACCGACCTTTCGAGACATTTCAGACTATTATTGATATGTTGAAAAATCGCCTCGGGGCTTAGTACAGTATTGAGGCGTCTAGCTCGTTACACTTCCTCTCGCTTCCACACACGGAGTGAATTTGATCTGGGCGGGGTAGGGGGAGATCCTGATCCTCGTAGATTACCGAATACGCGTATTTGAGATTCGGAGAGCAAGGAGCACAATACTGCAACTATGCATGCCTGGGTTCTTTGTTCTCTCTGTGGAGCTATTTAATTGAGGGAAATCAGAAAAAAAGTAAGGAGAATACATAGTACATGTATGAAATTATGAGAGAAGTGTGAAGGACCTCAGAATCATAACATGTAAACGGCTACTAATAGCAATCGAATATTTCACGTACAACCAACAGTGTTTTCAAGGATGGCATTTTCAAAAGCGATGGTAGGATAATTGTAGTTGTAGTCGTCCAGCGCGAATTTGTGTAATTTGATATTGGGCTTAGCACCCTCCTCAGAGGTATTGTGCCAGCCTCACTAGCCTAGTAACTGTAAAGCTATTTGGAGATCCTATGTACCTCCTTATTTCTGAGCTGCCTCCCTAATTTGTATGACTAGGATGATCCGGGTGCGGTTCTTGTGGTAAATTTTTGTCCTCACAGCAGTCATAGGTGTAGATGTACATACATATCCGCCTCCGTCCTCTCTCTTTTATGGACTTTTTACGTACCATACTGTTGCTCCAGTCGTTCTCGTATTCCGTGCTTTGACGGTAATTTTGTTAATAAGCCCGTCGAGAGATGGGTTCTTTGCATATACACCTGACACTTTGACAGATGGTCCTTCCATTTTGTGTCAATTATCCTAAGGATATATCACCCGAAGAGACCGGGACCATCCAGGATTACTCAGAATCTATGTAGACCATCGGCCATACTTTCCTTCGCCAGGAAGTAAAGCTGTGAACACTCTCTATGTTGAGAATTCAGCTGTTGATGAGAGTCGGAAGTTCTAGACATCTCTTTAGAGCAGGACTGACCATTGCAGGACCTTGGTATTTCCCTTGCCATATGCATGAAATCTGCTGTGGTCTGCTCGACGGAGGGGAAAACTTGGAACATTGTAGTGCTGCACGGCTACCTATAAGTGACGTTCATCTGCACAAGAAACCGTGTTCATCCAACAGCATAAGAATTGGCTACTACTACGTACGTACACTCTGTCGCCCAATAACCGAACAAGTGTGTATCATCCATCATCTTGTTTTGCATCTGTCTGTCTGTAGTTCAGACTGGGTGTGACTAGATCTGGTCGAGAATAAATTGATGTCCCATCAGGGTATAGACTAATCCTCGCATTCTCGCTAGGTTGGAGATTATGGATGTGCTCTGGCAACGGCGTGCGATACTACATTAAGCTGCCAGAATGCGGAACAAATAAAACATCTCGATCAGCATTCTGCTATGGCATGAGTACTCGGGTCAAAGACAAGTTTAATCGAGGATGTGAGATGCATGTGGTTGTTGAAACAAAGTAGAAGGCATCTTGGTTTGGGTGACAAGCAGTCAAGATAATGTAGGCAATGTGTCACATTTGCAATGTATTTCCCCGACGTCTGAAAACTATGAGAATTATTACACCCCGCAGTTGCTTGCATCGTGTCTTTTATCGCTTATCTTAGATATCTTATTCACACTGATTCATCTTACCGAATAAATAGCCACTGTTACCAGGACTGAATAATTGCAACCTATTTTAGATAGCTTAAATCACAAGTTGTTAATTGCTAATAGATGTGGCCTATATACACGGCTGACTTAGGCTGAAGTTTCCGTTTTCCTCTCAATCCATGGTTCATTAGCAGCCTCACTTTAGTTCAGACTAGCCAGTCTTCTTTGTGCATGGGCGAAATGGGAGTCTGCTAAAAGGTACTCGTCGTATAAAGCAAATAGCACTGACAAAATGGTGTACCAGCACCATTTGCCTAGTTTATTAATGTTTATTCACGGCGGGCAGCGTTTGCTATCCTGCTTCTCCATCAAACACCACAAAATCTCATACCATTTATACCAGACCTGGGGATCAAACCCAGCTCCTCTATCAAGGACTAGGAGCCTCTGTGGGCTCCAAACAGGATAGCATCTGATGGAAGTTTGCTATATATGTTTTGACGCCATATGCACTCTCGAGACTTCGGATGATTGAGGATGTCCCAGGGTCCGCTGGGCAAGGAAATCTCATATTGGTACCTCTACATTTGACAATCGACTGTTGATTTCATTGCCTGAGATCAATTCTCGGAAGGACTTTAACCATCAAACCCCACATTCAGGGCTGCCAGTGGTCCATTCTTGGAGTCTGATACACAATACCTGGGAACCCGTTACCCAGCACCGTAGTTGAGGCCAACCTACCTGTAAGTATCTGTCATACTCTGGTTCCCATTCAGTACCGCGTAAGAATGCTATCAAATTGCTACATTTAGTCACCGGTTGTAAAATCTGTGGTCAAGCCGAAGTCGTAATCTCCCATCTCAACCCTCGCAAGTCCATTTGAATTGATAAGAGGCCATCAACTTATTCTACGTCCATCTATTGCGATGTGTAATTTAATTTTCAAGACAAGGTAGAACCGCTGTCAAACATGCGGCAGGTCTGTGGGGTGAAAGCTCTAGATATTTTTGAACGCTGATGTAGCCCTCATTATATATGCCACCCAAGATCCCGTGTGAAGATTAGCTTCTCTTTAAGATAAATATGAAGAAATCTGCTCTATGCTGGAACATCCATGATTTTCCCGGGATTCATAATCCAATACGGATCCAGAGCTTGTTTGATAGATTTCATGACCCCAAGTGTATCAATGCCCACCTCCATCAGAAGCGCCTCCTTCTTTCCAATTCCAATCCCATGCTCACCCTGTGCAAGTTAGTATCCGCGCTGTCCCATATATCAAGAAGAATGAGACGAGCTTACAGTGCAGGTTCCTTCCATGTCTAAAGCTCTCTGTACCATATTCTTGACGCATCGCTCTACCTTTTCTCTCTCGCCCGCATTATTGCGGTTATACATGATGCTCTCGTGGAAGTTACCATCTCCAATATGTCCAAGGACGCTTGCAAAAAGCCCAAGGTCATCCATCTCCTTCTTGCTAACCTCGATGATATCAGCCAACCGAGAAAATGGTACTGCAACATCTGTACTCCAGACTTCACCACCTTCCTTTCTAAGTGCCAGCATGCTCCAAAGACTCTCCTTTCTTGCACTCCACAGCAATTTCTGCTCCTTTTGGTCCTTTGCAAACTCAAACTCCCCACCCTTATGAGACTTTGCTATCGCAGAGACCATGGCAATGTTCTCCTTGACGCCAGCTTTTGTTCCAGAAAACTTGAAGAAGAGGGTAGGGAGTTCCTTCCACTTCCTCGGTGCTGTAGAGCCGGACAGGTTCACCACTTTCATCTGTACTTCGTCCATGATCTCCATTGCTGCTACTTGCACACCGGCTCTCATCACAGCGGCAGCCGCCGATGCAGCGTCACGAATGCTCGGAAATGTGACCACGGCAACTGAATACTCTTGAGGGACGACTGCAAGCTTCAGGGTTATCTCAGTAACAAGACCTAGCGTTCCTTCCGATCCGACAAACAGACTGTTCAGATTGTAGCCAGCCGATGTTTTTCTTGGCCGACGCTTAGTCTTGATGATTGTTCCATCGGCAAGAACCACGGTGAGGTTGATGACCCAATCCTTCATCGTTCCATACCGAACTGCATTTGTTCCAGAACAGTTAGTGCCTACCATACCCCCGATTTTGGCGCTAGGTCCTGGATCGACTGGAAAGAATAGCCCGCTTTGACGTCTTGCTAGCTCCTCATTCAGGTCCATCCAGGCTACCGATGGCTGCACAACAATGTCCATGTCGCCTTCGTTGAATTGCACAATTTGGTCCATGTGGGCGAAGTCTACGCTCACGCCGCCGTAGGGAGCAGAGAAGTTGCCTTCCAAACTTGAACCGCCTGAAAAGGGAATGATGGGGATGCGATACTTGTTGCAAATTCTCGCGATTCTCGAGACTTCAGCTGTATTTTGTGGGTAAGCAACTGCTACTGGGAGGGTTTCTATATTGGTGGAAGACCATTCGGAGTAGCCATGAGCTCTCAGATCCTCGGGGTCTGTCGATATGATATCCGGGGAAGTCGCTTGGCGAATTTCAGCGAGAGCCTTCGTATTGGTTCATCAGTACTGAATGACGCCCGAGAAGACTCCAGACTCACCATCTCCATTTCTCTCACGGTTGCGAACTTCAGACCTGCAAACTTTGCTGGCCTCGAGTAGTCCTGGTCTCGTGCTGCACCGGCACACGTCGCCACGTAGGTCCCAGCTCCCACGGCGGTGGCCAGGAGTAAGACCCGGCTTGTTGTCCATAGTGACGCTGAAGCGTTTGCGGCTGGGTGGGTAGATGCTCTAGTACTGCTCCACCTACATGTGGCTGCAGTCGACGGCGGTGCTCCAGCGGTGCTTCTTGGAGCGAGTCTCGCCTTCGCGAGCCATTGAACTGAAGTCTTGCGGAGCGACATGCTTTGCAGCTTCACTGATGCGCCGTGTCACCTTGGACCACGATGTTCTCGTCAACACTCCTGGTCAAGTGGAAGGCCCTGGCATCACATACAGGGTCGGACGGGTGCAAGAAGGAAGCCGAGTTGAAGGCAATGCTGAATGGGGGCAAGGAAGGAAGGAGTCGGGGGATTGGGTGGAGGAAACGCAGATACTTATAAGCAAAGCAGTGAGGTGGTAAGGGAAGCAAGTGGAGAAGCGTTGTCGGCTGTCCCACCCCGTCCTGAGGGCAGAGTTGGACTAGGCGGTTGTGTGAGAGTGAGAGGGAGGAACTGAGTGGGATTCCTCATAGGGATGCAGCTTCATGTCACTCGGCCCCCCACTCCTCCCACGGTCTTTTGGTCTCTTGCTCTCTCTGCCCTTCTCTGGGCGCCTCTCCTACGCCGGGCATTGTTTCGAGGCACACGTGCTCGGAGCCCACAGCGGCCATGGACGACGGACTATTTGCGTTGTCTTGTCCAGGAACAACAGGTGCGGTCTTGTTCTTAGCCGGGCTGACTGCCCCCATTCCCCTCCACCGTGCAACAAAGCGGGCAACGCTGCCCGGAGCTGTGTCGGGCCGGCAGAGAAAGCAGCGTCAGCGTGGACAGAGAAGGTGCCGAGCATAAGGGAAGTTCAGTAAGTTAACCCCACGCCAACTTCCCGTCCTTGGTAATTCTGCGTGCCATCCCAGGTCTGTGCCGTCCAAGATCCCCGCATCCACCGCCCCGTTCTTGGTGTCGATCATCTGATCTCCCAGAACTGGTGCACCCCCTCACGGGCCAGCTAGACTCCAATGTCACCCAAACTGCGGTGAACTTGGAACGTCACCTAGGGCGAGAGAAGTGTATCCCTGGAGTGTATAGACGAAATCGATGCAACCCGAGCTTTGTGGCGTTGCTTGAAGCCATACTGTACGCTCGGTTGGTTTAAGGACGTGATCCGCCCTACTAAGAGAGTCATGCTTAGTGGTCTCTCGGTAGCGCATGGTGGTCCGCTCGGGAGTCACATGATCGTATGGAAGATTTGTCCCACCTACAGCGTCAAAAAAAAGCTTCATCTTCTGTGGCAGAACATAGTCAGCACCATAAACATAGACACCATTCTCGGGGTCTTTGGTCCAGCAATGGAAATCCACCAGCGCTTCACCCAGTGGGCCATGTCTCAGGGGGTTGAAATCAACGGCATTGCTGCTCATAGATTTCCGGGGAAAGGACTTGGCATCATCGCGGAAAAGAGACACAAGGTCAGTCCATCGATGATTGAATATGCGATGCAAAGCTTTTGCTCGCTGCCGCGAATACTTCTGAAATCGGGCCGGCGTGGTTCCCCTTTGCCTTGCCGAGGGGCAGAGCGGCGCACAAGTTCGGCGGCAGTGGTATTTGGCGAGAGATCCGGATGCAGATACTCTTCTTGGTCTGTGGCCGTGAAGAGTGGAACATGATTGAGAGACGGCCGAGAAAGAACTACTATCTAATGCTCTCAACCATGAAAATTGCGTCGGAGACCGAGGGCGTCTCACGCATTCACGTAGAGCAACTCAGCTGATGCGCTTTTCCTTAGGCGGGAGACACCCTGTTGACAGTCCCAGAGGGGGCGCTGCGGTCAGTACGAACGGTTCCTAAACGCATTTCAGCTCCCATAGGATCCATTACCGTCCATGGACTGCTGGCCGCCGATCTCACGGCTGATGTTTCTCCTCACCGAGCAGCCTGGCGAGCGGTCCTACCAAATAAGAAAGACTTTGGAGAGTCAGTCCCTCTCATGTGGGACGAACAACTCCAGCAATTTCTCCCACTCCCTGCGAAGAAACTTCTCAATCATCAGAAGTCAAAGCTCAAGGCTGATTGGCAGGCTGTCTCGGCGGCATTTCCAGACTTTTCGAAGGATGACTACTTGTACAATTGGTTGATTGTTAACACCAGAACATTCTACTATGTCCCACCAAGGTCGAAGAAGAATTTGCCTCGTGATGATTGCATGGCCCTGAACCCCTTCGCCGACTACTTCAACCACGCCGATGAGGGTTGTGAGGTGCTATGCACTTCCACGGGATACGAAGTCGTTACAGACAAGCCCATTGAGAAGGGAACTGAGGTTCACATTAGCTATGGCTCTCATAGTAACGACTTTCTCCTGGCAGAGTACGGATTCATGCTAGACGAAAACAAGTGGGACCATGTCAAACTGGATGAGTATATTATACCGATGCTCTCTACTGCTCAAAAGGAAGACTTGGAGGAGAAGGGTTTCTTGGGTGAATATACTTTGGACAAGGAAACCATCTGCTATCGTACCGAGGTCGCCCTACGTATAATTTGTTTGCCCCGAGGAAAATGGAACAGATTTGTCAGTGGTCTCGACGACGGCGAAAAGGACCAGCCGAGTGTGAACAAGCAGTTACTGGGAATACTCGAGTCATATCAAGATGATGCGAGCAAGGTAATCAAGAGTATACAATCTCTAAACGTCGGGTTAGACTGCCAACGAGTAACTCTGCAAAGACGATGGACTCAAATAATGAACCTTCTTCAGAGTGCAATTCAAAGAATGGGAGCCTGAATTTCCAGCTTTAACGTGGTGATTGAGACTGGATTGAGTCCCAACCAGTCTATACTTGACATTCACATCCACATTCACATGCATCCAGAAACCCAACTGTTAGCTCGGTGACTATCATTCAGCGGTGTTATTTCCCCTCCTCACGGTGGGTTATTTTTCATTTTTCTAGCCCTATCAAGTCTAAAACCACAAGCTTGCGCTCCTGGCACTTATTTCCTGCCTGTGATTTATACGCTGGCTTGGTAGCATCGACCTATCATCGTCGAAACTCAATCTTCGGGTTGGTATGCTACCAGCTTCACTGAACGTGCTACTTCCTGAAGAAAGACAAACACGCGGTGATGTCTTCGAGACATGTTTTTTGGTGAATTGCTTCCCATTTAAAGTTGAATTCGCTTGAGAACGCCCAGTCTGCTTCTCACTATCATTACCTTTTTCCTCTGTGTCGGATGACTGACTCCAGTACAAAGAAGCCAGAGGGACGGTTGCGTGGCTTCCCCTATTGTGATACAAGACTGGGTCTTTCGACAAAGTGGTTGCAATAGACCTTTGTGCCGAGCCTGTTCGATTTTCAACCCGTGAAACTAATAGCGATGCTCGCGGTTCTTGTTGACCACCAATTTTATCTGCTGCTAAGCTCTCGCTCAACGTATACTCCTCAAATGGACATGCCATGTCTTCCTTAGATGTCTGACCTGCCCCTGTGTTACTGGCGTCCGGGAATAAGGCTTTGGTGCTCTGCTGCATGGAGCTCTCAGAACCGAGGACTGGGATTTGGCTTGGGTTTGATATTGAAGGGTGATGTCCCATGCCATGAAGTTCCTTTGTACTTAAATAGAGCATATTTCTACTCGACGATGTCGATGCTTCACAGCTGTGAAACCCGCCTCTACTATTTTGGGTGTATGAGCTTGCAGAAGTATCATGGATTCTCAGTGTGGTCAGAGGGTCACTAGCCCCATCGAGACCTCCGAATGTATGCCTGGAGGGCTGTTCACTATTATTGCTGTCTGAGAAGCGATGTATACAGACGGACTTATGCCTTTGGGATTCAAAGATAGAATTGTTAGAAGAAGTTTGCGCTTCAGGTGTGATTCCAGGATCTGAAGTAGACAGCGCTGTTGGACTACCCTGTATAGTCAATCGTCTCACTGGAATGTTATTGATTCCACAGTCAAAGAAATCCTTTTCGTCATGGTGATTGACAAGAAGCAGCCTTCAGAGGTTAGCCAATACCAAAGACCAAGAGACAGAAAAGATCACGCCTATAGGCGCCTACTTACCTATTGATGATATCTTCAAACGTGACAATCCCTACAGCTTGTGGACATTTGATTCCGAAGACACGCTCTCGCTGTCTCTTAGCCTTCGTGCTTCGATGGGCGGCCATCAGAAGGTCCGCCTTGAATTCATCGATATAGGAAACATCCTGCTGAGAGCGAACAACGAGAACCATCCTATTTAAGCATACGAATGAGTGCATGCGGCTTGCTGGATCCCTTTTCTACAACTTACCTTGACATACCATGCCGGAATAATTGCAGAACCTGGAGCACCTGCACATCATCTTGCACAATTGGCAAAGGGTACAGAGCTAAATCTCGAACAAGAACCTCACTTCCTGGATCTGTTGCTCTGTTGATATCAATGCCGATAAGATTCTGAGTTTTCGGTCAGTTCTCGTGGAACTTGCGCAACATAGGAGTTGGTTACCCTAATGTGAAGAAATCCATAGAGCTGCATGCTTGCCCAATTTGGTGGTTTCTGATGACCATTCTGATGCCGCACTTCACTTACGACAGGCACGCGGCTGCAATTCCAGCCCAGGATCCTTTTCAAAAATGTCGCGTTCACCACTTCATCAGGATGCACAGTTCTTACGGCAGACCAGGAAGTGATCACGCCGCGTATGTGCCCATCATCTGCCTTTTCTAGATCGATTGCTGTTGAATCTTTCCCTCCAAATCTCTCATTTGAGATACCAGCGCCACCGACACTACAGCTGTTCAATTCAAGAGCACCAACGATGATCCTTGCCGCATTATTACCCAACTCACCTCCGCGCTTTGCATTCTTCGTATGATACCCGATTAAAACAGCTAGGGCAGCATTGTTGAGAATCGTATACTCGGCTGCTGGGCCATAACAATGCCCAAGAACCCAAGCCAATGTCCAGCTTACAGGGCTTGTAATCCACATACAACCCCAAATCGCCCATCTGCAGTGATAGGCCCAGCTGAGAGCGCTGCGAGGGATCAGGTACTGGGGTATGATTTCGGCAAAAAGTCCAATTGAGAGCATCGAAATGACAAGTGCAAGCCATTTGACTTCCCCAAAAATCTTTTCGATGACTAGTGGTAAAGATTCGCCGCATGCCACTGAACATAGGATGAGTGAGCCTAGAGTACATGGCGAATTAGCAGAAATAGAAGCCATATTACGCTGTACGTGAAGGCTGAGGTATGCATACAGAGCATCCATCCATGTTGACGTCTCAGTTTCATTACGGCCAGTGCTCGTCTTCTGGAATAGTGTCAGTGCTTTCCATCTATGCAGTATGTCAAGACAGGCCTGCCTCATCTTTACCGGTCCACTTGCACACGAAACTTCTAGCCATGTCATATCCAAGCTGCAGATTGCCAGTGTTACACCTGCAAGGAGAGCACAGATAAGCAGCAACAAGAGGCTGAGCGGCACCCAGCCGAATGCTGGTGAATTGTCTGCATATGGATGTCTAGGAAGGTGTTCGGGTTGATTCTGACCCTCGGAAACTTCATTCGCCGTCAGGTGAGTAAGAAGCATGGCTTGGTTAGAACCGATATTATGATATACTAAGGATTCTTGGAATACTATGATCGTTGATGTGGACAAACAAGGCTGAGCTGGGTTTGATCACAAAGCGTGTTGACCTGGATGTAGGCAAGGACGACCCTACCCCAGAAAGCTAGACATCCTCACATCCCTGGCTACGAACAAAGGCATATCTGCTCAGGATCATTCATCCTTTTCCGAGAGGCACGAATTCTTGTCAGAAACCCCCATATTTGTAACTATTCATACATCACATTTCTATACGTCAATTGCTAAGTAGGTCGGTATATCACTTCATTGATAGCCAAATGATGAATGAACAATCTGATGTTTTTCAGCTAGATCGACGTCGAAACGGATTGGTTGGGATAAAGGAGTAGGTAAACGCAGTTGCAGGGTATAGTTATCTTGCGACTTATGCCTTTTTAACTCCAACAGCCATGTAGAATCTCCTTTCCTCGTGGACTTTGCCTTCAGCATCAGCGAGCTTTTTGAACTCATCACAGAACATCTCTTTGGCACTTTCCTGAACTTGTGGGTCCCTGAAACCAGAGAATACCGTCTCTGCCCAGTTCTGCCGCATGATAGTGGTCAAATATATTTCCTCAGCATCGTTGACTTCCAGCAAGGTTGATTCGTAACTCTCAGATAAGAAGCTCTGGCTGGAATCCAGGCCAGCACCTTCCAATAACTTCTGTACAGATTCCTGTGAAGAGTATAGTGTTCGTTGGAAGGGTAATGGGATATGCATCCTTGTGCCCACGACATCCATGAGATAGTTTGGAATCATGGTATTTTTGGTAAGTACGTCAAAAATAATCTTGCCCCCGGGCTTCAAGTACCGGCTCCAATCAGTAACAGCTGCCTCTGGATTTTCAAGTAAGACGAAGGCAGCAGCACAAGTGATGACATCGAACGTCCCTTGCTCCAATCCGGTGCCATCGAGGGATCCAACATCATGATGTATGAAGGCAATATCTAGATGTTGTATTTCTGCCTTCTGTCGGGCAATCCGGAGGCTCGCGTTGCTGATGTCAACGCCAACCACGGTACCGAGCTGGCCGACAATCCTTTTGCTAGGAATGGTGACTGCACCGGTTCCACAGGCTAAGTCTAGGGCACAGTGTCCGGGCTTCAGTTCCATCCACTCAAGAAAGTCTGCCGCCTGGCGTGGATGAAAGTTGGATTCCTGGTCATAGCCTGGAGCTCTCTTGTCGTAAATCTCCGCAATACGTGCAAGGCGGGCAGGCTGAGGCGGGTCATGTCAGTATTAGATATCTTCAGGTGGTTTCGGTGCTCGCTTTCGACGAAGAAAAGCAGTCTTGAGTAGAACCCACAGCTGCACCAATCCTGGAGAAAGAAAGAAAAAGACTCACGGAATTTGTATCCATGTCAAGTACAAGGCCGTGAAGTTGTGTTAGGAGCCTTCACCTAAAGCACCGACACAGCATGCGAATCAAACCGCTTGTTATGCAACGCAGGTGATGACTTCCAAAGATACTAAGTTCGCTCTCAGCAGCGAACACCGAACATGGCATAGGCTATGCTAGCCCTTTGTAGCAGTCCCACGGCATTTGATGCATCACCTCTCCTGCGCGTCCGCTAACCCAGGCTGAACGAGGTATACCGAATGACCAATAGGTCGAAACACCACCCACCCACTACAGTATATCTGCCCTGCCCAAGATCATTGTAACACATGGGACCGGATTGGACGGAATTGGTGGAGCGATGCGTGCCTGCGCATTGGCGAATGGCTGGCGTGGTGTTTGCTCGGTTTGCTCGAAATTGTGCCGCCCACATCCCACCGTTCGCCTGTACCTGTCAAGCAAAAATGGTCCCCGGTATCGCTTTGACTCACCCCACGTCGCATTCTGTCATAGCAAGCACTGAGCTTCAATAAATATTTGCGATTCTTCGAACCCATCTCTTTCGCGCAAGCACCTCCAATTTACCCTTCTACCCGGCCATTCCTGCATATTCTAGCTCACTTGCGCAAACGCCCATCCCCGCAAAAATCAATCGATTGGCAGCATGTCCAATTTTCCAACCAAGAAGTGCGGTAGGTCATCCACTCAACCTGCCCCTCTATCTGGACTCTAGCTAACATGTACCCAGGTGTGCTTGGTTGCACAGGCTCTGTCGGACAGCGCTTTATTCTATTGCTTGCCCAGCACCCCCATTTCGTCCTCCATGCCGTAGGTGCGTCTTCAAGATCTGCTGGCAAGAAGTATAAGGATGCTGTGAAGTGGAAGCAAGCCTTCCCGATGGGCAAGGATGTCGAGGACTTGATTGTCAAGGAATGCAAGGCCAGCGAGTTTGCCGACTGCGATATCGTGTTCAGTGGATTGGATGCTGATGTTGCTGGTGATATTGGTAAGACTTTCTTGCTCTCCGTTCTACATCCGCTGTGCTCATGGTTCTTTTGCAGAAATGGAATTTGTAAAGGCTGAGCTGGCCGTTTTCTCGAACGCAAAGAACTACCGCCGTGACCCTCTCGTCCCTCTTGTCGTTCCTACGGTAAATCTCCCACATTTCGATGTCATTCCCCACCAAAGAAAGCAGTACGGCTTGAAGAAGGGATTCTTGGTCTGCAATTCAAATTGTGCAGTCATAGGCATAGTTATTCCTTTTGCCGCCATTCAGAAAGCCTTTGGAATCGTCGACCAGGTCAGTGTTGTGACAATGCAAGCTGTCTCTGGAGCTGGATACCCAGGAGTCAGCAGCATGGATATTTTGGACAACGTGGTCCCATTCATCTCGGGAGAGGAAGACAAACTGGAGACCGAAGCACAGAAGATCCTCGGCCAAGTCAACAGCGAAGTCACAGGATTCGAGAATCAATCTGAGCTGAAGGTATCAGCGGCCTGCAATCGAGTTCCCGTTCTTGACGGCCATACTGCTTGTGTCTCTTTGCGCTTCAAGAGTAGGCAGAAGCCCTCTGCAGAAGAAGTCAAGAAAGCCATGAGGGAGTATGTGAGTGAGGCGCAACTTCTGGGTTGCCCATCTGCGCCAGAGCCAGCCATCTTGGTTATGGAGGAACCAGATCGACCACAACCTAGGTTGGATCGAAATACGCAGAATGGATACACGGTCAGTGTTGGCCGGGTCCGGGAAGATGAAAGTGGCATTTTTGACCTCAAATTCGTTGCCCTCAGTCATAACAGTAAGCTCTCTTACACCGTACTCGTCACACATTGGCTAACTTGTCACAGCTGTTATTGGAGCAGCAGGATCTTCCATATTGAACGCCGAGGCTGCTGTCTTGAAAGGGTATATATAAAATGACATTTTAGAGTCGGATTCATCACATGGCTGAATGTCCAACACACATTTGTATGGATCCAAGCAGAAATAGACTCCCATTTCCTGAGCCAAGTGACCAATGCTATGCCTGCCACCACCTGCCTTTTGATTTAGTTCCATTGTATTATACAATCCGTAGCTTCGCGAAATTGGCGTCGTTTAGGTCTCGGCCCCCTTTCCCTTGAACAGGCACACTATCTCGATCAAATAATAGCTTAGGCGCCGCCGACGAGAATGTTGTTGACCGGAATATGGATGAGCTTGACAAAGTAGCCCTTGGGAAGAGTAGCTATCAGCTCGTGTGTGCTATGAGGATGCGCATAAAAAGTCGGGTCAACTTACAACGGCACCCATGATCAAAAATCCAACTCCAACGGCTTTGCTGATTTGAATGAACTCGCGCTTGTCGGGCCTGGGGACTGTGTCAGTCGTGTACTGAAGAGTGGGCGTGATGGCAGTCAGTGTGTCCTTACTTGGTGCATCGATTGATGAACTGAGTTCCATCGTGGACGAAGTCCCTTGGGATGTCAAGGATCTCTTGAATCTGGTCAGACATTTTTGTGCTTGGGTTCGAAGGAGCGTCGGTGGGTGGAGAGAAGTAGAATGGCCACGGGGGTGAAGGCGGAGGAAGAAAGTTGAAGGGAAGTAGAACAATGGTTCAGAAGACGACTCACGGGATGGATCGCTGGTAAGGGAAAGGTATCTGGCCTTAAAAGTGACAGCTTATTATGTAATCACCACCTATTGCCTGCCCAGGCCAGGCCAGGCCAGCTGCCCCATATAGCACTTCCCGTCCCTGGACGGACGGTGGGACGGACCCCCGTTCGGCTACGACCTCGCATCAGAAGCTGATCGCGCTTCCTGTTCGAACTTCATTCAGCGAAGGAAGCTCTCGCCGATCCACTACGCATACCACCACCTTCGTGGCCCCCCCTTCATACCACGCAGAATATCCTCCTTGCACCATCTTGCCATTGCGGCGTCCAAGGAGTCAGCAATAATTGCTGTCACCGCCTTCGGCATTACCTGTGCTTCTGAGTCGTCGAATACGCTCCTGCGCATCTCCAGCAGCTGAACACTGAACGATCGAAACGCTCGAAAGCCTCACAACGCGATCAACAGGACTCTTTCGAAGTATCTCGGTTAGGCGACTTCCTGGATACTTGAGTTACGGACCTGGGTGGACGAGTGGTTGTGGCTGAATACGGGACGTGGAGCGCAGGGCTTGGGAGTGGTCTCCTTGTACAACTGACATTTCACTTTCGAAGTCGGATATTTTGTCCCTTTCCACGTACCATACATTACGGACTCTTCTTAGTCCTGGTTCTCATACCATTTTGTCTATCGCAAGATTGCAAGCATAGAGCTTCATCTTCAGCTTCATCTCCCTTTGTCTGCGTCTGCCAAAGAAGGCTGCCAGACTTTGATCTGCGTCCTTCAAGCAGGCAGTATTGCGGTGGATCTAGGACTGTACGTATTCATTGAGTTCTATTCCATGTATCTCGGACCCATTAGATGCCTGGTGCGCGAAGGACCTTGCACTTCTCTTCCTGTCTTATCATGCGCTGATGCTGCTACCTTATGTTACAGACACCCTTATTTACTATTGCATAGCTCAAGCTTCATCTCAGAAAATACAGTTGAATCTATCATTCAAGCCTAATTCGCAATTGAGCAGTGTCTGCCGACACACATCAGCAAAATGGCTGACGACGAATTCGACATCGACATCTACGGTGACACGAACACCGAGCAAGAAGGGCCCTTCAAAAAAGATGAAGACGGCGATGTAAAAATTGCAGGCCTTGAGACGACAACAGAGGTTGCGCCTGAGTCAAATGACAATGACAAGCCCAGTGGATCAAAGCAAGAAGACGAGCATGACGATGACTATGTAGATATCAAAGTTGGCAACGCTGAACCCGAGAAGCTGGGCAATGGTCAGCAGCAGATCAAGAGTACAGATGAGTCCGGCCAGGATCTCCTCACTATTCCAAAGCAAGCACCCCAGCAGCAAGGTGTAAAGAGAAAAGAGGGGTCAGATGACCGTGTTATTGATCCTGGAGCAACCACAGCACTATTGATATCGGATTTGAACTGGTGGAACACTGATGACGATGTTAGAGGCTGGGTTAACCAAGCCCAAGTGGAGGACGAGTTAAAGGACATCACTTTCTCTGAGCATAAAGTCAATGGCAAGAGCAAAGGGTAGCGAGATCTTCGTCTATTTCAGATTTTTACTGACTGACTGCACATAGGCAAGCTTACGTCGAATTCACGTCTCAGCAAGCGGCAACTGCAGCGAAACACAAGATTGATGCGTTCGGGGAAGGCCAGCAGTATGTGAAGAAGCACACAGTGACCTACTCGAATCCTAACGTCAATCCCTTTCGGACATTGCCCAAAGATGCTCCCATGCGTGCTGGTAAGGATGGGCAGAACAATCGTGCAACGTCAGGTAGCTACAATGACCGCGGCAACCAGAATGGCCCCAATGGCAACTTCGGAGGGAATTTTCGTGGACGCTCTTCAGGCTACAACGCTTCTCGTGGCAATATGAATAGTATGAACAGCGGCAACTTCAACCGCAATTTTGCAAACCAGGGAATGGGCAATATGGGAGGAGGCTTCCAAGCACCGATGGGAGGCTTTCAAGGCAACCCCATGGCAAATCAATTTGGAGGCTTTAATCGTGGTGGTATGATGGGGGCCATGCGGAGTGGTCCTGGAGGAATGAGGGGTGGACGTGGTGGAATGGGTAATATGAATAGTATGATGCCCATGGGTGGGATGCCTATGGCTGGTATGAACGGGGGCATGAACGGAGGTATGGGCGGGATGGCAGCCATGAACATGGGTCAGATGGGAGCAGCTATGCCAGGTATGATCAACCAAGCTTCCTCCAAACCGTGATTCCAGTTGATATCGTAGCCGTGGCAAAGACCATGTGCATGATAAATATATCACAGAGAAGATTTTACGGAAAACAGAGCTGATAGTAATGGCTTCATTTAGGTGCTGCTGGATTCCAAGGCATGCAGCCTCATTTCAACCCTGCTTTTTTCCAGCAAAATCAAGCTGCAGCAGGTGATTGGCAGAACCCTCACGGTGCAAAGCGGCCACGCCCCGAGTGAATGGCTCTCCAAATCACCCAAACCTTTGCGTTCGACTTCACGAATTTACGCTGTACTTTACATGCTGAAGCGGCAGCTTGATCACACAGATTTTTAAAACAAATGGGTGGGAAGGCGTTGGGATATAAAGGTCGTATCAATCGGAATGGTGGACTCATTTTATGAGCGGAAGTCTTAAGTGTACATTAAATGCGATGGAAACATCCAACAATTATTTCAACCTCCCCCAAAAAAAACAAAAAGTAGTTTGAGTCCCAGTCAGTGTTCAAGTTTGTGACAATCTACGAGCTCTCTTGGCCCAGACCAAGATATAGGCTACGAGTCCATGCTGCCATGTCATCTGGTGCACTCATGCCTTCAGTGTACAGAGGACTACATGTGCCAAGGTAGCCCAATCACCACGCCAACTAAGGGTGCCTATAAAAGGAGGACGCAGTGTCATTTCAAAGCTACCTGCAATTGAGATCTTTATTCACACTCTAAGTGTTTTTCAGCCCTTTGCCCTTTCTCTTCTCATTTGAGCGCTTTTTCCTCTTTCGGACCGGATTTGGTACTCCTGATTCGCCTTGGGAAGTCTCGGAAGTGGGTGTTGTATCTTGGGCCAGCTCAATTCTCCGCTTCTTGCTCCTGCTGGTAGGCTTTGCAGCAGTGTCTGACCCCAAGTCTTCTGATGATTGCGCATCTTCTGCGCCAACCTCCGTCTTTGGTGCCTTAGGTAACTCCTCAAACTTGATATGCGCCCTAGCCTTCTCCTTTGCTTGCTGCTCTGCTCGTTCTAGGTCGTACTTATCATTGCCTGACTGTGAAAGGTTAGCAAATGTGCACTTCTCGTACTTCTCTGTGCACCGCTATTGCAAGGAACAAGAAGTATGACTTACCAGGCCCGCCTTAATGATTCTTGCCGCAGCTTGCTTGTCAAGGCTCATATTCTCTCGTTTGGGTCGCGGTGTCTCTGCCAATTTTATTTTATCGAAATACTGTTTTACTCTAGTGAGTTCTGTGAATACCGGATGTTCGCGAGCCTTGACGCCATTCAGTCGGAGATATGCTACAGAGACTATGTCAGAGTCTCAAGCTAATGGATGTAAATGTGTTACCAACAGAAAAGGATTGATTCGATGGCGTATGTTACAAGGACGTAGAGCTTTGCTTTATCCAAGAGAGGTAGCTTTGAGGCCGTGTCTGATAAGGCGGTCTTCAGAACTGGAGCGAGAGATTCCTCCAGATCGTCAATCTCGTCATCTAGCTGATCCAGCAGGTCGATGACGTGGCTGGAATCCATCCTGAAAGGAGGTGTGCACTCCTTATGACGATATTCGCGGTCGTGGCTACCGTTGGAGAAGGCTGAGGATATCAACAAGGCAAGGTATGGTATTTAAAGCCTCATCGCTTTCTGAAATTATTTTGCTCAAGGCTGAGAAGGGATCGATAGAGACAAGGCTGAGATGGATGCCAATTCGCTTCGACAAGATTGGCTAGCGGGTCCATTGGTGGCAGGGATCATGTGTTGACGGGGGTCAGAGTTAGATGCTCAAAAAGTTGAATCGCTTCTTTTCGAGCTTTGCTCCTATAAGTCTTGACGTCTACCACTCTTGCCCTTCCTCCACGGACCCTTCCACGTCTGTACGGCCACCATTGTCACTGGTGAGGGTGTACGAATCCCATTAAGACCTGTTTTATTCCTGTACCGTATCCCCTGGGGTGGCAATCGACTGCGCTACGTTCTGGGAATTTGACTCTCGCCCATCCGCATCGTCGAGTTCCATCTCCCTTCGTGTACCAGATACAAGTTATCCTATGCAGGTGGAAGGGCATCAATTCTAGTTCCCCTGCGCTAGCCGCCCAAAACTCACATTCAAGACTATATGTCTGCCATGAGACGCCTTCGATAATCATCAAGAAACGTTCACCCTGTCTCTACCAATTTGCAGTCGTCCGCTGTCGCGGGTGTTTGCTCGGATACCTAGACACTCGCCATGGTACTGCGATAACATTCATGTGGGCCGGGTGGCCAGGCAAGTGAGCTTCGTGCGCTTTGCAGTTCAAGGATGGTCGAGGAGGAAGCACACCGTGTCGGCACGGAGGAGTTTTAACAATGTCATTCGAAATGGATATTATAGCTTCCAAAATATACACGGGTTGAGAAGATATGGGATGGAGGCCGCTGGGGCTTCTAGGAAAAGCGCCGACACAGATGTCCATGAAGACCTGGCACCAAACTCCTGGCATAGTGACCTCCCGAGAAGCGGCAATGTTCAGAAGTGCGGGTCAGAGGATCAAGTAAGACCAACAGGCTTAGATGATCCAGGGCAACACTCGAAGCCTTCGGTGGATCTAGAAAACGAGGTTTTTGGCGAGCCGGCAAGAGCAGGGCTTGCAACAGAATCGACAAAGTGTTACAAGGTCCAATCTGGAGTCGAGTCTGATGTAGGACCTGTTCTTGATGTTCGGATGGAGTTCAAGAATGGAGACCTAGATGTGGAAGAAATACAAAATCCTAAGGAGACCGCCAACACTGCAGACAAGGGTTCCAAGATCAGTTTTACAGGAGCGGATAACAGCTCAAGTCGACGTCCAGATTTATATGAATCAATCTTGACTACAACCCAGGGCGTAGATGATGGGGTCCGGAAAGAATTGCCTGCAACGCGAGAAAGACCGGCCGTCCCGATGGATAAACCACATCATCCTTGCAATCATTCTCACCGTCATTCAGTTCAAGGCGACGGCGAGGACACAATGCGGCTTCGACGATTAGACAAGTTGAGGCCCTTTTCCAGAACTATACATGTCCTTGGTTCTGGACCGGTTGGAAAATACGTTGCCCATTCACTTTCAAGGTTACCAAATCCACCGCCCGTGAGTCTAATTCTGCACCACCCACTACTATTGCAACAGTGGCAAGATGAAGGCCAAGCAATACGACTTGTTAAAGATAGTCATGTCGATGTCAATTGCGATGTTAATATTGACACTTCCTACCCTGCCCAACAAGGATATCCAGTGGGAGATTCCAATGAGCTGGCGCATTCAGAAAACTCTGTAATCGACCACTTGATTGTTACTACGGAAGGAGGTGTTACGATCCCAGCACTGAAAGCAATCAAGCACCGACTGCGGACCTTTTCGACCGTCTGCATTATATCCGATGGCTTGGGAATTGTGGAAGAGGTGAATTCGATGCTGTTCCCTAGCCCGCTCATAAGGCCCAATTATGTCCTAGGCAGCATGTCGCACAACGTGCAGGCTTCCCCAGACTGGAATTTTGCCGTTATCGAGAATTCTATTGGAAAATTATCACTCACGTCCTTGGAACGACAGAAGGATCACTCAAATGCTGACTTTGAAGGGCCTCCAATCAGCATCATGGACAATGGCTGGAGTACTATAAGCAACACATCTCGTTACCTCATGAGGGTCCTAACCCGAGTACCAGAATTCGATGCCACAGGATACGCCAATATTGACTATATGGGGAGCCAACTGGAGAAGCTTGCAGTCAATGCCGTAATAGGGCCACTGTCGGTTGTTTTTGATTGTTTGAATGATGAGCTTTTATACAATTATCATGTTACACGGACCATGAGGCCGCTCATCGCCGAAATTTCAAAGATCATTCGAAACTTGCCGGAGGTAAAACGGATGCCAAAGGCTGAGCACAACTTTAGTGTTGATCGACTGCAAGCCATTGTGTTCTCTGTTCTCACCAGAACTGGCAGAAGACATAGTGAAATGCTGATTCAAGTGCAAAAGGGCCAACGGACTGATGTCGACCACTTCAATGGATATCTGATCAAGAGAGCTCTTGAACTGGACATTCCGTGCCCGCTAAATGAGATGTTGTTGTTTTCCGTCAAGGGGAAACAGTCGATAATTGATCGAACGATGCAAAACAAGATCCCTTTTGCCTATTAGTGCCATGTTTGTAATTCGTGGTAGATATGTTTCAATAGATTGTCCATCAAGGAAGGACATTTGTACAAATAGATCTTTAGCGATAGGCGTTTTCGAAATAAATGTAACAAATATCTCCACCTGTTGATAAATAGACGACCAAGAGTATTTGCTGCTGCTGTCCTGCAGTATCATTTCTACATTGCTATAGAGTGATTCGTGGATTGGGTAAAAGGAGTGAAACAGTACATTTGACTAGCCCAAGAATGTTTACGCTGTGAGGCAAAATCACGCGAGGACGAGGCTGCAGCTTCATTTTCGCCGCGCAACTCGAGACTCGCACAACTTTGATCACTCACTCGCTGAACCTCGCAACTTTTAAAACATGGCAGACGACGATCTTGAACAGGTGAGTAGCTAGGTTTCGACTCACATATTTCCTATACTAAGACACAGCTAGATCAGGAAAGCTAGACTTGAGCAGCTCAAGGCTAGCGGACGTGGTGGTGGAGGGGCAAGTGGGGGAGCTGGACAAGAAGATGGAAGACAGTAGGTTTGATCCATGTCCCCTATTGAATACGACGGATCCTGACCAAGCCATAGACAGCAAGAAGGTACTGCTAACCCACAAACTTTGACGACTGTCAGGTCCTGACGCGCTTCCGCAGCAGATGCGCGACAATCAATTCTAAATCAAATCCTTGAACCCGAAGCAGCAGATAGACTTGGGCGCATACGACTTGTCAAGGAATCCCGAGCCGCGGATGTCGAGAATAGGCTAATTATGCTTGCAAGATCAGGACAACTGCGGTCCAAGGTCACTGAGGAGCAACTCAAAGAGCTGCTGAATGCTGTTGCTGAGAAAAAGGAGGAAGAGAAAATTGTTATCAGTAGAAGGAAAGGAGGTTGGGATGACGATGATGATCTATTAAACGATCTGTAGCATGGATCCATCTCGTTTGGCAATACTGGAGCGTCTGCGGATTGATCTAGTTGATACTACAGAACTTGATAAGCTCATTTGAAAATTTAGGACATTCACTTTGGGCAGGCAGGAGACAAGTATCAATTGATTCCAAGACTATCGCCTGATCTCTCTCTGGCCTCCTTCTCTGCTCTCTTCCGTGCGCGCTCTTGCTTCCGAATATGCCTTAGATCAACAGGTTGCTGTATACCCAGCTCAGACCGTAGCTCGCCCACATCTTTCTCCAGAATCTCCTCCCAATACACATTGATTACCTCTTTGGCATTCAGTCCATTGCTGATAGCCCAAGGCAGATAGATACTGAAGAATCTTTCTCTCTCCGCCGGCTTGAACTTAAGAATGGCCACGGTACTCAGACCAGTCATGGGAAGCAAGGTATTGGCAAACTCGAATGCCTTCAAGGCTACCTCCCCCTCCATGAATACAGGTAGGCCAGTAAGAGCATGATAGAAGTCATGGGACTCTCTGTATCTCTGCATGACGTATGCACACTCCTCGTCGTCTATATATTGAACTGCGTCTCTTGTATCCGGTGAAACGCCTTCTCGATCCAGCCAGTCTACGTAGGCACGTCCGACGGAGTTTTCGGGCAGAGATCGTAGGTAATTCACAGATAAAGTTTTCGAGGAAATCCGGGGTCGATCGCGCAGAATTCGGCGCCCAGTGGGATCTGAAAGCATAGCATCCCGCAGACGGTATATAAAATACGGTGTTGCTGTGGCTTCACCTAAGGCTGCTATCAGATCTGCACCAATGTATTAGTCGAATTCCACAGGACCAAGTTAGAATATTGCACATGCCATGTCGGTAAGGATTCATGAGGGACATGACTGCAGAGCCAACGGCTAGTCCTGCACGCTCCAGTCCAGTAAGTGGAACATGGCCCTTATAATTGGGAGGGGGGCGGTTCAATACGCTGAATGCTCTGTTGCAAAGAGTGACATTGCAAGCAGCCACCAATTCCTTAGGGAGCTTGGATCTCAGACTTGAGTTTCGAAGAACAAATGCCATTGCCAGGCAAACTATCAAGCTGTAGGTGGCAACTTTGGCACAGAAGGGAAAAGTGAGGTGACTTCACATAGGCCCTCGCGAACGCGCCTCCACGTGATCGTAGGTGGTCTCATGCTCGACATTTGAAATTTACCTACGAGAGGAAGTCCAAAAGCCGGCTACCCAGGCTTTGTATAGTGACACTTTATGGCAAGGGGTATTGATGGCTGTAGGAGGCCCGCGAGGAGGCACGCCACATATCCCTTTCATCGCGACGAGCAGCACATCGGCATACTAGCGCATGCAAAGTCAAGTCACGATACAGAGCCCTCTCCATCATATTTATATCCGGGCTGAGAAAGCTTTCATATTTCATGGTATTGGTTCTATGCTAATCTGGCATCTCCTTTTGTGAACCTCCGAAGCAAGCATAATAAAGCCCCAGTACTCCGTTCCTATGTTAATTTCCCAGCCCACGCGAAGTACACATTTATTGGCCAGCGATGGCATGTGCACGTCTGCGATCTCTCTCCTCAGCGATGGTAAGCTTGACACCCTTGCCCTTTGGCAGAGAGATCCATGGCTTCTCAGATCCAATGACGAAAACGTTGCTCTCACGGGTAGCGAATGAGTTGTCAATGGCATCCTTGATGTGAACAATGTTGAAGCCTCCATCGTGACGCTCACGGTGAGTGATAACACCAACACGTCCCATGTTACGACCACCAGTGGCCATGGCGATCACACCAGTGTCGAACTTGATAAAGTCAGAGATCTTGCCAGTGGCAAGCTCGATCTTGACGGTGTCGTTGACCTTGATGGAAGGGTCTGGGTAACGGATACTAGAAGAGTAAGGTTAGCATCAGATATGGGAGTATAGCAACCGTTGGTTCAGCTCCAATCCCCAACCCTCGAACGTCACAGCGTGTAGTATCGTCGAGGTGGATCGACCAAAGCTTGGACCAACGGCTGAATGATGTCTGACGGAACTTACGTTCTAGCATCGTGCGTGACCAAGAATGGGATTCCGCCCTTGCCCAATTGCACTCTCTTAACCTTTCCAAGCTTGTACTCAGCCTCCTCGGCCTGGATGCGGTGGACGGTGAAACGACCCTTGGTGTCGTAGACCAAGCGGAAGTGCTCGCCAGTCTTCTCGATGCTGATGACATCCATGAAGCCTGCTGGGTAGGTAGCATCGGTTCGGACCTTTCCGTCGACCTTGATCAAACGCTGCATAACGATGGCCTTGGTCTCACGGGCGTTGAGAGCATACTTTAGGCGGTTTCGGATGAAAACGATCAGAGGCATGCAGTCGCGGAGCTTGTGAGGACCGGCAGATGGACGAGGAGCATAGGCACCAGACAATTTGTCCAAAAGCCAATGCGATGGAGCGCTAAGGCGCTTTTGGTGCTTCTTTCTGTGGAAGAAATTCGAATTAGCATTGTTTCCGGAAGGTGATGGGTGCTCTCGAAGTAATATTGGTAGTCATTTCGAGCTCTCAGAGACAAGGTCTTCAAGGAAGATCGAACTCTTTCACTCTAATACTACTAATAATGTTCTCCATGTCGAGGGGGAGGATTGCTTCCAAAAGCAGACCCAATGTCTCTCACGCTGGAATGGTAAGAAAAAGGTTGCAGTGCACTTACGGTCCTCTACCCATGTTTGCGTCTTGATTGAATCGAGATACAAAGGTGTTGTCGTTGTGAGTTGGTCGATTGTCAGGAAAGTCGGTCGTTCAACAAAAAGTTCGAAAAGGTTGTGGGTGAAAGAGTATGCTAGTCTAGCGAGCCAATCGCGAGCCAGCCAACTCTATCACGTGAGGTATGCGCGGTAAGCGGCTAAAAAGACTGTTAGAGTCTTCTAGACGCGACGGACTTAAATCCGTAGCTGAGAAGGCTAAAGGCCGAGATAGAGCTTATCGGAAGTGGGGATGGTCGCTAAATGTTGCAGCTGAAGGTATGTCCGTCATCATTTCATCCTAAATCACCTACACGACTACTCCAACCTCAAACATCTAACCGCACTCGCCATCGACCGCTCAATGCTCATGTGTCCAGCTCCTGCCACGTAACCATTCGGGAATGCTTTGATTCTCTCAGATAGACGGACAGACGAGAACGACACATAACATATATCGAACATATCGTGGCAGCAATTGTGGAAGATGGATCCGTTAACCGGTCATCCCGCAATTCCCGAAGAGGAGGACGATGAAGGCGACGATTTGGCCTATGACCGCCCGACCGAGGACAGCCATGATGAAGATGAAGATGAAGATGAGGAGGGAAGTGAGAGGGACCAAGTAGCTTTCATTGAGCGCCTCCTGACAACTCAAGAAGAGGACGATGACGACGAAGATGACGAGGATGATGGTAATTGGAACACTGCCCGAAGGCTTGACTTTGCTAATCGTCTCAGGTGGCGAGCCGCGATATACTGAGATACAGGTGCAAATTCAAGGAGACGACGACGGCGGCGAGCCGGACCAGGAGAGAAGTGAGCCGCCCTTCCTGTTTACCTTTACCTATATTGTCCTGCTTATTTTCCGACTCGCAGTCGCTCGCCAGCGGAGACAAGTCATGCGACTGTTACAACACACTGCCATTGGTAGACTTTTCCAATTTTCAGCCGACGACGACGATGACGACGAAGATTATGAGGATGACGATGACAGGATAGGTCATATGTGGCGTCGTAGAAGGAGGAGAGCCCGCCCAGATCCAGATCGATTTCCAAAGGTACCGAGTGATGTTGGGACAGAACTCATGAATTCCGGAACATTTGGTGTTAACGATGTGATCTCTAATAACGCAGCCTCTGAGGATGGACTTCGAAAGCGAAAGAGATTGGCGCGGAGAGTACTTGATCGGGAGCTAGCAGTGGATTCAGAGTACCGGCAGAAAGTCAACAGGAAAATAATGGCACAGGTAAGTGATTTTACTAGTTTGAAACATCCACCGGCTGATTGTGCTTTAATCAGGGAATGATTCCTACCTGTACAGATATGGTGATACATTACGATCAACCTGTCTATTCGGGCCAGTTCTCAGATGATGGCAACTTTTTCTTCTCGGTCAACAAGGACTTTCGTGTGCGAATGTATGATACATCAAACCCGTATCAATGGCGTTACTACAAGACGGTGGAATATCCTTTTGGGCAATGGACATTGACCGATGCGTCCCTGAGTCCAGACAATAAGTACCTAGCGTACACATCTATTCGTAGCACGGTGTGTCTTGCGCCTACCGATCCCAATGACATGGGAGATCCATACAATTTGGACCTTGCCGACAGAGGCACTGGGGTAGGGAACAATGGTAGAGCAAGATTGGGTGGCTCCTTTGGAATATGGTCAATCCGCTTCTCGGGCGACGGTCGAAATCTGGTTGCGGGCACCACGGGTGGCTCAATCGTTGTCTACGACATTGAATCTCGCCGCACAACTAGTCGAATCCTTGGTCATGACGAGGATGTAAATGCTGTTTGCTTCGCAGATAAATCTTCGCCCCACATCTTATACTCGGGATCTGATGATACGACTTTGAAAGTCTGGGATACGCGGAGTATGGGAGATAGTCGCGAAGCGGGTGCTTTTGTAGGTCATATCGAAGGTCTGACATATATCGATAGTAAGGGTGACGGTCGTAAGTATTCTTGATAAGATTGCAACCAAGGAGACCGACCATACTAACGTTTGGCAGGCTACATCTTGAGTAACGGCAAGGACCAGAGTATGAAGTTATGGGATCTCCGCATGGTCATGTCGCCGTCAGATTTTACAGCTTTACGACCAAGCAGGAGAATTGAGTCTCACTTCGACTATAGATGGGGAACATATGATGATGACGACGTACGTATCTTGATTATCTATGTTACTGCGCTGAGCTATGGGCCTTCTCGTCTGATGACTCGAGTCAACCGTCACTGATATTTAGCTGCAATAGTGGTATGCTCATCCTAACGACAATAGTGTGGTACGTACGAATCTCTTATTGTTTAAATTTGATTTACTCCAGTCCCCCTTGGTTCTGTATTATTTTAAGCGTTGGTGCTTTCGCGAACTAGTTATTGATAATTTGGAATTATAGGTCACTTTCCGTGGCGGCCATCGAATTTTGAGGACCCTGATAAGATGCCATTTCTCGCCTCCAGATTCTACCAATTCTCGTTACGTTTACACAGGTAGTGAAAATGGCAAAGTATACATATACAATCTGGACGCAACACTTGCTGGCATAGTTGATGTCTATGGTGCTACAAAGGATACTAGACCTATGCATGATTTCATGAGGGGTTACGACGATGATGAGGACATTACACATTCCAGATGGAGGACTTGCGTTAGAGATGCAAGCTGGCATCCGAACGCACCTATAATTGCAGGTAAGTCAAAGAGCGAACTTTGTATTTGAAAAAGACTTAAAATTTCTTGCAGCTTCCGCTTGGAGCGGGTATGGAATGTCTACGGGGACTTGTACTGTGCACTCATGGAATGACGGCGCAAAAGAAGACGAGGCAGAGCCGAAGATGGGCCTCAGAGTTAATCAGAAATTGGAGAGAGACCCCAATTTCTACGAAGATGAATCACCGAGGCGCATGACTCCTAGTTTGCGGGCTCAGGCTCTGAGGAGATTTATGCACTAAGAGAAGGGGGCAGAGTCCGAAATTTATAGCAATACGTGGCGGAATGCATGATGGATATCACCTAACATTGTAACTAGCAGACTTCCACATGAAATTGGATGTCTTGATGTAGCTACTATACCATAGATTCCTAATGATCTTCTCTTCAAAAGCCAATCCTGGATAGTCCTGCTCTGTGCCAACCATCCATGCAGACCTGGCCAAATCTAAAAACATGTGATATAGCTCATGCTCACGAGCGATTATTCTCCAGAGTAATCGATCATGCCATTTGAGGACTGCATGCTGCTCAGTGGCTCAATATCGTATCCCAGCAGATTCGTGAACGACATAGCCTGGCTCAATGGTGCATCTGCATTTGATGTGCAGATGCTATTTATATTTGTGTAACTTTGTTTCTTGCCGCCTGCGAAGTTCGAGACATTATCCGACCACGGTTCTTCTAACAGGAGACGAGAAATATCCATATCTCCCAGACTGCCAGAGAAGGGGGCCACGATTCCTTCATTCCAGTCGATTGGTTGTGAGAAAGAGAGATGATCGGCAGATGTTAGCACCCCGGCATGTTCTGGCATCGGTGGAAAGCTATCTTTCATGATGGCTGACTGTGCTTGATTTGGTTGAGAAACAGTGCCCGGCACGCTCTTTTCGGGGTCTGCTGATATCATCTGTTGGATTCTCAGATGCTCACGACTTGAAGGGTTCAAAAGGGAGGACAGATCAGCCGCTTCTGATTTTTCCTTCTCTTTCTCCCTTTCTTTGTCAGGTTCAGCTGTACGCAAGTGGTCTTTCTCGGTCAAGTCCTCGGTGTGGCTAAATTTCTCTGGGAACTTGTTGCGAAAGCGATCCCGCAGATCAGTCGGAGTTCTGTCTTGTAATTGGAACCTTGGGTCTCGCTGTATCTTCGTCCACTGTGTACCGTAGCATTTATAACCCTCTAAGATTTGTCTATCGTCCTTCTCAGAAAAAAGTCTCCGTCCTCGACGTTGAGACATTCTGAATGGACCCTCAATACCAAGACTGGCAAGATCATCTAGGTTCTTTCGATGGTTGCCTCTCTTCCGTGTTTTCTTGCTGGTCGTGGCTTTGGTACTAACATCCTCTGGGCCTGGTGTAGCATCTTCAGATAAACTATCTGTGGGGATCAGAATGTTCTCCGTCATAAGACTTGACCTTACTCTAGTTGAAGCATGGCCTTTGGCTGGATCCTTGCCTGGACTGGGAGAAGACTTGGCGCTTCTGGCGACTTTCCCACGCAGTTCTGCCGGACAACACGTCCGGAAGCGATCTTTAAGATCTACCGCCGTTCTGTTGTTGAATGAGAACTCAGGATCTCCAAGGATATCTGCCCAACAGCCGATCCCGTGCTTATGTACACCTTTCAAAAGGCTACTGGTTTCTTCCTCGGACCACCGCTTGTAGGGCTTTACTCCCTTTCTCTTGCTTCTCTTGTCCAAAGGCTGCTTGTCCTTTACTGACGCAGCGAGAGGCGCGTCTTCTGGAAATGGGTTTTCCTTTGGCTCCTTGGGACTCGCCGATACCATGTTCAGACTGTTTCTACCATGGCTATCATGGAAAGAGCTCGAAGCAATTGGTGGAAATAAAGCGACCTGAGGAGGCAGTTCATGGATGCCATTAATGATTGGGGGAACTACCACTTGTTTGGTTGACTTCTGCTTCTTCGGCAGCGGTTGTGGCAGTTGAACAAAATCTTCCTTCGCATTATCTATATGCCGCTTCTTTGAAATGGGGTTTGTAGCACTTGCACCACTATCATCCAGGATCTTGCGCAGGGACTGGGGTGATGTACTTCCAAGGGCTCTATCAGTCCTGACATGTTCCTTCCGACCGCTCTTCCGGGACTCGTTACCGTCATGGCGGCTTTCTCCGTCGTCGAAGGAGGCATTTATCAAGGTGGCATGCTGAGAGACGAGCTGAGAGGTGGAAGACGTCTTATTCACGCGATGGCTTGCATCTGGTTCGAGGAGGAGAGGCCGGCCGGAGGCTTTGAGGATGTTCGGATCTTGCAAAGGAGGCAGCTCAAGGGATGGGGTGGACAAGTAATCCTCCACTTTATCATTATTGAGCAGAGCTAGGAGACTGGGCTCAATCGTTGCGTTCATTCTCATCGGTTGATCATTTCGAAAGGAGTCGCTTTGGCGCGTCTCAAGCTCTTGAAGAATATCAATCTCTCTGGTGACGACTTGCGATCACAGTAGCTGCATTTGAGCATGCAAATGGGTGGTCGAGATCGATTACTTCTTGTTTGCGCTCTGTTATGGTTTTATGTTGACATGACGAGAACATGGGCGGATAGTAGTCGGTCATGTTCTCGCCCTCTTGGCTGTTATAGTCACACTCGTATTCGTATGCAGCAAAGGTCTAGTTTCGGCTGGCAACTAACTACCTTACACTACAAAAGCAAGTACGATCGTAATCTACAACCCACTCACTGAGCCATCTGAGCATTATTAGACTTGGTTTCCATGAGACCGAACCAAAACCCAAAACAATTCGCTTCGACCTGATTGTTGTTTGGACGTCTTGTACTGTGCCAGTCCTCGCAATGGCGTCTATTTTCGCTCCGATTCCGAAGTTCGTCTTCACTGTTTTTGAACCCATCTCTCTGTAAGTCCAAGTCCTGTTGTTGTTCCGTTCATGGAATCTAACAGAGATATCAGGATTGCTGGTGCTGTTGCACCGTTCATCTCTCCATCCTGGTTCATCGCTGAACAAATTCCTATGACCAAAGCGTCTAACGTTACTGACAATTCTCGTATGGGTGAGTCCATCATCCTAGGAAGTGTAAAATAGCATGTTCTAATTTGTGGGGTAGTTGCGTTGCAATTGGGGAATGTATATGCACTTTTGGCTATGGTTGGAATAGTAAGTTGTTACCATTCTGACGTGCCATTCAGAAAGGATCCGACTTGACAACTAACATGGTATAGGCTGTCCTATACACAACCACCGAAGCAAAAGTGGTCCGAAACTATGTCATTGCTTTATGGATTGCAGACATCGGACATGTGGCTGCTACGTACTATGTTCTTGGGTATGAGACATTCATGGATATTGCTAACTGGAATGCGATGACTTGGGGGAATGTTGGAGCAACGGTAAGCACCGGCTTTCCCCAATCTTTTATTACCACTGAGTCTTCGCACCAGGCCTTCCTCTTTCTCACTCGTACGTTGTATCTGATGGGGGTCCTTGGAGCCGATCGCAAGCCAGCATTGCCCCAGATTGGGAAGAAGGCCCAATAGGCCGTTCACAGCATCTATGCCTTTTGCCATTCATAGCGTCGTTCCAGGTCGGGAGCACGCTTCGGATGTAATGGACTGGACTTGACCTACTTTCGGCCAATCAGAGCCCGTGCTGACCAAAAATTGGGCTACCGAAGTTAAGGCGGGACCGAGGGTCTTGCTATTGAATAATGTTGATTGATCCATGCAGTCCGTAGACACCTTTTGATTTTGAACCATCTGAACCTCCGCCGTCTTCAACGCTTCAACCGCAGCCCCTCCTATTCCATCTCATCCCCATATACCACCGGCTCCAACCAAGATGGCTCGTCAGGGAAGATCTGGTGCCCGAGCTCCAGCTCGCCCAACTGTTGCCCCAGCTAGACCTGCTCCTCAGCAACAGACCCGCCCTGCGACAACCGCCGCATACCCTCCAGCTGCTCAGCATGCTCCTCCCCCAGCGGCCGCTCCAGCAGCTCCAGCCCAAGGCTCAGCCGGCCCAGGTCTTTTCGGCCAAATGGCCAGTACGGCAGCGTAAGTACTGCATTTCGGAGTTACCTCTGTCGCAACGCTTATAGACTGACTGCTTGTAGTGGCGTTGCGGTGGGATCTTCGATAGGACATGCCATCGGCGGCTTTTTTGGCGGTGGATCCAGCGCTCCTGCTGAATCACAGCAACAAAACCAAGCTGTTGCCACCCAGGGACAGGCACAGGATAACAACAGCTGGGGCCCAAGAAGTTGTGAGGCGGACGCAAAGCAATTCACCAAGTGTCTTGACGATAATCAGGGAAACATGCAGATCTGCAGCTGGTACTTGGAACAATTGGTGCGTCATTTCGTATTATTTACTTGGGAGGATATATCGCTAACCATTATGTGCCTCCAGAAAGCTTGCCAATCTGCCGCAAGCCAATACTAGATTATGGAAATCACACATCTCGCTTTGTAGAATAGCATTTTCGGTACGGCATTTTAGGAACACCAAAAGAATCGTGTAGAGTAGTTTCAAATTTATGCAGCACGCCACTCCATATAATAAGACAGATATCAGCTGAAGTTAGCCCATAAAACACACCCTTTGTGCCAATGCTTCTCTACGTTGTGACTTAGGTTTTCGTCGTAACCATCCGGGATCTACAAAGACTATGCTCAGTCTTCCTTCTTATCCTCATCATCCTTCCTAGGCTCAAAGTTCAACTATGGCTCCGTCAGCATATCTTACCATAAATGTGATAACTCCAAAGCTTACAGCATTGCCATTGTAGAGTTGGTGATCCTCTGGTCTTGTTTCCTGATCTCTCAGCGTTTGGACGTTGATATTTGTAGCGCCAGTTGATGCCATTGTTGTAGGTGTGCCTTGAGTGTCTTGATTCGCTGGGCTCGAGCCGGAGCCCAATAAACCCCCAAGTGCACCAGTGAACATACCAACGCCCGAAGAGACCAAACCATATCCCGCTGAAAGCCCTCTTGATACAAGTCCTGTATTAGGATTTTCATATGCAGAAGTATACCCGCTGATGGGAACGAGAATTAGTGTTGCGCTTGGAGTAAGCTCGAGTGCTTGAAGGTTCTCTTCCTCATCCGAGATTGAGATGTTCTTATTTGGTAAAGGTGTGAGTACATGCTTGAAGGTATATGGCACGTCTACTCCTTCCTGCTCGTCGATCCAGGGCCTCACATCTGCTCGAAGTGTCCCTTGGCAGGGGAACTTTGAACGAATGGTCGAACCATCAAATAGTCGAACCTGTAGCGCGCACTCCTTTGCCGATGGCTTGATTGACGATGACGCTGCCTTTGAACCTCGCTCGTCTTCGATCGATGCGGCCTGACTTGCCTTTGCCTGCGCTTTCCGAAGAGCTTCTCGTTCCCTCCTCTCGGCCTTGTCGTCTTCCACTCGTTTCAATATTCGCGCGCGTTCATCTCGTGCTTCCTGTTGTCGTTTCTTTTGCATTAGGGCATACTTCATGTCGGCATTTTGTTTTGAACCCGCGGCGGGTGCAGCATCTTCCATTGCTTCACGTCTGGCTTTTGCTTTCGCTGCCTTATCTGCTTTTTCTCGTGCGTCTTGCTCCTTCTTATGTGCTTCTAAACGTGCGCTTCTTTCAGCCAGAAGCTCCTGGACTTCCCGTGTCCTATCTTCTCCGGGATGCTCTTGCGAGCCTTGCTGGTCATTTTCCTGAATTGGCGTTGATGTCTCAACAGCCGCCTGTCTTGCCGGCTGAGCTACTACTGGAGAAGCCTCTGCTGCATTGTTTACTAATTCTTGAACTGGCTCTTCAACTGGCTGCAAAACCTTCCTCAATCTAGAGAAGAAATCTTCTTTGGATACTCCAGCCGCAAGGTACTCTTTCAATTGTCCATTTCTAACAGCAGGTCAGCGGGATTTTGATGAAAGCTAGTGGTCTTCCAAAACACGCAGTTTGCCTGAGTACATCAGGCAAAAGTGAAGCAAGTAGCCACAAGCGTCTGTATTCTTGAGACTATGCAAGCTGCAAAGCTTGGGTAGGTGCTAGCTGACCTTCATTTCACGTGAAAGATGGTTACGGGAGGTTTATACTCACTGAATAATAACGACTGATAACCAGAATTTATTAGATGCTGAGCAACACTAAATATTGCGGGGAAGAAGACGTACGAGTAGGAGTTTTAGGCAAAGGAAAGATCGCTGCCAAGTACCCGGCTTCTGTCGAAGAGGCCTGAAGTCGGAGAAGTATGGTCTGTTCCACCAATGCGGCTTTCAGCTGACGCAAGATTAGAAGCGTGACGCCATGTGTGGAATCTCGACCTACATCTGAATCTTGGAGAAAATCGTGCTCCCAAGACCGACTCTCATCACCGTCATCTGCTCGAAGGCACAGGTGGATTAGTCACGTAATCCAAGGGGAAGTCCGTAAAGCATGCCACGAATAACTTGGGCAGTAACCAGGGCGCAACTCGTACCTGTGACAAAGCATGCTACCAACTTGGATTCTTGGACTGCTTTAGTGATGCCACTCTGCAGGTCCCCTTCGTAAAACATCTTGGCTTTTCTAGTAATGACGAGCCGCGCAATGAGTAGACGTAGTGTAGTTATGGAGAGCTTTATTATATTGAAGGAGGACAAACCGAGTAGGTGCTGCACTCTGTCTGTACCTGTCTTGGAGTTAAGACCCCTGCATTCAGCAGCCAATCGGTGCGTGCGGCCGAATATCCAGACCTAAAGCTTTTGACGAATACCGATCGATATCATCATCATCATCGCGGCCAGAACACGCATCAGTCGATCAATTCCAAGATACATTTTTGCTGCTGGGCTGTCCAAAGTCTACACCTGGCAAGCATGAGAGGATCACCCGTCCTCCTCAGTCAATTCAAGTCCAGCGGAATTGCGCGCGTCTCCGGCCACAAACCATTCTTGCGGCGTTCGTTTCCTAGCTGTCCAGCATGTCGCCATATTTCAGCAAGCGCTCGACGTTCGAGATCAGCACCACAACCGGCTGATGATCCGAATTTCATGTCCATTGTTGATAATCCGGCGACTCTGGTACGGACCGGCCGAAAACATGGTCCAGGCCTCATTATTCTAGGTATGGCGTTTATGCGAATACAACGGCCCAGTTTCTAACACATGAGCAGCTCTGATCCCCATCACCGCCTTCGCTCTTGGGACATGGCAGGTGCAGCGGCTAGATTGGAAGTCCAAGTTGATGGCGAAGTTTGAAGACCGCCTAGTGCGAGATCCACTTCCACTCCCTCCGCATGTCGACCCAGCTGCGATCAAAGACTTTGATTATCGGAGGATATATGCAACAGGCCACTTTAGACATGATCAGGAGATGCTCATTGGACCTCGAATGCATGAAGACACCAATGGGTACTTAGTTGTCACCCCTTTGGAAAGGGAAGGCGAAGGCACTACAGTACTGGTGAATCGAGGCTGGATACCAAAGAAGCTCAAGTTACAGAAAGATCGCCCCGATGGGCTACCCCAAGGAGAAGTCACAGTCGAGGGCTTATTGAGAGAACCTTGGAAGAAGAACAGGTTTACTCCAGACAATAAACCTGAAACAAAGGAATTTTTTTTCCCAGATGTCAATCAAATGGCCAGCCTGACTGGAAGCCAAGCTGTCTGGATTGAAGAGACCATGGGTATGTGCCATAACTCAGAACTCGGCAACTAAACTAATTACTTACATGGCCCACAGAGCCTGATCTCCTCAAATCATGGGATCGTGAAGCCCGGGGTATACCCATCGGTAGACCTGCAGAGGTCAATCTGAGGAATAATCATACTCAGTACATATTTACGTGGTAGGTCCAAAGTCGCATGCCCGGCTTAAACTCTACTAACTCGAAGCCCAAGGTATGCCCTAGCTGCAGCCACGTCCGTCATGCTGTGGATGGTGGTTAAGAAGCCTCCTGCTGATCTGACTCGTCGTGTGCGTCAGAATAAGGATTGGTCATGAATTGTTTATAAAATAGATGTCTTCCAGGTCTTCTCATCCCTCGTCGGTTTCTTCGACCAAATTAAGCTGCCTTGCGCTTCTCGACTTGGTAGGTGGTACCATCCGCATCTCTTGGAGGAGTTCCCTTGGTAAATAGCGTTGTGCCAACGAAAAAGGCGTAGTCGTAGCATTGATCTGACGTTGTCTAAACATGTGTAAGTATAGGTGCTAAGTCCAGGATGGGACCAATGTATGTGCTGAGAGTAGACTCACCTGCTCATAAGTGTAATAAGATCACTTTCATCTATAGTTTTACGCCCTGCGTGCTTCGCAAAAGCAGCCAAATCTTCACTTGCTTGTTCGAAGAACCAGTCCGACGCCTGCTGTATAGCTTCAAGAGTCTCCTTACTGAGTTTCGCCTTGCTGTTGCCTCCAGTACGTGCAAAAGTTCCTGCAAGCTTTTTAACAACACCAATTGGAAGTGATGGGTATTGTATGTCATGCTTGGATATTTTCAAACGTCGTTTCTGTGCAGGTTTTCGGATCGCGGCGCCAATAATTTCCGGATTATGACTGGTTTCTAGAGGACTATCCGCAAACATGGACTGTTCCGGCCGTTCAGCATTCATCTCATCAGGTTCAGAATCTTCGTCCATTGGGTTGTCGTCACTTTTTCCTTCCAATCCGTCACGCTCCCCAACAAAATCGGCTGGTTCCTCTTGTTGCGTTATCGCAAACGCAAATGTCTGGTCGTCATCATCGGGCACAAAAGCAGGCCGGACGTCGCTGTGTCGGCCTGGAGAGATCGGAAATCCCAGAGCGAGGTCCCCAAAAAGATCAGAACCATCGCTAAAGTTTGTTAATATAGCAGGAGTTGCAGTACGCGATTTTGAACTTACCCCGGAAGCTGTGTAATGTCATCACCCGCAACTTCACCGTACTCAAAGTTGCCTGCCCCAAGCTGACTTGAATCATTTAGGTTATAACCTGCACCCTCGGAGTCCAGATCATTCAAATCAGCGAAGCGATCACTCAGCCTTATGCTGCCAAAGCTACCACGGTAAAGACGTCCTGGCTGCTCACTAGTAGCTCTTCGCGGTAACTCAACCGATTGCACAGTAAAGTTATCATCCAAAAGTTCTGCCGATTGAGGAGGAAGGAGGAAGCTATCATCTTCGTCTTCGTCGTCTCCCAGAGGTAGCGAAAGCCTGGGTCTTTCCCCATCTGCTTCGTCGTCTGATACGTCACGAATAGGTAAGAGTAGCCTCTCTGAAGGTATTTGTGGCGGGGGTGATGACTCGATCGGCTTTGTTGCTGGTGCTAAGGTTCGACTCAATGCTCTCAAAACATCTCTGGGTGTTTCTCTCTGCTGCCGTCCACTACGACGTCGATCTTTCCCAGGTGTCAAGCCAGCTCTGCGAAGCTCAATTTCGCGAACTGCAGCTCTTCCATGTGGCGTTAAAATATTTGTTCTCTTTGCAGATCCTAGAAGTCTCTGCCCAGCACCTGGAGTTTTTGCCTGCGCGGTTGGTGTTCGTCCCGTTGTCAATGAAGGGCCAACACTAGAGGCTCGACGCTGGGGAGTCAGAGGTTTTGGTATGACATTTGCAAGCTGTCGAAGGGTCTCGTATGGTGTTTCTTTGGCAGTGGCAGTAGCTTCAGAGGTCATCTCGGCGTCAGAGTTGCGAGGTGTTATGCGTGGCAGTCGCGCCTCAATCAATTTGAGAGCTGCACTTTCCCCTGTTGCTGGCACCTTTCGTCCTGGTGACATGTTGGGTCTGTTGGAGACTAAATTTTGGCAGGAGATCTGTGGGGGTGCCTCACTAGACAATCCCCCATCAATGGAGGGTGGATTTCAATGGTTTTGTCCCTATCGACCGGAGTCGCGATAGACGAGCTACATCGACAAAGCGCGTCGCGCTGCGAGAGTTCCACCGCCCACATAAAATGCGGGAGGGGCCGAAAGCGGTGAGCAAAAGAAAAGCGCGTGGCAGAATTTATTCTTCGGGCTCGTCTGCTGCTTCTGCTTTCCAGTTCAGTCTTTGCTCTTATACGCCTCAAGACCCTCACCATGTCGATAACGGAGAATTTTCTGGAACCTCTGCTGGAACCTTTAGGATCTTTACCAAACCCAGAACCACCTAAGGGTACTTTATCATCCAAGGGAAAAAGGAAGCGCGAGGCTGAAGAACTTGCACCCAAGAAGAGTGCAAAGAAGGCCCTCGACAAACCGAAGAAGAAGAAGAAGGCCAAAGATGTCGACGAAGATGAATTGGATATAGAAGCAGGGATTAATAATGCCTTCTCTCATATGGACAGCCAGCTCCTAGCAGATTACGTTGCTCAGAGGACAAGGAGGTATGAGAGCGATTTAAGCTCCGTGGAGTTGGACGACAAGTACCTCCCAGGTTAGCAGTCAATTGAGGTTCTGCTGCAGTGCCTGGCTAATTGTTCCTTGTGACATACAGCTAGCTTTATTAAAGATACTACCTCGTTCGACAAGCCGAGAAACATCGACAACCTCCCTGCCTTCCTGGAAGGTTTCTCTGCCAACCCTACAAAGTTGTGGTCTGCTTCGAAGAAAAACGGGTCACCTCATACTATTATAGTGACTGCAGCAGGTTTGAGGGCAGCTGAATTGGCTCGGTACGTCAGTCAATGAACGCAGCAGACGCCTCTAATCTTTCACAGAGTCATCAGGAAGTTTCAAACAAAGGACGCTACGGTGGCTAAACTCTTCGCAAAACATATCAAGCTTCAAGATTCTGTCAAATTTCTGAAATCCACTAGAACTGGCATAGCTGTTGGCACTCCTACTAGACTCAAGGACCTAATGGATGATGGTAGGTGACCTGAGGTTCTTGCTCAAAGTGCATAGACTGATACTTTCCTCGCAGGCGCCTTATCGATTGATAGACTGGAGAGAATTATTGTGGATGCCTCGCATATTGATATGAAGAAAAGGGGGATCTTGGAGATGAAAGAAACACAAGTTCCTTTGACTACTTGGCTTGGCAGACAAGAGTTTCGTGAGAAATACGGAACAGCGCCCAATGGCCTTGAATTGTTGTTTTACTAGTTATCTGAAGAATGGAATTCACTGACACCTGCTCTCTCTTTGACATTTTCCTGGATCAATACTGGCGATGCGTTTCTTGCTTGTTCTTTTCTTGGTGGTAGGTACACTGCCACGGTTTGGCAGGAGCGTTTCTATTTGGTTTCCCAAAAATATTGCAAACTTCACTCAAACTTCCATCTTGACCTCAAACTCACAAAATCCTCAGAATTGTAGTCTTCTATAAAAGACGCCTGCCATTCTTTCAGGCTGATCATTCGACTTCTGTAGTCTCCGTTCCCTCGTCTCATCTATAGCGGACACACTCGTTTTGCAGCTCACAAGAATCCGACGCAATCAACACGTAGGACTTACAACTGATTAGGATTCAACGCTGGAAAGGATGCTTGGCGTAAAGTGGTTGACATTGATGGCCATTACACTCCGTGTGTACGGCCAAATGGAAGAACTGGTGCCACCAAGTCTGATTTTGAGTTTTCGGTGCAGCATCAAGAGCTGACTCTTTCAAGGTTGCGCATTACAATGCTGGGAGAACACCAAATACGTCAGCAAATGTGGGACTGACGAAGCATGTTTGTGCAACGAAGCAGAATTTCAAAATGTGAGCCAGCCAGTGACAAAGGATGCAGGCAATATGCTAATGTTTGATAGTCTGTCTACCAGTGCATCTATGCACAGTGTGACACGGCGCATTTTGGGTTCGCTCTACATCATTCAATCCTGAAGTGCTCGGCAATAAGCGATGAGCTGGTTGTTGGCAAAATACCAGTTCCCGATCATGACAGTCTGCGTCGACGAGAGCTGGATTATCTTGTGGGACGCCAGTTTGAAGCTTCAGGATCGGCCATGGAGTCTCCCACTGGAAGTGCTGGCTATCTCTCCAACAGTGCTGGGTACCTGACTCAAAGTGCTGGCACACCATGCATTACAAATGTCCAAATGACAGACTCGTCCTTCACCCTCGACGTAGCAGCGCTTTTTACGACAACTCATACCACTGTCTCAGTAATACCTACAAGTGCCGGTGACGAATCCTCCAGCGGCATCGTATTCTTCACGGGCGCTGCGCTTGATACAGATCCTACCATAGCAGTGCCTATCATGATCACTCTTACAGCACTGTACTTCGCACTTTAACGACTCGGCTCATTCGCTACAACTTTGATATCTCTTGCAGCTCGACTCGATCCGACATGACACGACATAGATATCTTCCGTTCACTCGTGGGTCTGGAGAGCAACTTTCCTGGATATACTTTCTTCGTAAATTCATTACAGCACCGGGTTTGCTTTTAGGAGTTGTTGCACAGTTGCTCCTTCTTGAAGTTTTCCGCTTCCGGTTGCCCACTTTTGCCTCCCTATCTATATATGTCTGTTACTTGGAAAGGAATCGATTGATATTACTAATGTGTAGAGCCTCACAAATAGTATTGAATAATAAATAGCACGTTTACTCAACTGACAAAGACATGTGGCGGGGGATGGGATTAGGTTGCATGGGTTGTGAGATATCAGGTTTTGTGCCTAGAATAAAGCTGGGGACGTTAAAGGATATAATTTGTATCGCAAGGCTCCATCAAGAGTCGACCGAAACATGGGTTCAAAGGCCGTAGTTATTTTTGGGCATAGAAAAGATTCCAAGTGTGTCAAGTCCACAGATCTGGAATGAGCCATCGATCATTAAGTCCCGAACCCCAGATTCGCGAATTTGTCTTTTCGCGCCTTGCCGCTATACCGGCTTTATATCGGCTCGTGTCAAGAAAATAAATAATTCAGCAGCAGAGCGTCAGACGTCAGAACTGATCTTCACGACATTTTCTCCTTGCGACAGTTCCGTTCAGTCGACATCTTCCACCCCATTTACCGACCAAAATGGGACCCCCAAAGAAAGAGGCAGGTCTGTCACGAGCGGAACGAAAATCTAAAAAACGCAAGGCCGAGGATGCCATCCCAGACCTGCCCGGCGGCGAGGACAATGGAGATGCAGACGAGCAAGATACCATTGACATTAAAAGCGAACCCTCCAAGAAGAGAAAGCGGTCTGGCGAGGAGACTGAGAGTGTTGCTGAGTCTCCATTCAAAGAGCGAAAGTCTGCCAAGCGGGAGAAGAAGGCGAAGAAGGACAAGAAGGGCGATGCTGAAGCCACCGCGGAGCCAATAGACGTGGAGTCAGCACCGGTAGAGTCTGCGGATGCATCAGAGGAAGCTACCACGGCGAAGAAGTCGAAGAAGGAACGTAAGGCCGAGCGGAGAGCGAAAGAGCTCGCTGAGGGCGGCAAGAAGGAAGAGGAGAAAACATTCGAGGCGACAGGTGAAAGCGCTGATGTCGCAGTGGACGCTGCTCCTACAGATGGCAAGGCTGTAACTGCGAAGGCGGATGGCGAGCAAGCACCAAAGAAGAAGAACAACCGCAATCGGGACAAGAAGAGGAAGGCTAAAGCAGAGGCCGCCGAGGGGGAGCAGAAAGCTGCAAGATTCATTGTCTTCATAGGTATGTACAGCAAACGAGCCACAAGAATCCGATATGGGACAATGCTCACCCTCCAACAGGAAATCTGCCATTCAGCGCGACGACTGAGTCGATTGCGAAACACTTTGCATCGGTGAAGCCGACTGTCAGACATCGTACACAGAAAGAGGATCCGAAAAAATCAAAGGGCTTTGCATTCCTGGAGTTTGATGGATATGATCATATGAAGACCTGTTTGAAGCTCTTCCACCATTCTACGTTCGATGATGGGATATCTCCAGCAAGAAAGATCAACGTAGAGCTCACGTACGTACTCTCTGACGTCCCTTTATGGATGGTCAATGTGACTAACTCTCTTGATAGTGCCGGTGGAGGTGGAAATACCAAAGATAGGAAAGCCAAGATTCAAGGCAAAAATGAGAAACTCAATGAGCAACGAGTACGTAGGATACAAGAGGAGGAGAAGGCAAAATATGCAAAGACCGCTGCCGCAACGGCTGTGGATGGTATTCATCCCAGCAGAAGAGCTATAGTGCCTGGGGCATGATAGCCTGAAGTACGGCTCCTCAGGAACGATTTCATGTGCATTAGATATCCTGTAGCATAGATAAGAAATAAGCTTGCATGTAAGCAGACATACACACAAGCTGGATGAGTCCGCTGATCATTACGCCGCATGCATTATCTACAGAAATCCCGGATATCCTCATCATGCATGCTTACCGGTGATAGCTTTGAGACCTGAGTACCCACATCCAGAAATTGGTAAAACGGAAAAAGAATGCTAACAACCTTGGTCCCATCTGTCTCTCGCCCTTTCTGGTATCGTAGCAGGAGCTCGTGCTTCCGCCTCTATATTGAGAATGAGAAACGACCTTTCCTCCTCTTGTGTAAATGTTGTTTGATCAATGACAAATATTCATCTGGTATAAGCTCCGCCTCCCCCCTCTCTGTGCAATCTCGTCCATTCACTTCGCTCACAAAATTGTGCATTTCGACTTCTTTGCCTTAGCTTGTTGGGGTCTGGGACTCAGAACAGCGCTGAAGGAGGAGTCAGATCAGTCCAATTCCTCGCCACTACAATGGTCCAAACTCACCGAATAGCCTCGTCAAACACACTCTTCAAATTTCGTTGGGTAAGGGCTGAGCATTCAAGGTACTTGTGAGCTCGGATCTCTTTCGCAACCACCAAAGCCTGGTCATATGAGACAGGCTCCATTCTCTTCTGTCTCAAGCTCTCCAAGGTCGCGGGATCCTCTCTCAGATCCAACTTGGTTCCCACAAGAATGATTGGGACCGATGGTGCATGGTGATCGATCTCAGGGAACCACTAGCAGCAGCATTAGCACAAGTCACTTCTAGTCCATTCTGCTTTCTCGGCATACCTTAGCTCGAACGTTGTCAAATGAAGGTGGGCTGACGATCGAGAAGCAGATAAGGAAGACGTCAGTCTGTGGGTAAGAAAGAGGTCGCAGTCTATCGTAATCCTCTTGTCCGGCAGTATCCCATAGTCCCAAGCTGATTGGCTTGCCATCAACCATCACACTCGCGGAGTAGTTGTCAAAGCTATCATTCCACATCAGTATCGACGGGTCGCTCGCCGGCCCAGCTGGTTGAGCTTACACTGTTGGGATATATTCGCCAGGGAAGGCATTGGTGGTATAAGAGATAAGCAGGCAGGTCTTGGGGAGGTTAGCGTGGCTGTGATGGAGAGCAGCAGAGCTGAGCCAGATCCTACCTTTCCAACAGCACCATCGCCGGTCACGACGCACTACAACACGAACCTCTAATCAGCCTCCTTGTCCGTTGAGTATTGGTGGTGGCGCATGGGGCAGGATCGAGTTGGGCTAACCTTGAGTGATTGTGTTCCTGGAGCAGCCATATTGAAGATGTTTAGGGTGGGAGGACTAGATGGTAAGATTGAGGAAGGTTGATGGGATGGGATGTCGAAGATGTTTTGATCGAGGGTAAGTGGAAGCTACGATCGTGCTCCTGTGCATAAGGGTCAGATCTCTTGACACGTCGGAAGCTGGGTGTCCCGCAGGAAGGGTGAGTGGTGTAGGGTGCAGTAAGGGCGAGCAGTGGATAGGATGGGGACGAGGAGACGGAGACGGAGAAAGCAAGAAGTTCATACCTTTTCACACAGCTGGAGGCCCTGATTTGATTCAAGAAGAAGCGCGACAGGTTTCGGCGGCGTACTTGAAAGCGTAAGGGTCTGGGAGTGGGACGGGGACGGGGACAGGGACTGGGAGCTAGGACTGGGACTGGGCCGAGAGCTTGTCGGGTTCTGGAACAGGTCAGGACAGGACAGGACAGGACAGGACAGGACAGCGCAGGACGCAGGACTGGCAAGAATAGGAGTACGGACGGGGAGGTCGGAGGCACGAGTGGTGGTCGGTGGTGGGAGGCGGTCGAGGTGGGTGAAGTCGAGTCCGTCCAGTTGAGTCGAGTCGAGTCGAGTCGAGGTGGTTGGCAGCAGTCGGGATTGGCTTCTGCTTTGGGATGGGGTTCTTTAGGGGACGACAGGCGCCCGTGATAGTGATGTAGACGAGTGCTTGGACGTTTGAACTCGGCTCCTTCCCAGCCATGGAATGCGATGTCTCACGAATAATGCAATGCCAGTCTACGATCTTCCCTTCCGCCAGCCAAAACCGTTTCTACCTGTGTGCCTAGCTTGGGACGACCGCACTGAAACGAACACGCTTGGCACGATGTGGTTGCGCAAGGCAAGGTGCCAAAGTTTGATCATGCCACCATCGCCATCACCATTCCTTCGCCCGCTGTTTATGGCAGCTCTCAGTCTTGCGCTCGTTGCATGCCTGACTGACCACGAGCTGTCCGCCTATCTGCACCCGGCTCGGGGCCTGGGGAGCTTGGAACTGGGCAACGCGACGCAACGCAACGCAACGTCACGCAACGCGATCATAATGCCGGCAGCCAGCACTCGTATGCCCGCGAGGGCGTTGGAGAGGTCAAGCCCAGGTCGAAGCGCACCTGAATCACATCTGTTACAGACAGCTCTGCTCCGGTCCTAGCTCCCGAGCTCGCGAGCTCGCTATGCAGGGTTGGACGTGGTGTGTGCAATATGAAATAGGATGGATGGCCCATTCTGTGAACTGAGGTAGGGCGATCATCACCGTGTCTCCTGCAAGGCGAGCGTGAGCATGAGCGTCTACGCACTCTGCGCATTGGCTGCCGATACTACGGATGATGGCGATGGCGATGCTGTTGGTGATGTGTGGTGTGCAGACCGAGACCATGCTTGCAGAGGCGCTTGGTCGAATGGGGCAGATGTATGGATCGACCGAGGAAGCTGCAGACCAGCTTTTTGTTTCGTTCGGTGCAAGGGGGGATTGGCATGGCTTGATGCGCGCGCTGTCTTTCTTCCTACCCAAGCCAAAATACAGCAAATCCGTAGGTACAGTATACTGTAACAGTAGGACATCCCCCTCCAGGCCCGGAAGATAAGATAAGGCACTGCAAGGCCTTGCCATCCATCGTTGCTTTTCACGACCACGGCCAGCTCGCCACAACAAAAGTCAGCCTTGTCTCCCCTTGCAGACGAAACACTTCGTGTCATTGCCATGTACCTCAGCACGTTCGTTGGATTGAGTGAGTGCCTTGCCTGCCTACGTTGCCTACGTTGCCTGCCTTGCCTTGCCTTGCCTCGCCTTGCCTTGCCTTGCATAGCCTTGGGGACGGGTCAACGCACTGCTGAATTCAACGGATTGATGAGATGCTATATACATAACCTATGTAAGGTAGGACCCTCTTCGGCAGCTCGATCTCTATCACAACACCCGCCACAGTCCCCTCCTCCCTCCCTCACGGGCGTCCCGACGCGAAGGGACGGCATGTCTTCGCAACCACTTGCAGCACGCACCCCATCTTTGCGATGTATCTACTAGTATCCAGGTTCCGTCATCTAGACGCGAGCTTGAATTGGGGAGAATTTGAAGGTCGTGTAGAACTCTCTCGAGTCGTAGCATCGTCCGAGAGCTTCCATGGATCTCGGCAGCGCTTGGATGCCTTCTTCGTCCATGACTTCCCGGACCCAATCGATATGTGGGCCGGAAGCGTCTCCTTCACTGCTTCCATCTCCCCAGCCCATTATCAACGCAAACCAGTCGTACACGAACAGATCCGTCAACAGCCATCGCTGACCGGGCGTGAAGGAGTGATGTAAGGCCAAGATAGAGCGTGCGACATCCTTTCCATGGATGAGGTGGAGAGACTTCTTAGTCTTCAATTGCTCCTTCGTAACGACCACCCTTTTGATGAACGTCCTAGGCATCCGTGAGCCGCCCCAGAGACCAGCAAGATCCAACACGCATCCTCCAAGCTCGAGTAACTCATCCTCAGCAATGGCTCGAGGATCCGTCTTGTCGTACGGCGAGTGCCGCGTAATCCACAAGGTTTGATTGGGAATTTGGAATATTCCCGTGCTTCCTAGCTGGATGAACCGGGCTGAAGCCTGAGGATGCGTCCTGTTATAGAGATCATGGAGATGCTTGCTCGGTCCCTTCCCCTTCAACGGAAATGTGATCAGCACTGTCTCCGCCGAAGGGAGCTTCTTATAAGGCGCTAAATCATCAGAGGATGGATCGAAGACAAATTTCACCGTCTCCTCCCGACCGGTAGTCGATGTTGCGGTATATGAGATGTTCTCTTCCTCCAGCAATGGAATAAGGAAAGTCGACGTCCAACCAGCTCCAAGAATCAGCATGGATTTGTGCTCTACTTTCGTCTAGCATGTCATCTGATGTCAGTGATTGCTAGAGGCTTGGAGGGCTTCCCAAGCACAGTTTTCTCGGGATATATATACACATACCATCATGAAGTCTGTCGTATAAGGCCTCGACTGTTTTTGTGCGAATCGGTTTGGTTTCTAACCCCGGGTTTGGAAATGTACTGCGGAATGGCAAATGATGACGGAAACGACATGTTGGGCAACGTAGCCCTTGCCTCTCTGCCAACCAACGAGTGACCACAATGCCCTACATAATTACTTGCTTGCCCCGTCGAAGATATCTAACGTCAACAACAAAGACAAGCAGCCCAGTTCATACCAGCTTAGTTGTTTGTTTCTAGCTAGGATTAAATATCCAAAACTAGACTGACGCTACTTTATACGTCAGACCTGCTATATTGTGCATTTTGAGGAACCCCCCCCCCCCCCAGGCTGTAAATGCCGTGCGGCCACCGTCAACGTTGAACTGCAGGCAGAGCCGTAACTATTCATGCAAAAAATAGATCCCACACTAATTGGGAAATCTGGATTTTGTATGCGGTCTGGTACTAGTACTCGATCGACAAAAATACGCCGGCCCGAAAATTGGGCGTGTAAATAATTTACATACAGGCGAGCAGTTGTAGAACGACGCCCTACTCGGCGACTACAGAGACCTGCAGCGAGACCCGCATCCATGGGATGGAGGATACAACAACCATGGCGCAAGACTTCTGCGCATCATGGGAATCGACTTGTTTTCCTATACGCAACTACTGCGCACGGGATTCCAAAACAGTGTGATGCTGAACTTCGAGCGGTGGGGCAGTGGGGTTTGGAGAAGAGGACCTTCAGCGTTCCAGGTATCTGGCTGGGAACAATTTTCGACGTCACGGTTAATTCATGACACAAGACTTAGTAGCGGCCATAATCCGGAGCTCCTTTCTCTCCTCCTTATCAATTGAGGTCATGGAGTGTTGATAACGGACCCGCTGCCGTAGTACCGAAAGTGGTGGAGTGACTTCGGGATCTCGATCATGCTTCCGGTACTTAGGTATCATAAAGATCGCTGGCAGAAAATCAAATATACCCTCTCATGTCTCAGGGGACCACGGGCAAAATGAACAATAGAGGAATCTGAACTTTTGGACGCTTCTACTTAAAAGTTGATGCCATTGCCCTTTTGTTACCAAAGCACTGGGTGCTTTACAGCAAGATATAATGCTCGTCGCTTGATGTGAGCATTCGCCAACATGTGCAATATGCGAAAGCACATCAAACTGTAGATCCCGATCACTGATTCGTCAATGTGATTATTCTCTGATATTTATATGGCCTATACACATAACAAAATTGAACCCAAGTGATATTCTCCCCAAACATTATAGTGATTATGTATAGTTGTATTGTAACTTCTGAAGGCAACAGGATACCTCCAATGTCAAGAGCAATCGGTACTTCATTCCAGTGACGCACACCTGCTAAAAACTCCACGAGGTAGAAACGACAGGCTCTTTCAATCCTTCAGAAACCAGACTTGCACGCGGCGAAAGGAATACAGGCTTTCGATAACCTTGTCATCGATCAGCTTCCGGCGAGTAAGGCAAGATCAGGATAAGAAAGGTGGGATGAAATACCGTTGCTCCAGGCAGGCTGAGACAATTGTTGTGTGTCATGTACTACTATTAATATTGAGTTGTATTTCTCTCCCTCTCTCTCTCTCTCTCGCATGTTGTTCTGCTCTGGTAGATCATCACCTTCGCCACATTTCTAAACACGCTCCATATCGAGAAGTGTTCTAGCTCGCCTAGAAATGGCCATCAAAGTCGGAGATGAGAAAGAAGGGCCGGTCGTCGATTCACCGGCACTTGTTGAGGCTGGCTACACAGAAGAACTGACTGGGAATACCGACGACTTTGAGGTTTTCAAGAAAACCAAGGATGGTGTCGACTTTCGAACTGTTGGATGGCCACGTGCATCCATCATTTTTCTGAAAGGTCAGTAGAGTCTTTTGAACCCGATACTTAATGTAATTAAACCAACTCTCTAGTTCAATTCGCACTCGGTGTCCTCAGTATCCCAACTGCAATGTACTCTCTTGGTATTCCCCCCTCCCCTCCCCCCTCCTCATATTCCACAGTCCAGTCAGTTGACTCAGCCCAGGTGCTCTCGGCGGTGCTCTTTCAGTTATCGGATGGGGTGCTTTAAATACCTGTAAGCTGTAATACCAAGTAAGACTTTCCGAGGAAATATTGACACGCCAAAGATGCTGCTGTTATACAAGGAGATTTTAGAAACCGACATGCAGGGTGCCACACGATTGCGGACATGGCATTTGTTCTGGGAGGGACCTGGCTCAGAGAGCTGTGTGGGGGTCTCTTTGTCATTGCGTGAATATTCCTTGCATGAAACGATGTCGGAATGACTGACTGATTGATGCTCTAGATATATCCTGTGTACAGGATCTGGCATTCTTGGTATCTCTATTGGGATCAATGCACTTTCTCACCACGCAGCGTGCACTGTGATCTGGTCTGTCATAGCTACGGTTGCTATTGCAGTTGGTGGCAGTATTCGTAAATTCCATGCCATCGGCTGGCTCACCTGGGCAGGATTTATTTCCATCTTTACAGCAGTAATGATCGTCGTGTAAGTGAATCCTTCTGCTTTTTTTTTCATTAGAAAGGAAAAAAAATAAATAAGTTTCCTGATAGCAAACCCCCAACCCACCTGAAAGTTCTGGCACAGATAGTGAGGTTCAACTGGTTATCAGCGGCCTTGCCATTGCTACAATGCCAGGAGAATATGACACACTGACGCTTCAAATATAGGATTGCCGTCACAACTCTTGATCGTCCAGCAGCAGCTCCACAATTTGGAGACTTTGATCTTGGTTATTATGTTATTGCTCATCCGACATTCATAGCAGGAATGTCTGCATCAGCAACCATCTTCATCTCATCGTCAGGATCGAGCGCCTTCATTCCAGTAATTGCAGAGATGCGAAACCCAAGAGACTACCGCAAGGCGCTATACGTCTGCAACGCAATTGTCAATAGTGCCTATTTGAGCTTCGGTCTCGTGGTGTATCGCTGGTGCGGCCAATGGGTTGCTTCTCCGTCCCTTGGAGTGAGCCCCCGTCTGATCATTGAGAGAATAGAGAGCTGACTTCCTTGTAGAGCGCTGGTCAAACCGTGAAGATGGTCGCATATGGCATAGGCATGGTTGGTCTGATTGCTAGTGCCGTGATCTACCTCCATGTTGCTGCCAAGTATTTGTTTGTTCGTTTCCTGCGAAACTCGAAGCATCTCCAGTCCAATTCTGTAGTGCACTGGGCAACTTGGCTGTAAGTCCTCTCTCTTCTAAAATACAGCGCGTCTACTTAATTAGTATAGCTCGTGCACCTTTGGACTGGCATTCCTGTCTTTCATCCTCGCCGAGGCAATCCCAATTTTCAATTATCTGCTATCGCTCACGGGATCGATTTGCTTTGCACCACTGGCAATCATCCTGCCGGGACTTTTCTGGCTGCATGATTACAGTGACTGGAGGAGAGGGTCTGCAGGAAAGAAGGTTGCGTATTGGCTGCATTGGCTCCTGGTGGTTTTGGGAGTATTCATCATGATTGCGGGCACTTATGCCACCGTTCAGCTGATCATCGATGCTTATGCAGCAGGAACAATTGGTATGTTTAGATGTGTTCGTGGCTTGCTGACAGCGGCATTGGCTAACGGGACTCGCGGCAGGCTCTGCATTCTCATGTGCAGATAACTCAAACTCGTCTTAAGTTGGCACGACGAAGCATCAGATATGGGGAGGTTAAATGCCAACCGCGGCAATCCCCTTTTCTGCAATCGAGCTCGGACTAGGGTTTAAGTGCACCAACTGTATTTCTGTAGAGCCTTAAGGAGATATCGATAAGTAGAAGAGGCAATTTGCCTCAACCGACAAACGATAATGTTAGCAACATAGGCCAAACGAATGAATAATTGGACTGTACTTCAAGTCATACTTTTTCTATAGATCTGATAAGTAGCCAGCTAGCTGGAAAATAGTCGGCGGCTCTATACGTTAGACCGCCTACTCAGACCCCGCCACCGCCGCTGCACGAGCTACGCCGCGGCAGTGATAGTTGTAATGGCATTCCATTCAGCCAATTTTCTAAAAGACGAACGGCGAACAACGACGTTGGTACCCGGCGATAATGCTCGCTACGGTGAAAGACTCTGCTGTCGAAAGGTGGCGCAACTGAGGCCAACATCGTGACTGCCACTGATTATTGTCGATTTGATGGATGCACGACAAGGGAATTGCTTGCGCATGTATAGCTCGTACTTCTATACAGCACAACACACCTCATTTTAGCATCGCCCTTTTTTTGCCAACCTTAATTTCCCCTCGCATAAGATTCAAGGGCTGAGTGGTTTCGTCTTCGTCCCATCAAGCTGGCGGCGTGGATGAGGTTGTACTTGAGTGAGCTTACTAGGTAAGGTAGCTGGCATTCATCCTTGACGCGCAACCCTGTCCGCTGCATCCTCCGGCACGAACCTCAATCGTTCCCCCTCTGTCTGAGATTCTCAGCCGACCTTGATTGCGCTCCTGGCTCTCGTAACCATGGATCCAGATCAAGAAAACACGTCCAGTATGATGGCCCACGAAAGAAATGGCAGCATGTCGCTCGGTGCAGCACCTTTGATGGGTGGTGATGTATCTCCGATTCAAGGGGACTCCACCACTACAGCTCCCGGCCCTCAACCCGCACCGACAGAGGTTGATCCTAACGCAAAGATAGTCCAAGAAGTGGTGAATTCCGAGGTTGGTTGCGACTAGTACAAATGATGTGCTTTAGAAGCCGTAGCTGATTCCGCCTTTTAGATCGGAGTAGCTACTCTTTTGAATCGGCTCAAGCAGAGCATAGCCTCAGCAAAGGTACACAAGCTTCCAACCCTCGTGCGGTGTTGTAAATTGAGTCTTGCTGACGACGGGTGGAACAGGAGTTTGCGCTGTTTCTGAAGAAGAGATCCACGATCGAAGAGGAACACTCGAGTAGTTTGAAGAAGCTCTGTCGCGCGACAAATGAGAGCATACACAAGCCTGAGCACCGAAATGGCTCGTTCCTACAATCGCACGAGGAACTCAACTCTATACATGAGCGCATGGCAGACAATGGAGCCCAATTCGCCATGTCTCTGCATCAAATGCATGAGGATCTGACGGACATGGCTGCTAATATCGAGCGAGGTCGCAAACAATGGAAGGCGAATGGTCTGGCCGCAGAGCAACGCGTGGCCGATGCTGAGTCGGCGTTGAGGAAGTCGAAGACCAAGTATGATACATTATCAGATGATTATGATCGTGCTAGGACGGGCGATCGCCAGTCAGGCAAGATCTTTGGACTCAAGGGACCAAAGTCTGCTGCGCAGCATGAGGAGGATCTGCTCCGAAAAGTCCAGGCAGCGGACTCTGACTATGCATCCAAAGTGACGAATGCTCAGAATCAACGCGCGGAGCTATTGTCTAAGTTGAGGCCCGAGGCTGTCAAGGCTTTGCAAGACCTCATCAGAGAATGCGATTCCGCCTTAACATTGCAGATGCAAAAATTTGGTTAGTAACAAGTCTTACAATCGTTCCTCAGGGAAGGCATCTGAACTTACTGGTGCAAAGCGTCATTTAATGAGAAACTTCTCCTAAGCAACGGTTTGAATATCAGCCCTATGAAAGGCAGAGAGCAGGGGAGTCAACGCCGCAGTCTTGGTGAAGTTATCTATGCTATTGATAACGAGGGAGATTTGAGCAACTACATTACCAGCTTTGCTAGCAAAGTGCCACCAAGAGGTGCCGACATCAAATACGAACGCAACGCAGTAAGTTCCTCCTAATGCAGTTCTGATGTATCACGCTCACTGGAAACCCCAGGTTCTCAATCCAACACAACAACAGATCACACCTCAGCGTCTATCCGAACCTTCACCCCAACGACAAGGCCCACCACAAACCTTCGCAGTCTCCCAACCTAGTCCGCAACTGCAGCATTCAATGAATCAAAACTTTAGTCAAGCTCCAGCAGCTCCTTACCCGCAGCACGAGAGAAGCTTCAGCCAAACCCCAATCACGCAACCTCACAATGGCAATGCCATGGGTGGTGCTGTGAGTCCAGGATATCCATCTGGGTCCAATGGCTCTTCTGGTCCCCCCCAAATCTCTTCATTGCCTTTCCAAACTTCACAGACACAACTACCCTCGCCTTATCAGCAACAAGCACCACCGCCACCCATCCAATCTCCACATTCGCCACCCCCCATGGCTGCCAATACTACGCATCTAAGCCCTTTGAAACCCGTGTTTGGACTAAATCTCAACGAATTATTCGAGAGAGATGGCTCGGCTGTTCCAATGGTTGTCTATCAATGTATCCAGGCTGTCGATTTGTTTGGGTTGGAAGTGGAGGGCATCTATCGATTGTCTGGCACAGCCTCACACATAACCAAGATCAAAGCAATGTTTGACAATGGTAATCTTATTGCCTAGCTTCGTACATATGTAACGACTAATGACGATGCAGATTCCTCGAAGGTTGACTTCCGCAATCCTGAGAATTTCTTCCACGATGTCAACAGTGTTGCCGGCCTCTTGAAGCAGTTCTTCCGAGACCTTCCTGATCCACTCTTGACCACCGAGCACTACGCCGGCTTTATCGATGCCGCTAGTAAGCATGATCATCCCCAATCCTGTGATCTTTACTTACACCCAGCGCAGAATCTGACGATGATATTGTTCGCCGTGACTCTCTACACGCCATAATTAACAGTCTCCCAGATCCCAACTATGCAACATTGCGAGCACTAACACTCCACCTCAATCGCGTTCAGGAGGCTTCCGCTGCCAACAGAATGAGTGCCAGCAATCTGGCCATTGTCTTTGGACCAACCCTGATGGGCTCAAATACGGGGCATAATATCGGAGATGCTGGATGGCAAGTAAAAGTGATTGATACAATACTCAATAACACCTACCAGATCTTTGACGACGATTGATGAAATAGATACCCTGCGATCGACCAAAGACTTCAAAGCTACATCTAGATAGTTTTATGTGTATTTAGGCGTATTTGTGTATGATTAGCGACTGATTAGTTACTCGCAAAGCTCTCACTTTTCTTGACTTCTTGCCAGATGCAATCCTCTTGACGTGGAAAGTTTGGGCTACGTTGCACTGATCAGGTTCTGACCTCTCTGCCTTTTCTTGTGTGTTGTGGAAAATCCCAATTAATTCTGAGTCCACTATGTCCAGGAAACACTGTTATCTATATAAATTCCGGGCTTCGTGGCGAACGTCTATGCAAGATGTTTTACAATGTGGCAAATGAAATCTGCCAGTGACCCTTCAATCATCCAATAATACAAGGCATGGCTTGCTAGAAATCTTTAAGTGTTAAACACCAATCAGCTCTTCCGTGCGCCAAATAAAGTGAGACTTAAGCTGGTGTCATTTTCGCACCCTAAGCCAGAGCCGACACCAAGCATTTCCCATCGCCGCAAGGGGAAATGAACAAGTTTTTCTTTATCCGCAGTTCTACTTTCATTTGCGGCGCCTGTAGGGGTAGCTGAGCCGGCCTGTGCACCCGAAATCCCGCTCTTATCCTTTTGGCTCAGGATGAGCCAGTCTGAAGGGTTTGGTGCAAAGCTGAAAATATATCTTAGCTGTTTAGTCCAGGTGTTTTGGTGCAAACCGCGGATACATTGCAGTCTTAAATCATCCGGCAAAGTATCTACCATAAGGATAGTGAGGTCAAACATCCTCTCGATAAGTCTGCTTATCACCTGGTCATCGGAGTCGAATGCTGCAAGCTCAAGAAGGAGCGCCGAAAGTGCAAGTAATGCCTTGGCCCGATATTCATTTCCAGATTTCGAAGACTCGAAGGCGGAGTTGTTCGTGACAGTGAAGGACACGAGGAGAGGAAGCCAATTGTTGACGACAGTATCCTTCAAACAACTGTATTGTATGCTTGTTAGAAGCTGCCACATGCCATTGAGACTGGCTACAATCTCTGCAGCCAAGGAAGTCCCAGAAGTTGGTCCGCTATACGCTGTCATACTAACGATCAGGAGTAGATTTCTCGCCTGGGCCAGTGCAGCGTTGTCCTCCAAAAGGTCATATGAGGCAGCTGACTTCAGCGAAGGAAATAGCGAAAGAAATTGGGACTCGGCTTGTGCACGAAGGTGTTTTGCGACTGATATATTCAGGAGAGGGATAATGCTAGCCCAGGTCGTGCTTCCACTAGCAACAGCTGCTGCTATAGCCTGCTCAAATACCTCCAGTCGACTGGCTTGGTCACTTTCATTTTCTGCGGAAGATGAAGCATCCAGGCCAAATGTCGATGCAAGCTTCAACTGACAGAACGGCAGAGTAAAGTCAGAGGCTAAACTCAGGACAGCATCAGCTTGAATCAATCCACTTGCACTATTCCCATGGTCCGGCAGTAGAAGGCCATCAGTAAGTCTATCGATTGCAGCGCGACTCTCAGGACTACCGGTTTGGCAAATTGGCAAAACAAGACTCTTACTCATTGCTTCTGAATTAATAACCACGAGGAGCTGGATGGTTTCGCGCGCGTCATTGTCATCTAAAAGATGAGAAGCAGATTTGATGCCATCGGCCGAAGGCTGGTTCAAAGCTCGACGAATGACTTGCAATAACTCGGCCGCATGATCTCTGTGCAAATGTACCTGCTTTACTCTCAAGCGGTAGGATTCCTCAACCGTCATGAGTTCTGGAACGCTTGCTGGGATGGTGGCAAGAGCAAGCTCCTCCAACGAGTTCCGTGAAATGATTTGAGCTGATTGGCTCGAACCTGGTGCATGTGTATCGACCAACACTTCTTTGAGCTCGAGACATCCAAAACTGATTAGCGGACCCAATATAGTGGTCATGCTTGGCCGATTAATCATCTGTTTAAATTGTTGCACCCAGAGAGCCATAAGTTTGTCAAACTGGGGGGAGTCGAACGTGCGAAGCCGAGTTAAAAGCAGAGCGCAACTTCGCTGTTGCTCGCTTGATTTCCCCCAGGATTCTTCTAGACGTGTAGTAATCCTTTGGAATAAACGCTCCAGAGTTGCCTGGTCCATACTGTTGCCACTTGCTAAGACTCGCTCAATTTCGTCTGTGAAGTCAGCCTCTTCAACTTGGAGCACCCCAGCCATGTGATCGGATACAGGGGAGCAAGCGTCCGCAGCAGTTTTCCTATCACTCCGTGCAAGCTCCTGAGAAAGTTGCTGAGCAATCGAATTATAGTCGGGTATTCTCGAAGCCAGACTTGTCAGCGAGGCTAGCATTACTCTCGGACAGTAGTCATGTTCCTCTGCATGAACTCTAAGGCGTGCTAGTAGAACCTCGAACAGGTCTTTCACTGCGCCAATTGCGCCAAAAGTTTCGAGATGCAAGTCCAGACTGTCGGCGACAGAGGCAAGCACTTCAGGATCGGTGGAAGAGGTGACAAGCTTCAACACATCGGCAAGCATTGAATAGTCATCCATCATCTCAAGATAGCGGCGAATAGTGCTGAGCTCGGATACCGTGATTGAGGAAATTCCACCCGTCTTTGCCATGTCCCAGTCGCGGGAGCTTGAACTTGGCTGTTTTGTAACATGTTCAGCAACCTTCTGCCTCAGGAACAGCCCAAGCTCAGATCTAGTTGTTCTTGTTGATGCCAAGATGGCTCGCGAGAGGTTCTCGCTGCCAAGTGGCTGTATAGCATCTTCAACTTCTAAACTTGTCATCATGTTAGGAAGAGAGGACTCAATGCCAATAATACAGGCTCTAGTCGCAGCTTCTTCTTCTTCCACATCGAAGCCAGCGCGGCTCAGAAGCGTAACCCGCAATTCACTCATGGCTTCACTAAGGTTATGGGTTGGCAATTCAACAAGAAGCCTGGTGGCAAACGCGCCGTCCACTTTCACTTCTGCATTGTCATTCATTGCTCCGCATGCAATCAGCCACTGAAGGTAGATAGGCACAGAGAAATGTTCCGAGCGTGCAAGTTCCGATACGAGATGATACACAGCTGCTCTGGATCTCCCAGATTGAGAAGCTGATGAGTCGAGGAAGGAGAGTACTGCATCAGTTATTGGCGCTCCTAGTTTGCCCCATGACCTGATAATGCGGACGCCAGCAAAAACCTTAGTTGGTCCTGGTCGATATGCCGAAGTTGCCCACTCCAATACTGTTTTCATCAGCATTCCTTTATCGTCCGAAAGGGACCATAGCCGCATAGGAAGCTCGTTGATAAATACTTCAGACAGGAGGAGATCCAGTCGATGAATGACTTGCTGCCGTGCAGACTCTGGTTTTCCCAGGCTTGGAACGTCAAGCCTCTGGTTGCGAGAATCTATGGCTTCCACAATTGTGGAGGCTTTTTCATCTTCGCTGAATTTCGATAAGAGAACGTGCCTGTGCTTTGTCCATTGCTTTGAGGACACAAAGCTCTCTGGGTTTGTTATAAGAAGCCCTCTGAGCAAGATATCAAGTCTCTCAAGCAGGGGGCCCAAAATATCGACATCTTCTTGAGCTAAAATCTATTTCTTGTGTCAGCTGTTGTGATGAAGAACGCAAAGAACTTTATTACCTCAGTAAAATGGCCAAGTAATGCTGCCGATATGCGGCGAGCGTATTTGCGATATAAGAGGAGGTCTTTCCAATAGATCTGTACGATGAGAAGCCACATAGGGAGCTTGGCCTGCGTGCTACCCTCTAGTGAAGAAACCAGCCAGTCCATATAATGCTCGCGATCCAAAAGGTACTCGGCATGGAACGTGGTGGAAAGTCGGATTCTGCAGTGACATTAGTAGAGGTTTGGCCATGTTGTACTTTTGTGCGACTTACGCATAATTAATCTTGTTCCTAAAATCCTTCTCTCCACATAAGCCAATAACGCCCTCCAGGAATTGCTCTACGCAAACAGTAAAATCACGAATCCATTTCGCCTCACCACCCATGGCAAATGTACCACTCACGCCCTTCCGACGAAATGATCGGAGTTCATTTGCACCAACGCATTTGGCAAGCCAGATAGCTCGTTCGACCGGAATATTCTTGCTTAATGATTGGTCCAATAGCACCTTGCCTCTGATACCATGAGGGATGGAGCGGCTAAGCCGCCGTAAAGAAATGGTAGGGTTGGCCAAATCTTTCAGCCACATTTCCCTCTTTGTATCTGTCACCGTAACCCGAGGAGGTGGCTTAAATGTCGAATTAGAAGTTATCTGACCGTACGCTCGTCTTTGTGCAAGGACACCAGTAAAGAGGGAGGACAGCGTCAGCAGACCACTCTTGTGTTTCAAGGATGGGAAAATTGAGGCTTTTGCGGACCCAGTCTCATTCTGAGTCATTTGAGTCTTGTCGTAGAAACCTTGACGGATCACAGATTCGGAAAACTGGTCTTCTGGATGATTTCCAGTCCATGGAAAGAAGTCGGCGTGCCCTGTGCTGTGTCAGCCTATACCACAGCACACCGAAAAAAGAGACTTACCATTAGGAGTGTAGTGAGGAGCCGCAGAAGGGACTTCTAATGTATATGGTTTGGGGCGCGCATCTTTCTTTGCGCTGGTCCCAGGCGTGGACTTTGGCTTGTTCGCTACCGTGGCCGGTGCTTGTTGACCTGGTCGTGTGGGCATGGGCATTGGTATAGGTCGGATGGGCAGAGCAGCCACCTCACGCTCCTGCTCAGCGCCAGGGTTCATACTACTTGGCACATCGCTATGGAGGGTCGGCCTACCTCGCGAACGTGTAGTCGGGGGCTTCCAATTAGATGGCGCATCGAGTATAGGCCTCGGAGACTCGAATGGACCGGCATCGTTGGAATCTTTTGTCACTTCCAGCTTCAAGCGTGAACCCCCAATCCTAGATTGCGCGCTCCCATACCGGGACTGAGTAAGTTCCGTGTTCTCGAGGGTCAAATCGACAAAGGCTTCGTTCGATTTCCTCGGCGTCGAGGACGCAGACGGATACTGGTGCGACAAGGAGCGGTGTTGCTGCTGTGGCCGTTGGAGCACATTGTTACCGCTCAGCGATCGCTGGCCAGCTGGACGAGAGGTCATGATGGGCTTGCTGGCTCCATACCGAGACCGAGGATAATGATTCGAGGGCTAATGATAATAATGGTTGTTTAGTGACAGGCTGAGGTTGGTGTTGCCACCACGGGCGGCAAGAGGCACGGGGCAAGACGGGGAATGCTATCAGCTAAAGATGATGGGAAATTCGAACGGCGGCCGTGTTGCGGTGGACGATGGCGTAGGTGAGGAATGACAATGGGATCGGGATGTTGAAGCAAGAGGTTGAACCGTGACCATGGGACTGTACAGTACGGTATGTCGTCCAGGTGTGGTGTGGTGGGTCTCCTGGATAAGCCGTTCCGGGAATATTGCTTGGCTTCGATAGGCCGGCGACTGAGGGAAACCCCGATATGGAGGCGCGGCTTGACAAGGAGATATGCGATGTCGCGAAGGGAATGACATGCGATGGTTCCAGTCTCTTCACGACGGCTGCTGGTGCGATGACACAGTATTGGTAATGGCCGTCAGCGCTTGGTGCTCGTCGTGTCCCATCCCCTGCCGTGCGGAGCGGATAGGTAAGGTAGTAGCTGATGCGGTTCTCGTATTATTGTCCGGCGGGATTGTCGTAGTCGTAGTCGTAGTCGCAGTTGCCAGTTGCAGTTGCACGAGACGGGCGAAGGGACCGGCCCAAGCTAGGAAGGCGAGGATGGGGCTGCAAGGAGGGCAGGCAGGGCCGCTCCCACTGGAGGGCCACGGGAGCAGGGCAGGAGCGCATACCGTGTCGTGCTTACCTAAAGCCTAGTGGTGTGGTGTGGTCGGTCGGCCACGGCGCTTGCTCCGCTTGAAGAAAGTGGACAGTCCCGCACCCGCCCACGGAGTACACAGAGCACGCCGACCTTCGTGGCGGGTACCGTAATCAACCTCAAGCTTCCGTATTAGCCAGCATCACCTCCCTCCCCCCTTCCTCTTACCCTCCCCCAGACCGCGACCCGATTTGCGCATCCCTCTACAATGTCGTCCAAGAAGGATATGAGAAGGCCGGACTTGGGTATGCCTGGCCTGCGTTCCGTCCTAAACCCAGGGAACTAACGCTTCTTTGCAGTGATCCCCTACCAGCAACCCGAGCCGAAGAAGGATGCTGGCGATATTTCGAGTACAATGGGAAGCACGCTGCCAATGGCTGCTATGTTTACGCGGAACAAGTTCATTGGCTGGTAAGTCACCTCTGGCTCCTACGTAACTGGGATGGCTTCTAATGGAGTAGGGGATCTGTTGTGTTTGCTATCCAGAACTGGTTGGGAGAAAGTGTAGAGGCGCGGAAGACTGCGAGTCAACCTGCAATCTTCTCGGTTGGCATGGCATGTAAGTGGTGTTGATTCCTGCTGGCGTGGTATAGATTAAGATGTGCTGACATGATGTCTCTTCCTAGTGCTGGCTCTCGTGGTCACCTACCTCCCCATGTTCCTTCCACCACCAGTCACTCGAGGAGCAGGCACAGGAACCGAAGCTCCAGCGGCAGCCCCGCCATCATAGAGGGCTAGAGAGTAAGGAGTGATGTACAAATAGTATGGGAGTCATTGAAACTGTATACTTGTAATTGAAGATACCAAAGGGGGATATTTTGATATTTCATGGAGACTTTCATGTGTCTGAGCTTTTAGATGTCAAATCTAGGCGAATTTCGCGCAAAAACATCACCTTCGATCCCCCGCTTTGCTGTGGTCGAGAGGTTCAAGAAGACATCAGACGACGGACCATGCCTCGGGATCTAAAGATCTAAGTAATTCTGCATGGAAAATCGAAGTTGAATTGTCGAACAGACCGAGCGTTGACGTAATGCAAGCATTGCCATACAGCGAGAAGAAGATACTTGATTGCGTGGCGCGGCCATAAACATGCAAGTCACTATTGGTCCAGACTCCAGCCAAACCCGGCCGTGTTGATCGCATTCGAATGAACTCGGCCTCAAGAGATCATGGTCACGTGCCTATGACCACAGTTGCCACAAATGCTCAAAAGGGCTAGCATCCTCAGCGGCCCCTCCTCTCTTCTTCTTCCCCTCGAACCTCATCTGCCAACAACCACACTGCACAACTCCACTCTACACTCGAACATTCTTCATTTTACAAAGCGAAACCACTCGCACCACCTTCTTGACATACGTCCCCAAAACCTGCCCCAAAGAACGCCAGGAACACTCGAGTTTATGACTTCAAAAATTGAAAATCTGAAATCTTTCGGTGAGCCTCACCACCCAGTCACAGGCTGATAGCACGATGAGGTCGCAGCGAAGAGCGGGGGATCGTCCTCTGGATGCCTTCGCCTCTAGTTACGCTTGGCTGTACCTCATCTGTGCTGTTCCTTGTGCTTATCCTTCAGTACTTTTGCGATCGCGCTGACATTTCCGCGGCAAACAGACCCCTTCGCCGAGGCCGACGAAGATACAGGAGAGACTAAGCAGTCTCAGAATTACATTCACATCCGAATCCAGCGTGAGTATATCTGGCGCTCCTGCTAGCACGTTACTTTCCAGAGTTTCGATTTCTCTTCCGAGTTTTACATCGCGATAAGCTAATGATTCTGTGGCTCAGAACGCAATGGTCGTAAGACTTTGACAACTGTCCAAGGTCTTCCTAAGAAATTCGACCAGAAGAAGATTCTCAAGGTCATCAAAAAGAAGTTCGGTAAGTTGAAGGTAGCTGATGTCCGACGCCCTAGGCTAACATTAACTGAAGCTTGCAATGGCACCATCGTCGTTGACACTGAGATGGGAGAGGTGATCCAGCTTCAAGGCGATCAGCGAAAGGATGTTCAAGAGTTCCTCACAGATAAGAAGGAGGGTTTGGAGCTAGATGCTAAGACCATCAAGGCAAGGCTGAAATAATTATCAATACTGGAGCTATTCTAACTCCCTACGTAGGTCCACGGTTTCTAAGCCCATCGGTTCCACCCCACCAGCTATCGTCGATCAGGGGCTCCGATAGAAGTAGCGCCAATTCCCCCTTCACTTCTTGCCCTGCCTCCACAACGATGGTTGGGTCGATCTGTTGCTTATGGTACGGTTCGATTTGGGGCGTTCGATGATACCCGCATTCTTCATAGAAGGCATTACTGGCATGGTATGGATGGAATGGTTTATTTTCATTTTTTCGCCTTGCAATGGGATATTGCTTCTGTATTGCTTTCATACGATAATCCTCGCGGCAAGCATTGTACCCTCTCCAGTCTCAGGATCTTGAGTGGTATGGTCAGACAATAAGAACGAGTTTTACCATAATCCAACACGATTTGAGTAGTTATGAGTAATATTGAAATCTGTGACATGACAACAATACGGTCGCACCAGGTTAACCGCCTTACCGTCGTCAGCTTATCGATATCCCTCAGAGTGCGTACAAGCCGCAAAGCTGCTCGTTCACGGAACTAGTTGAAGTGAATAAAGATCTATTTAAACATATACTGATGTTTGAAATTGCTTGTCTGGTGTCCTCTAAACGTAGTCCTTATACCTACAGAAGGGTTGAAGCACCACGAAGATAAAGACGCTGAGCAATTTACCGTATATCCCTTCCGACCATACCAATCATGCCTATGGCAATCTTCAAATACTCGCAACAAAGTCTCACAATCGTGAATAAAGGAACAGGGGGATCGTTCTCCCGAGTCAAATGTAATTGGAAAAGCAGGCTGACCATACTTATGAAACTTGCAATCGAGAAGACCGAGATGGATAATGAGGTTTCTTTGAGAATTGCAAGCCGAGGATGTGTCAGGTGGTACAGGAAGGTTAGTGTCTTCACACAAGGTACTTTCTGTCAGCCTGCGTTTGTTCCACGAGTCTGCCAGACGCCAAGGCACGGGATTTAGGTATCTGGCTTACCGCAGCGATGCTAATCCAGGCCGGTAGCAGAAGACGAGGATCTTCAGACCCCCCAGAAAGGTAAAGAACCCACGAGGTGATGTAGGCGTTGATCGAGTTGGTTGTCAAAAGACGGACGAGGGTCGCTAGCATACATCAGAGACTGGCACTCTATTTGAAGCTGGGGTAGTTAATTACCTTGAGGCGTATAGTGTAGCAACCTGCGGAATGTCAATATGGTCGAATCGAACCTCGGTCAAAGTGCTTACCATCTAGACATGAGACAGTCTGTGAAAAAGAAGGAGAGATATGCAGATGCACAGCACTACGAGCACGTTAGATCAAGTGTGTTCACTGAGACCTCCCCGCACGACCAAGCCACTACCTGCAAGACAACCTTGTGTCCCCATTTACTTGGCCGAGCTCTCTTCTTCCCTCTAATGCTGTTTGAGTGAGACGTACCCAAAGAACGGCAAGAAACACCTCCGTCACCCTAAATCGCTTCTCTACACTCCATGGCTGCGCGGGTAATGATGGATCGTCATTCAACAAGAGCTCTCCCATGAAAGTAAGAGCACACCGCAATCCCCACCATGCAGCCGGAACGGTACTAATGGCTCGACATAGTAGGAGTGGCAGATGCCAGCGCTTATCCACGCCTAGCAGGACGGCCACTCGAGGGTGCAAAACGGAGTTCTCCTGTTCTGAATCGCTGGCAGATGGGCTCGGGGTGTATGAGGGCGGGCGAGAGATTGAGGACACAGTTCTGTGGGCACCGGTGACTCGCAAAGATAGAGAGGACTGGGAAGCCAGATCAGAAAGGGTTTCTACGGCATGTGCTGCCGCATCGCAGTTGATGGGTTCGAAGGGAATATGATCGTCCTAGTCGTTGACTGCAGCATAGCGCATTAGCGACAAGAATGAAGCAAGAGGACATAATCGAGAAAGAACGGTAGAGAAGAGGTCGAATCTGCGAGCTAGATTGCGAGGCGTTGGTGTAACTATCCTTGGTGACCTTATGCACTGTCCTTGTTGTTACCACATACCAGATATGAAAATAGAAATGAAGCCAGAAATCAGAAACAATTGCTCGCTGGGAGATCAAAAGGGTATTACAGGTCGGGGCCAAGCTCAGCCGGAGATTGAACTGTTAAGGATCGACTAGACGAGCACCTGTCGGACAGCACTTTGAAGCTTTCACTTAGTACGACGACGACGACGTATGACGATGGCCATGTATAGTCCAGGGGTTCATGCAGCGGCGTTCCCTTTCGGTTACTACCCCAGAATTCGGGTACGGAGCAACTGGCTGACACCGCCCTAGAATATTTTGGGCTTGTCGTATGCTGTCGATGATAGGAGCCCGGAAGCTCGAGAGTTTGGAGGGAAGTTGCTTGCAACGGCGGGAAAGAGACCTTTCAGGAGCACGTTTGTCTAGCTACATAGAGTTGGACTACTGGAGAAATACCCCATCTGGTGCGGCGTGGGCATTCTGACCGAATCACGTGATGCAATTGATAGTGACGATACGGAATTACTCGAGCCCAAGGAAAAAATTGGATGATTGAGTTGGCGCCTTCAAGAACTCTCCTTTGCCGCCCCGCTCCTCTCATCAACTCAGGAAGAGCTTAGACTCCGGTATGGCACAATCTCTGCGGAGGCCTGTCCTCTCGGTTGTCGGTCTCGTCCCTTCCATTCCTTCCGCCATTCAGTATCGATACTTTTCGCAAGTCGCGCCACGATGGGCGGTTGCTCAGCCAGGAGCGGCGAGAGCTGCACAAAGTCCCGAGCGGAGTTTGAAAGTGGCCTCAAAGGAGAACATGCAAATTCCTTCTGACCTTGGTCTTCTCCCCGGTATGCTTGCCAATTGGAGGTGCGGCAGCAGTAAAACTAAGAAGTCCTGCAGGCACATTCATTACACCGTCCGGTTCTAAACGACCTTCTCTTTTCCAAGACCCCAAGGGGCTGTTCAAACTACAATGGTGGCGGCTCCGATTTCGTGTGCGCGACGTGTTTTCTAGCTTAGTCTTGGTGTGGTCTTCTCCGCGAAAAGAATCATGGTATCGAAGGATGGTCAAGATCAACCGGAGCCAAATTGCTCCCTCTGCGGTGGCTTTACACCAAACGATGTACACAGCGTTCGCCGAAGGAGACACGACTACGCTGCGTAAGATATGTACGGATGGGATTCATGATAGCTTCCGTGCCCGTATCGCTTCGAGGCCACGGGGCGAGAAGACTGCGTGGGAGATTGTAAGATATAACAAGAGGGCCAAGTTGATGTCAAATCGAGCGGCTAGATTGCCTCTTGATGGATGGGCTGTCAGGCAAGCTGTAGTGAGAATATCATCACGACAGAAATTGACTCGATACAGAGCCAATGGCACCATTGTACCAGGCACTGGTAAGGAGAAAGATGTTGTCGAGTATGTTGTAATACAGAAGATGTATTCCGGTTGGAAGGATCAGGAGTGGAAGGTCTGGGGAACCACAGATGTGACCACTCTTGGAGATTTGGAAGCTGAACTGAATAAGGATTTGTAGATGAGACTTGTTGATTTCAAGATGTATTGCAAAGCATTTGCATGGGATGGAGTTGACTCGTATTACTGGATTGTATAATCAGAGTGTAAGAATATCAAAAGCGAAGACTGTCGAACCGGTTTCTCCAAAAAGGAGTATATGTATGTACCATCTCAAATCCAAATCCACCTCAAGAACGTCAACAATTTAGCCCGTATATATCTCCCAATCCTCTCCATATATATCCCCCCTTCTCCTATTCCTCTGTAGCTCGCAGCACTTTACCTGCGTATGTACTTGCAACAGTGCTATACTGAATAGATTTCACCAGATCAATATCCAGCTGCAACTGTTATGGTTCATCGCCCACTCAAAAGAATTTGCCTTTGTGATCGACAGTGACAAGACGTGCCTGAGGGATGCTATTGATCTCATCTTCATCAGCATTCTCAGACGCGCCCTCAACTCGCCTGTCAAGATAAGGTGGACGGTCCAGTGCATCAAATCGGTGTCCTTTAACCTTGGCCTCGACAAATCGATAGGTCAAACGGACAAGCAGTGCTCCAAAACCCCATAGAAGTCCTCCAACTGGAGCGGCAACAAAGGCACCAAAAGCACTCCAGTCATTTCCATAAAGACCTTGCTCCAATAGCATCAATTTGGCACCGTCTAGAGCATTGCCGAAATAGATGGTTCCGAAGATGAAGACTGTGAGAAGCCCGCCAAGACCACCAACGACTACCTCAAAGCCTCTCCACCAGTAGCACCGATCGCTGAGACCAAGCATCAGAACAGGAATACTGGAGGCAGATACAAGATCAGAGATCAAGTATATCTGAAGCACACTTGGTGCTTTCAGTGCAATAACCACAACTGGGAAGATAATGGCTACGACGGCGGCACGAATCCACCAGATTGAGATCTTGTTGCGGAAAAGGTCATTGGAAGCTGTCGAAACCATAGCTGACTGGAAACTATCAAACGCTGCTGTGCTTAGGGACACGACCATGACAAGAACAATTCCAACCGTCCAAGCGGGAAGTTGCTCCAGGAGGTAGAAGAAAGCAACACTGCCATCCTGATCAGGGTTGTTAGGATCGAAAGCACCAGACCACTATCAGGAAGTCAAGTCAGCTCAGGTTCAGCACCAAAGGTTTGAAGTCAAGGTCCATCATATAAGGAAGGGTAAGAAAAGCTTACTGTGGCAATAAGGCCGGTAGAGCCGACAAGTGTCAAGATAATGAGGGTGACCACCGCTGCGATGCTAACTCCAATCCAAAGATCGCGGTCACTACGAGAGGCGAAAGTACGTATCCAGAAGTTGGACAGGAAGAAGTCATTCGTCAAGACAGCAACGGGCAGGATGTACAAAAGCTGCCATCCAAGTAAACTTGCTTCGGTCAAGCCGGACGAGTCAATCAGACTTTTATCGATCTTGGTCTCAACACCAACAGTGATCGTTGCAATGATTACTGAATAACAAGTTAATAGATGTTCACAAACGTGTTAACACTTTGCACCCACTCAATCCAATTACCATAACGCCTTGGACATTGTCGGTGATGAAAGAAATCTTGAAGCCGCCCAATGCTGTGTTGGATGTCAGTACAAGCGAAGAAAGTGATGCGAAGTGCTCATACAGGTGTAGATGGTCGTGACAGCACACTCTACAATAACCATTGGGAGACCGTCCATGCCGGTCAAGGCAGTCATGATCTGCTGCAGGGCTGAGAGCTCAGCTACCATGTATAGAAACATGGTGACCAGTGTCAGGAAACTCAAGTAGAGAGCGGTAATCAAACCATAGCGCTGTCTTGTCCATTCGGTCAAGACAAAGCCCTCAGGACATTTTGCTCTGATGATCGGGCCCAGATACGCAAATATCATCAATGGCCCAGCAGAAGTGACTGCGTAGATTACAACACCTTGGACACCAGTGATCGTGGCAAGCTGTGGGTACGAGAAAAGTATACCGGATCCAAGGGCTGTGAAGTCACGATAGGGCATAATTAGTAAAGTAGATCAGGGGGAGGAAGGGGGTTTGAAGCGGCAAACACTTTCCCACGCAAGCATTAACTTGATCGAGTATTTACGGTGCAATCTCAGCTTTGTCTCTGCAGGACTTATGATCTCTTCAAGGAAAAGCAAGAAGGTGGATCAAAAGCTGTTGCATTTGACTCAGCGCCCGTAGTGAAGCCACACTGCTCTCTTCCTCGCTCAAATCATCACTCTTAAAGCAACAGAGATTATCACCTCGAAGCAATATGAGATCCGAGGATTGCGAGGAAGATGCAGCGATTAATTTCTAAATACGAACCTCTTCACAACTCATTCTGTCACAGATAGTTCTCCTCACTTGCTATGCGTTTGGTGGGTTGGCGAAAGCGATGCTGCCGCTCTCAAAAGACAGCGCAATGGTTGGTGGACTAACCAGACGCAATAAAGTTGAGAGCCAAGGGAAAAGCTGCAAGAAGTCAGCAAACGACCGAGAATACTCTGTCAATCAACGGAAGCACAAAGGCCGCCACTTCACCAAAGGATCCTCGGTGCCGACTTCATCAAACACGCGCGCAATTCAGTAACTGACCACTTTGTGTCCTGTTCGAGGACAAGTAATCACTCTAGAACCAAATTAAGCAAAGCTCTTGTAAAGGTCGGGGTACGCTGTTACCTTGGTTTGGTTTCTCAGTCGCCATGCTACATAGCAACCAAAAACCCTGCAGGGTCTACTCAGTATAAGGTCTCGGTCTGTTCGGGATCCACATACAAGAATGCCCCATAAGTGAGGTAGATGATGGCATTTGAAGCCTGGATTTGGCAGAAAAGCATCCCATCAGTCTTGGTGTCCTGCAGATTGGAGAGCAGAACAGTGCATGAGTGCACAGATGCATACCTGACTAGAAGGTTGACCCATGGTGGCGGGACAGGAAATAATCAAAAGAAAACAAAAGGGCACAGATTAACCAAAGGTCCACAACGGTCCCTACAGAGAAGTTTTGAAGTCGTTGAACCTCCTGCGCGTGTTGGAAAGATGCAAAAACGGTGGCGTAGGAAAGGCGGAGCAAATTCTTTTGCAATCTCATCATCATCCATCCCGCACCGGCGACAACCGAGGACGCCATACCTATTTGATTTGGCGCGCCATGGGGTTTCCTCTCCAGTACCCATTATTCCATAACCCCAATTCTTGACTGCCATCTGAGACTGTGGGAAGGAAAAGTCGGCAATATTTAAGTGCACGATCATAGAGTTGCTGCTTTGGCTATATCATCGCAATACATATATACATACACCTGAGGGGAAGAAGGTCCACTCCCAATACCCTTCGTCAAGGTTATCACATTGAGTTGAGAACGAGACTCGAAAGCTGTCTCAATCAAATGCTTTTCTTCTTGCCTTTTGTCATTGACCGCGGCAACCATCAGAAACCCAACCAGGTGCAGGACCGGCAAAGATGGGACAAATAGTTTACAGAATCATTTTTGTCATTTTAGCTACATAACCAGGGCGACCAGTGACTGCACTTCCTTCTTACTATCCTGACCCTCAAGTAGATATCAACCTAGGCCAGTTTTTGTTTGTAGCAAGAAATAAAGAAACAGACCGAAGCCTGAAAGATGTCCCCGTGACCATAATACCAGCAAGCAGTAATCCGCAATCATAGGAGAGAAAGGAAAATCAAAGGCAAACAGATCTTTTCTCGTGTGCCTATGCTGTACAGCAATAAACGCCTCAACCGTAACATTCGTAAACTCATGGTGACTGCTTTAGACAAGTCCTGCTGTGCTTATTAAGATAGGCAGGGCCGTAAAAGGGTTGTTTGCTGACAGCCATCTACTGGTGCTCGGTTGTTCTCTGAGCAACCTCCTCATCTCCACCTTTGACTGGAGCAGCCTCACCAGACTCTGGTTGAGGTGCAGCAACTTGCTGAGGAGCCATTGCCCATTGAGGAGGAGTAGGCAATTGGTACTGGGGTGCATACTGAGAATATTGAGAAGCTCCCGCAGCAGGGTATCCAGGGCTACCAGACATGAAAGATACAGAGCTGGGACCTGGTGATGTGTATGGAGTGAAAGGGACCCCAGGATATGGAGGCGATGGGTGAGTTGCGTATCCATAGCCCGGATGTTGAAGTAGTCCGAGACCATTCAAGAAAGGGTTCCACTCAGGGTACTGTTGATACGAGACTGGAAAATTAGCATAGCTCTGGGCTACTGGTGGTGGTGGTGGTGGGTATTGGACCACAGCCTGGTGGACTGGCGATGGGACAGATAGTGGCATACGCTCTTGCTCCGAGCGACGACGAGGGGCTGGCGACTGGAACGTATCGGCTGAAGGATGACGACGAACAAAGCTTGATGGCGCGGAAGCAAGTCCAATCTTGCGACCATGGCTAGAGTCCTTTGCCGCAACTCTCAAAGTCTTGCCCAAATAAGATCGACGATCCTTCTTCATGTTAGTGGAAGACATCTTTCAAGGTATGAGGAATCAATACCATGTTAGCCGTAGCGCGTTGAGCACTCTCAATAGTAGTAAATTCGACAAATGCAAAGAAGTATTGGCCGCCCTCTTAAAGATTGTCAGCTGCAGGAAAGCAAGATTAAAATAAAAATGTAGAGATTGACATACCAGGGTGCTTGGAAGGCTGGTCCATAACATGCACATTACGAATGCTACCGAATTCAGAGAATAGACCTGCGATGTCATATTCTGAAACGCCCACGGGAAGATTGCCAACAAACACTGAGCGTCTGTCAACCTCATACTTCTCCAAAAAGACACGTGACTCTGCGTCGGCTCGAGCAAGGGCAGCAGCGTTTGGCGACTTATTGGGTGCCACCAAGTGCATTGCATAAAGTGGGTGGTTAGAAAAAGTCTGCCAATGTCAATTCGAGTCCAAGGTTTGCAAGAAAATAGGCATACCTGGCAAGCCATACGTCCAGTCTCGAAAAGATCGAAGTATGCTATAACACCTGGGCCCAGATTCTGGTACTGCTGCTCAAGGACGGAGGTATTCCATGTCGTCACCTTGCCATAAATACCCAAGATTTGCTTGGCCTCGGAGGCTTCCAAGGAAGAGCCATTCTTCTTGCAAATGTAATACATGCCTCACGGATCTGTCAGCTCAGCAACGATTGTCAATTTTGTTTCCAAGAACTCACGGTTCGCATTAGTTTGCTCAATTCGACAAGCTCGGCCATTGATCATCTTGCCGTTTCCGAAAATCATGGCTTCATTAGCATGTCTCTGGCACTGTTCCAGATGTAAGCAAAAGATTTAACAGGGCCCTTGAGAAAACAGAATGCTTACTGTGAATTGCGCAAATGAGTATGGCATGCCCTTGTTGTCTCGGCGGACCTTAACGAAGACCTGTCCATACTTGCGGAAGGCTTCAGTGACGGAGGCGGTGAGGACTTCATCCGATGCTGTAGCGAGCAGGCTGTTATCGGTGTCAGTGCCAGCCATGCTCCGGCCTGGAAACAACTTACTTGGCAACGAAAATGCAATATGCGGGTGGGTAGTAGGCTTGGGCATTGTTACCTGAGATCTCACGGCCGTCGTGCGTCACCAAAGCATGACCGTTAGAGCCATTAGAGGAAGATCCGGATCGATCAGAGCCAGAGCGCCAATTGCGGCTCATAAGCGACTCCTTCTCGGCAGACTTGAAGCTACCACCAGAGGTGCGCTTCGTCTTGGAAGGAGTGAACGCAAATGGGTCATCACGGCGACCACTATTGCGAACAAAAGGGTGCGTATAGCTAGTCCAAATATCAGTCCATCATATCATACACTAGAACATAGTAAGAAACTAAAGGAAGATCTTACCGCTTGGTGCCGCCAGGAGTGAAGCCCTTGCTGCTGCTCGAGCCGCGCTTTGCAGCATTGATTGAATAACGTCCGGTGGACTTGATGGTGACGTCAACCGCATTGTCGTCTTCCAAAGAGAGTGCACCAATGTCATGAAGCAAGACACCTCCTGGTGCATGGGAATATTAGCAAAGACTCGACCAGATATAAGTGAATGGAAGAGCCGAATGAAAGCTGAGAATAAAATGAAACTGTGGAAGACTGCAACGCAGTGAACGCCGAATTGAGGGCAAAAGAATTAGGGCGGAGGTATGATAATGTACTTTTGACGTGGATAAGAATACGTGCAGGGGGTAGAGCCACCTCAATGGAAGTTGGCCAAGCAAAGGGGAATCGAGTGCATTGCATACGCACAACAGAAGGAAAGGGGGCGGTGCTGGAAATCGGAGGAAATTGCTCATCCACGGCGCACAAAGGTGTCAAAAGGGAATAGAGGTGAGGTGTGCGCTCCCACGCAGGTCGCGGTAGGGGGTTCGCGATGGTGTTCGCAAGAAGTGAAATGGATAGCAAGAGTAAAGCAGGAAGGAGGTAGCAAGGACAAGGAGAAAGGAAGTAGAGTAGAAGTAGCTTTGAGCATGCATACCTGGAGCTTCATCGCCAGACTCGCTGACAATACCGTCGTCATGACCATCGTCGTAAGAGGTCATGGTGGCAGGCTTGGCATCAGCAGACGAGCCAGCTGTGCCAGCGCCCTCAGCACGAATGGAGGTCATGGTTCCAGATGTATCTGGAGTGGTTGGCGACATTGCGACGGCGCGTAAATCAAGACGGATGATGTGAGAGAGGTGAGTGAGAACAAAGTAGTGTGATCGGTAGGTGGAACAGGCTAGGAGATATCTCCAGCAGAGGGTTACAAGGAGGCTTTCGATTTTGAGAGTGAAGGTACGGTGGCTTGAATGTCAAACTTCCGAGAAAGCAGAAGAGAGAAGAAGAGAGGAAGAGGAGGTGAGGCTTGGAGGATTTATAGATGGCGAGAGAACGTAGGGCAGCGTCCTAAGTCTCTAGGATTTGTAGTGGGCGAGAGAACGTAGTGCAGCGTCCTAACTCCCTAGACGATGTTGAAGAGATGTGACTGTAGGCGGCAGTGGCATTTAGAAAGTAGAGGACCACGTGTGACAATGGATAGACCCGGCAGTGGACTTAGTCTCCGGCAGTGAGGTTGTCCGACTGGGAACTGGCGGGATGATCAGGTCCTGTCCTGGCTGTGGTCCTTGCACTTCCACAGCACCGAGACCCGGTGCTGTACTGTACTGTACTGTAGTGTACTGAGTGGCCCGAGATTGTACGGTAGCTGCCAGAATACGGCCCGGTCCGACATCTGTGCCGGGGCGGGCGCACTGCCGTCCGTGAATAGTTGCCCGACGCGGTATTTGCAAAGTCAACTAGCGACTAAGTCGAAGCACAACAGGCGCCTCGCCTCCCCTCACCCTCAGGGGAACGAGTATCTTCCTTTATACGGCAAGCATCGCAACCAGAGGCCGTAACATAAGAGAGCCTCAAGTGGGAACACCGCCGCTATCCTAAGCAAGCACATCCCAGGTCTACGCCTTGCGTTTGGGCGCTGGTCATTGACCATCTCTAGCGCGCACAATGCAAGCAATACCAAGTGTCTCGCCCAAGTGGAACTTGGACCACATGGATCCAGCACTTAGATATGACAGCAGCCGTGGCACGTTCATTACTGCTCGGTGCTCGGAGACGCCAGATGATCTGGATCAAGAAAGGATATTTACCATGCTCTGTCTGAAGGAACGGCTTGTGGTCAGTTTGACACATTCACCGTGAACCATGGCTGGCCCTGGCGCTAACTTTGCTTCCACAAGAGAATAGCATTCCGATTTGATTTGTTTTAGACATGGCGCGTATCAAGTCTCCGCAAGAGATGACACTAATAATTGGTTTTCCAGAAGCAGTGCTCGACTCGGCCGTTACCAGGCTTCCACAAGAGGCTAGCATGCATATTGAGTGTGCTGCTGCAACGATGGTATTGGCTCTCGCTATACTGGTTGAATGCATTCAATTCAACACCCAAGAGAAGACTTCCAACTGTGGTTCATGCGAAGGATGCAGCACGGCCAGAGACGCTGAAACTATTTTCTCCCAAGGGTCGACATAATACTTGGTAGGACAATTTCGCCACTCAGCACTATCAGAAACCAAAGCTCCATCAATGTTTGAATTTGAGAAGCATTTCACCCAATCAAAGGTACAGGGCAGACTTGTTGAAAGTGTACACATGGTGTTGTGCTGTTTGCTACTACCGGGTGCCTCGCTGAAGTGTTCTCGCTGGAGTGTTCTCGCTGGAGTGTTCTCGCTGGAGTGTTCTCGCTGGAGTGTTCTCGCTGGAGTGTTCTCGCTGGAGTGTTCTCGC